>VYXC01002875.1:2519770-2576211 GCA_013397175.1 Platysteira castanea
CGCCCCGCGGGCTGCGCGCCCGCCGGGCAGCGGTGAAGAGCCAGACGGCCGGCGGCGGAAGGCGAGCGGCCGTGCCTGGGGACGGCCGGCGGCGGCCCCTGCGTCCGCGCTCCGTTCGAGCCCTGGCAGGTGAAGGAGAGGAGCGGCTGCAGCGGGAGGCGGCTCGGCGGGGCGGGCAGGGCCGGGGCGGCGGTGCCCTCCCGTGCCCTCCTGCCGCGCCGCCGCTCGGTTCTCCGCCACTGCGGCTCCAGCAAACGCCCGGATGCCCGACCTCGGCGCCCTGGGGCGGCTCCCAGCCGCCCGTCTGGGCCGCGGCTCGGCGGGGCAGTGGGTGTAAGGGCCGCTTGCCCCTCTCGGGAGCTCTCCCGGGTCGGCGACATATAACCCGGACGAGTTGCTGCGAGTTTCTGTTCTCCCGAGTTTGTGGACGTACGAGGAGACATGGGGGCGTATGGGGAAGCAGGACAAGAAGAATGAAAATCTCTTGACATCTTTGGTTCACAGGTGATAGAGGAAAATCTTGTATACCTTAGTATCTCGCTCAAAGTCACTTTTTTTACACGAGGATTAACTAAGCTGAAAATTTCATCCCGGTGAATAATACCCATGTGGATAGCAGACTCAGTTTGCTCATGACAAAACATTTCAGAGACATAAAACTGTTTTGTTCCTTGTTTGATACTGAGTGTCACATACACTAAATTTATATAAACATGATTCCTACAGTCGGTCATTTGAGGAAAACTGGTTTTTTTAATGGATTATTGTCTGCTGTAAAATAAGGTATGTCACCATGAAGCAGTGCTTCAGGACTCTCCATCATACTGTCTCAGTAGGGATTCCAGCTATGTTCCTGCCTATGTCACAGTGGCACAGTATCCAAGCTATTTTATAATTAATACAGTAAAACTGATCCAAGCCTTAGTTAAAATACAAAGTATTGTGGAGCATCGCATGTACATCTTTGATCCTCCTTCTTAGATGCGAAGGGCCCGTTTTTCCTCCTTTTGCCGTCTCTGTTACAACTGCATGTGGTCACATTCTGCCATCACTGCAGCGCACACCTGGGTCTGCAAGAAGAGGTACCATCGTTGGGGGTGGCACAGGAGGTTACTAGCTCTAACTCTTCATTCAAACAGCATTTTTCTGGATAGCTGAGACACTCTGAGTGCTCTGAACCCCATTTAGAGAGTGCTGGTGTAAACTGTTTGCCCTCTTCAGCAAGAGACAGTGATCCCACAGCTGTCTCATGAAGAGTCTTTTGTGTCCTGGGTGTTGGGCAGACAGCTGGGGTCGATAATCTGCCGTCCCAAGCTATGTCATCCCCACTTGTGAATTATAAGCTGCAGTCTCTGCTAGCAGTGGTAGATACTCCAAAGTAGATCAATCATGAGCACTTTCTGGTTCAATTCCCTGCAGAAAGAAAATCAGTGAGGATATGCTGTCTGGTCTGCCACTGTTTAGTTTTTAAATCCTTGTCCAGCTTCAGCCACGTCTCTCAGAGACATTAACAGTACAGAAAATAAGTGGTTATGTAGAAGATAGAGATTCTAATGTTCCCACAGAAAGGAAAGCTAACGTAGGAATTCCTATCCTGCTAGATTCCAGGAATCTGCTTGGGCAAAGGATGTTGCAAACATGACTCATAATTTCTGCTGCTCACAGAATGCCTGTGGCATGTTGAGCCCTATTGGAGCAGGGTTAGAGGGAGCATGCTCAGAGTTTTATGGAGTTTTTAAAATTTCCACTACTGAGTGCTAGTAGAGCTGTTCAGCTGCTAGAATAAACAGCATTTTGAAAATAGTACATTGCTACACAGTATCAGAGTACTTTCTGTATTTTTTACAGTGGATTTAAGAATTGAGTAGGTATTAAATACAGATCATATTTAACTGTGAATAACATTTTATTCCATGTAGGATTAAATTATAAAGCTTTTGGTGGAAAAAAAGCCCTAAAAATAGGCATCCAGTTATTCAGTCTTACAGTCAGAAAATTATATTTAACAGCATAGGATATTTCACAGGAAAGAAATCACAGCAACAGGACAGCCTGTGTTCCCTTCTCAGAGAGCAGCATGTCTGCTCCCAATGCAATGTGATTTTCTTTTTTTCTTTTTTTCTTTTTTTTTCCTTTTCAGGTTTTGTTTTGCATCTAGGACATATTTTCAGCTCTCTCACTATCAAATGTGAGTCTAAACAAGAAACATCTCTCAAATAACGCCTACATCTTCAGAAAAAAAACATGCCATGCCTCTGAGCCTGCTTTCTCCCCTCAGTTCTTCCTGATCTCTCTGAAAAATGGTTGAATAGAAATTTTTCTACATATGAAAACTCACTTTATATAAGCAACAGTACAGTTAGGTTTTCAAGCTAACATTTCTTCTAACAAACGTCTATTAGCTGTTTAGTCTTGTAGAGGCAAGTACCTGGCACTGTAACCTCCACCCATTTGTTCAGTACTACACGCCATAAGTAGTTTGCATAAAAACTTCGTAAGTTACAAAAGAAAGTAACTAGTGATGAGAGGAAGCATTGCAGAGAGAAAGTAGAATATCTTGCTGCTGACCGTACTTCCACAGCTTTCAAGGACTCAGTGGAAAAGCAGATAGTTATATAAAAATTAACTTCTATAGGACTACATGGGTGAATGCTGCTTTTATTCCTGTAGAAACATATCTAGGGAATCATAGTCATACTTAAATAAGCACTACTTGTTCCTTGTCCAGGACAGTGGGAAAAAACTGGTTTAGACAGGCAAATATACTCGCTGTTCTTTGTTATAAGCTGCATACCTCCAGCTCTGGTTACACCGCCTTGTCTATCAGCAAGTGAAAATAATGAACTTGATTCTTGAACAGTTTCCTTGAACATACCGTGTGGCAGGTGTCCCCTAAGAGTACAAAATTAGGTGTAGATTCATAATATTGCACATTTTGGAAAATGTATGCTGATAAATGGAACAGAGGCCTGTATTTTGCTTGACAGTGAGCTATGCAGACAGATCATTTCCCCTCTTCTCTCCTGCCCCCTTCTTTGATGGCTTTTAAAGGGACACTGAAACAAGGATTTAAGCAAAGTTTCATTTCCTCCAGAAGCATCTGACCCTGAACTAATAAAGCCAGCCAGTTTCATTCTGTTCAGAACTGATCAGACACTCTTTTCTAAAGGAAAAAGATTTTGAAAGTAATGGCATACCCTCATAACATACAGCTTAATTTTATAATAGCTAGTGTGGGCTTCTAAAAAGGTTTGGCCAACTAGATTTTCTGAGCCGGTACCAAGCTAGAAGTGCACATTGTGCTTGGAAGAGGTCAGTGCAGTTTTTACATTACTGTGTATTTCATCTGTTTAAAAGAAATAGCTCTGCACACCACTTCTGCACAGATAACTGAAAATAGAGACTTCTTATGTGTTCAGTTGCTCATAGGGAAAGCAAAACGAACTGTTTTATCCCCCCGAAATAAGATGCGTAAAATGCACATGCCTAACATCTGTAGCTAGAGTAAGCCATCCAGCAGACGAGGCTGTTCTATGTTCACATCTGTACGCTGAGGGAAATAGGTCCCATATAATCCCTCTCAGTGTGACTACAAACAATACATAAACCTATTGTAGGAATCTCTTTAGATAGATTTAGGTGTCAGTGACTCTCCAGCTGGTGTCTGGTGTTTTTATAGATGCAGGAGACCCTATTATCCAGTGTCTTAGATTTTTATTTGCATTGAATAACTCTTTACACATAGTGACTTTAATCATACAAAGATTTAGGCACATACTTACACTGATGTATGAAAACAATTCTGCGACATGCTGAGATCAATCTTCATAGAAGAAAAAACCCAAGCTACTTGTCAAACTCAAGGTTTGGTTTCTAAAATTATTCTGGAAATGTGTGCTGATGCCCACAAGGGTAAGGAAGTTCAACCTTGCTTTATAAGAATTCTGTTTAAAGCCTTCTATCTTTTGTTTGAAGTTTATGCTTTTCTGAAGTTTCTATCACACTGCAAACAATATGCTGTATTTCGTACTCTAGAGTTGCCCACAGAGAAAACTGAAATTCACAGAGAAGATAACTTAATCTTAAAAATAAACTGACATTTTGACCGGACTTATTGATTGACCACTTGTACAGTAAGAAGTACTTGGAAATAACATACTCGACAAAATGGCAGTTTGTACTGTGCACTTCATTACCAAATGCTATAAAGTAGTACTTTAAGAACAATACTTCAGTCTAAGATTTTTCATAGGAAAGGGTATTCACCCTAATAATTTTTATGCTGTCCTACATTCACAGTTGTATTATCATAGCCGCTGAGTACGTGTGTAGGTAACCAGAAGCAATACCAAATGCTATTCATATGAATTTGCCTTTTTGGTACATGATCAGGCCAGTACTGTTACTGGTTCTTCCATAAACTGTATTAGTTTTACTTGTTGGAGGGGTTTTTTTATTATCAGTTTTGCATCAACCACCTCTCTGCACTGAAAAATCAGTGTCTTGATTTTTCATGCAGCTATAGCCTCCCCCCCAGTGCTACCTTTCTTCAGAAGCTACTGTGCAGATCATTTTCATTGCATGCTCAAGGAACAACAGAAGACAAATAGCTGGTTAGGCTATGCCCATTTCTACACTGGAGGCATCTGCACCATTTCATTAATGAAATTACATCAATGCATGTTTATCTGGGCAAGGCATGATACACACATCTGTGGGTATGCAAGTCTGGGGCATACAGGCTGACATATAAAGGTCCCATCCAGCTCATTTTTCTGTTTCTGTGACTTCCAAGAGGGGGTGGAGGACAAACTAACAGATGGGAAGCGTATTTACTCTCTCCTGTTTTCAGATCTCGTGTGTCAGTACCCAGCAGTGCCAGCTGAGTGTGGATTCGGGAGCTGGGGGAGGCCTACTGATCACCTTAAGCTCCCTGTACTTAGGATGGGGGAAATAATGGTAGTCTTTCGAGATATATCCCTGAATTACACTAATTTGCTTTTCAGTGCAGGGTGGGACCACAAAACCCTTCTGCACCTAGAGAGGCAGCTGGCTTTACAGAGAGCTTTATCTAGGGCAGTTCATGATAGTTAAGAGGAAGGCACTTCAAGTCATGACACAGTGAGTATTGCACAGGTAAATCAGTCTTCAGAAGCTAATTGCAGGCAAAGCTCTCTAACAGGATACATCTTTCATTATTGGTACTAATTCTTTGAATGCCAGACATCTGTAGAAAGAGGTGAGTAAATGGAAAACAGTGTTACAGAAAAATAACAGTGAAAAATGTAGGAATAAGAGCAGGTGGTAGAGCCATGTGACATTAGATTTGCCAAGTACAATTTGCATTCTCTCAGGTTCTGTATTATCTGCCAAATATTACCTTCTCAGAATCCAGAAGAAAATATGCCTTTGTCCTTATTTTTGCACAGTATTTGCTAATATTTTATATGAATTATTAATTAATATTCTATAGCCTCCTATTTGTAGTCTGCTACTGATAAGCCAGATAATGAGAAACAAAACCACACTAGGTAGTTACACATAGGAATGTTAAGCACAGCTGCTTGGGCAGTCACATGTGTCGCAGTGACTTTGTGCAGCAGTGATCAAAGGGACAGTAACAACCCTAAAGTATAATACAAGCGAGGCATACTAATGTATGTATCAGAAAATACTTCATTAGCTGATGCATAGTGAAGAATACAAAAGCATGTAACTGGATTTTTCTGAAGGCCTAGATCATAGCTACAATGGTACCGAGTCGGGAGGATGTCAGAGAGCCCCATGCTCTCTGCCAGAAACGTTTTCTGCCTCGGCTTCTGTGCATCACGCCTGGTGTAAACCAAGCACGAGGGTGGTGTAAAAGGCTCCATCTGTCGTCTTGGCTCAGATCCACTTGACAGAAGCCAAAACCCATGAAAGTAAGAGATGAGAAATCAGAATTGTGAACCCACTTCCTCCTCTCTCCGCTTTGCCTTTCCCCAGTTTGTACTTCTCCAGGGGCAAGAGGAGCTGAGTCTTGTTCTAGATTGTTTCCTGCAATATGAGGGGAGTCAGCGTTCATGCGTCTTCCTCAGCCTTCCCATAATAAAACAGGGACTGCTCATGACTTAGACTGAGGGACTTAAATTTCTTAAAGAAGTAAAATGTTTTCCGAAGAGCAGTAGAAACGAGTCATTTCACCACTTCAGAAAGCCAACATACACTTCCTGGCTGGTTGCTCTGCCCCAAGCTGGTGTCAGTTCGATATTCAGAAAATGCCAGGCAAATAGTAAATCAAGTGCAAGTTAGAACAGTCCTTGTAACTACTTGGTGTAGCAAAACACTTCAAGAGGATGCAGTATCTTTCTAGGCAGTAGGAATGCAAAGACTCAGTCTTGTCAGTAGGTTCTTGTTGAGATGAGTACTCTTAGTTGCAGGATTAACCATCCCCATGGAGCACTTGTGCAATGCTATCTTAACAGGGTCACAAATTATGGAGATAATTGAGAACCATTTCTTTTTCTTTATTGTTTTCTGAACAAAGCTTTTCCTCTGGACCCATGTTAACTCCTCTTTAACTCAGCCATATGATCACAAAATAGATAGGGTCCTTTTACAGCCATATTAATTCCAATCAAGGATAGAAAGCAGTTTTACACTTTCCACGTGGAGTTTAAACAGTAAACAAAAGACCTGTTTTGTAGGAAGCATATCATGAGGCTGGAGAGGCTTGGATTCATTCTGGATAGCAATTCTTCCTCTCTTGCTAAAGAAAACTCACAGAGCAATCTGGTATTGCAAGTCCACACTGACATCTAGTGCTGAAAAAAATGCACTAGCCAGTGAGGAAACAAAGAAAGCAAAAGATGTTGGAGCGGGATGAAAAACCCAAAAATATAGCAAAGGATCCCTCCTGGTTTATGAAAATGTCTGATGGTTTGTGGGTGTGTCCTGTGGGCAGGAGGTGTTCTGTCTCCATGAACTTGGGTGCTGAGGGGGCATCCCTTGGAGCAATGCACGGGATGCTGGGTCTGACAGCCAGACAACATAGCAAGCCCTGGCTGCTCCTGAAAACTGCTCTTGCGGTCACGAGGAATCTTGAGTTGTGACTTGCTTTTTGTTTTGTAGCCACTGCTACTGTAGGACTTGGTCCAGATCAGCGGAACTGCTGCCAACGGCCCAGTAATCTTGATGTTACAAACAAAGACTTCACAAGATTGAGATGTTCCCACCTTCCAATCTGAGAAGAGAATTTCCTGGTACTTTGGAAAGATTCCCTCTCTAAGCCATTTCTAGGGAAGAGGGGCTTTCTTTTGCAGTGACTTTTCATTCTTGATGTTCTCTTACCTCCCATTTCAATACAAAACATTCTCATCATTTTTACACACACACAAAAATTTCCACTTTACGATATATGACTGTGCCTTTAATGGCAGGCAAAGATTATAAAACAAAATATTTGTGATCTTTTTTATTGTAATTTCTACCTTCCGTGGGGAAGTAAAAAGTAAAAATAATATAGAGAATAATGAATGTTTTTCAGTGTCTTAGCTGCCAGCACAGTTCCTTCCCTGTCACCAGGGAAATGGTGAGATTAAAACCATGTGCTCTGTGTGCTCCAGAAGTGAAATATGCATGTCAGTGTTGTATAAATCATCAAAGGAGATGACTAAAAGGACAGATCCAAAGCCACCAAGATCAATGGACTTTTTTTTCCCCATTAAATCCCATGAGCTTTGGATCAGGTCCCGGCAGATGTCAGAGCTCTGCCAACCCCACTGAGAAACTGTAGTCCAAATGCTGGTGTGCTGCTTGGCAAGCCACAGCTGTGAGGTCAAGCAGCGGCTGGCAGATGTATCCTTCATGGAGAGAACCCTGGTGATGATGAGCAGGATTTCACAGCCAGACCCAGCACAGGGGAGTTCTTGTCTCTCTGCATGGATGCAAAGCAGGGCCTGCCCTACCAGTGGCTGTCATGTGTGAGGGCATCTTCTTCCTTCAGACACACACTGAGGCGCACCAGCAAGCTGCATCTCCTGTTACCTGGTACTGCCTGGGAGCAGCTCTTTCCTCCTCCTCCTTCACAGCACAGCAAGCAGCACCCAGCAGAACTTAGTCCTTACTGCCTTGCAAGTGTGAAAGCCTCAGAAAAAAAAAGTGGCTTTTTTGTCCTGTACATAGTATCCTTCCTCCCCTTGTAATCAGAAAGCCCAGGTACTCAGACATAATTTCTTCTGTCAGTTTTTGCAATTTTTTTTTCCCCTGGGAAATAATGATACGGAAGTAAGCATGTTGTCACATCTAGGCTGCATTTTTTTGCTGCCGTATCTTGTAATCAACAACAGTATGCAAATTTTAGAAATGTTTTAGACTTTTGTGTCTGGGCTGGACAGATTGGGATGTGCAGGGAGGATTGGCAGACCCAATTAGACAATAAATAGCATAAGTAGCTGTCAAAAAATAAGGCTAAAGCAGGAGAAAGCATGTGGCATCTCTCACTAGATAAGCTAGAATGATTGGCATATTCAGTCAGAAACAGTCATTTTCTGATTTAATGGGGGCTTAAGACAAATTGTCTCGCAGCTGAGACCATGCAAATCAATCATTAAAATGTCAGGTTAGAGTCAGACGTCAGTTAAAATTCCATTAATATCGGTAGAATTGCACCAACTTTATGCATCCAAATTTACAGGGTGCAAAATCTGACCCATAATTTTATTAGGAGCAAAAGCATGCAAAACTGTATCATGTCTAGAATTTTCTTGAAATAAAAAGTAATAGAATAGTAAAGCCAAGAATGTAGAATAGACTAGAGTAGAAAAGAAAAAGAAGGAAAAAGAAAGGAACAGGTAAAGGAAAAGGAGAGGAAGGGGACAATGGAAAGAGGAAAGGAAAAGGTAAAGAGAACAAAAGACTGAAAGAAATGCCAAGAAAAGAATGCAGGAAATTTCCCTCAGGAAATTTGAAAACATGGGAAAAAATTCCAAATGTATATTAATAACATTGAATTAAATCACTTCAGCATTACTGTCATCATATCATGTTCCCACCCATCCTTTCCCTTTCTGCCCCCAAGAAAACCCAGAGGACATGCAATCTGGTGGCAGCGATTTATTCAAGAAGGTGCCGCTATCATTTTAAAGGTGACTAGTTTGCAGAGCATATTTGGTGCAGTGACTGAGCATCCAGTACAAACAGAGTCAGCTGACATTAGTTCCTAAGCCTTTAGGAACATTCAGAGTGTGTGGAAATCAATGTTTTTTCAGTGTGGTACTAGGCAATGACAGATAAATTCCCAACTAATGCTTTGTGCTGAACACAATCTGTTTTAATTTCAAATATTTGTGGGGAGGCAGTGAGGTTGAATGGTAATAATTTAGTATTCGGTGCTTAACATTAAATCCCCCACTCGATCCTTTGCCTTCTGCTTAGGAGTGGGGTTCAGGGAAGGGAGCACTCCTGTTCGTACAAACAGCGTGAGTTGGGGCTACACCCACAACCCAGATCAGAGAGCCTTCATGGGGCCACTCGGTGACTCAGGACTTCAACAAATTCCCAATCTGGGCTGAAAGAACAACTTCTGTAAAGTAGCAGATTGGTTTTACAAACAGTTGCTGCCCACAAGGCAGGAATGACAGAGTTTTGGCAGTGTGCAGACCTATGCAGCAGCAGATCAAGCTGGGGTGGCTGACACAAGTACCAACCTTGCCTGATCATGCTGCCCTTATCTTAGAGGCTGGCATCCTTGCCTGGAGCTGACAGAAGGATACAGACAGCTTGACGTGTTAGAGTAAAGCAAAAAACATGTCAGTCAAGAACAGTGGCAGTTCAGGAGCAGCTGTGTGACCCATCAACACCCTCCCCTGCAAGGCTGGGAGAAGGGGTGGGACAGCCCTGCTTCAATCCATTGCCACATCCAAGTTAATATCCTGATACTTCAGAATTTGGCTATGAACAGCTTCTAATTCAAGCTGGCCGTCCTCAGCAACAAAGGAAAATGTAAATGCACAATGACAGTTATGCAGTGCGGTGTGTTAGACAGTGACAGTGCAGGAAAAGTATGCTTTAGAAAATTCACAAATACACAGTAAAACCCCTAGAACTGAGGAAGCTGAGGAGCCCCTTTTTTTTTTTTTGCAGCTCTTTCATTATGTTTGGAGTAATTCTCCTTGCCTTTATCTGAAAATGGTTCTTTCCAGAATCCTTTCAGACTTCAGACTTCATTTAAAATCATATTTGATGATTTGATAGTTTGCTCTGTCTGACAATATTACAATGCAGTTTTCAACAGCTGTAACCCACCTGAACTGATGTGCCTCTACTAATAGTGTTCAAACCAGGGCTTCGATTCAGTTTGCAGTGGAGGCTGAAGGAGAAATGTTAATGCAATTCCATTTTTATGAAGGGCATTTTGCAATGGGAAGAGAAAAAGTCAAACTGAATAAGGATGCTAAAAATTATTAAAAATATGTTGTTAAATATACAAAAATAATTTACATGAAGTATATCTTCCCAGTGGAAAAAAACTGGGAAGACAGTATATTTTCCCAGAAGAAAAGGAACAAAGGGAGGGTACAATGCTTGAAGAGCAGCGGCATAGGTCAGAAGAAAACTTGTCCTTGTTTTTCAGCTATCTGGCTTAATTATTTGGGCAACTTGTAAGTCAGTCCGGTCTCTAGCTGATTCAGTTCCTCCCCTTCTACTCCCTACCTCTTTATCATTTTGTCAAGATAAAACACATTACAAATTGCAAGAAGCTCAAACAGTAAGTAAAAGCATCTTAATAAGCACAGAAGGTCAACACATTTTGTACTAGATCCTTATGATGAGAAGAGCTCTGGAAACACAGAACTTTTAGAGAACTCATGGTATCCAAGTTATGCAAATGCCAGTCACAAAAAACTGATGTCACTAATGCTCACCTGCTAAGCAGAGCCACGAAGCACAGAACATGCAATAAATACTTCTGCAAAAATACCCTGTAAGTTCATATACAGCAGGATAAATCTGAAAAAATGAGTCAGAGAAATACATTGTCATGTAGAGATTGTAGTGGCCTGAGAAGCCACTTTTGGATTCAGCTGGTGATTTATAGATATGACCTATGCTGGAAGAAAATAGATAAATATTTCTTCTGATCTGACATAAACCAAATGTATTTAGTGTCAGTGCTGCAGCCACAATTAATCACAAAATCCCAGAAATGAGATGGTACAGAATCTACTGTTTTTCACTAATATTGCTGTATTGTACCTACTAGGGCTTTCTCAGGTAAGAAATTAACTCTTATTAAAAAGTCTTGTGGCCATCAAAACAGAAGTAATGAGACAAGAATTAGCTGGGAGGCCAGAGGCAAATAGGATGGGGAGGTCTATATAGAACAGCTTCTTAATAAACAGTAGGTGAAAACTCATGAGAAAGGAGGAGTATGCCAGATGGAAACAGCTTTGCCTGTTGCCTGAATAGTCTTTCACTCCATTTTAGAGGTAGGGCGAAACATTGTCAAGGCTGATCTGTCCCACAGACAGGCAGTAAAGAATTTGGGCTGTCTCTTTATTACTGTTTGCTAACTGAGCTGTCTGCCAATTCAGACCGCTGATGGAAGTTTAATTATCATCCCTGTTGTTTTCATTACAAACTTCTGTTCCTTGGTGGTTTTTCACTTCAGTTTTTAAGGCTTTTCTGTGTGTCGTTTGGTCACAGAGGCAGCAGAGCTAGATTGATTTAGAGACAGATCTAACCAGACTGGTGATGAAGTTGTGGTTGAACTTCACCTCTTTCTGTAACACACATGTTAAAAAACCTGCCCTTATATTTACCAGAATTAAACAGAACTGGAATTACATCAACAGTCTTTGCAGAAAAATCTCACTAAGACATCTCTTTGAAAGGCATATGATTAATCTGAAGTCTCTTAATGAGTCTACAGCCTGGCTCACATCCAAGGTGCAGGTCAATTGATCAGCATTTGCAAGAAATCTTGAATTATATTCCAAATTTCAGTTTTCATGGAGCTCAGAAGATCTTTTCCCTGTCCTCCTCTTCCAGATCGGGGATATGCCAGTCTCCCAGTTCTATTGGTTAATAAAGATCTGAAAGCGTAGCTGTTCCTGAGAGGCTTACATGTGTTTCACATACCAGCAAATATGCCTGGAAAGTGAGAACCTGAAAGGACATAAAGCAGATTTCTGTAGACAGTATTGCCTTATGCTGGTTTTCAAAGAAACATGGTGGATTTTAAGGGTTTTTTTCCGTTCCATAGATCAAAGAGGTTATAAGAAAGGGTGATTCGTTCCTCTTCTTCTCCACAGCAGACTGTGGCTTTTGAAGGTCTCCCACAGTAATTGCCAAAAAAGTGTTTGTTACCTATCTGCTCAGGTCTTTAGAGGGCAAGAATATACTATTTTGGAAGGTATAATTATATGGTTACATATCCAGCATGCTGTGTGGCTATTGCTGTAGGTAGACATTATAAAATGCTTCCAGAAAAGGTTTTGATAGTGACAAGAAAAGAGTGGGAACTGATGAACCAGGTTTTCCTAGGGCAGGTTGTTCAGGTTTGGCCCTTCAGGATCTGTCTCCACTCTAGGTCTAATTCAGGTGAGCAGCAGACCCAGCCAGAGCCTGTGCAGCCACGCTGCAGGGCTGCATCCAAGTGCCATCACCCATCTCCATCCTTCCTCTGGGAGAGGGGTGCAGGAGAATAGAGGTGGGAGAACTGGCCAAGCACTTTGGTTATCATTTGTGTTTGGTGTCAGAGCTGCTGTGGGTATATCCCACATCTCTCAGCCTTACACTAACCCAAGCTGTTCTGTCATTCATTTCCAACAAATCTCAGGCCATGACTAGAAAACCCTCATTTTAAATGCTTTTCTTGCAAAATGGCCCTCCCCGTGTTGCCACTGTGACTGTTGACAGCAGAGGGATTTAGGGTTATGACCCAGCCCAGTGCAGTGCAAAGGAAACACTTGGATGAGCTGGTCTGTATTTGTTGTCACATTTGGGCATAGCACCCAGCTATGGTCCCAGGACTCTGAGTGAATCCTCAGGGATCACAGAATCACGGAATATGCTGAGTTGGAAGGAACCCACAAGGATCATCAAATCCAACTCCTGTTCCTGGACAGGACAACCCAACAATGCCACCATGTCCCTGAGAGTGTTGTCCAAATGCTCCTTGATCTCTGACAGGCTTGGGGATGTGGCCACTGCCCTGGGGAGCCTGTTCCAGTGTCCAGCCACACTCTGGAGTGGTTGGGCCCTCACTGCTGACAAGATATCCACAGAGAGACTGACACCATTTCTCCTGGCAATACTAACTTATCAACATCTGGCTGTGATGGTCCTTTAGCTGTATGACCCCAAAGGCACACACAGCTCTTCCCACTCTGATCTGTTTTCTGCAAACCTGTAAGGGCAGTTGGAGGTTCACAGGCTTTGCCTCAATATCTTCTTTCTCCTGAAAGCCCCAGGAGTTGGGAGCCCCACACCTGTCCAGAAGTGCTGGATTTAAACAGCCCAGGCGAGGAGCTCCCCAGTTTCTGGAGTACAGACAGCTCTTTAATTAACTCCATTTGTGGCCTGACCTCTCTTTGCTGTCAAGTCTGCTTTCACTTTTTATTTCCTCCCAAAAACGACCCTGATGTTCACAACTTCAGAAGTGTAAGTTTAAGTAACTTCAGGAGATTTAAAGATTAGCAGTCTTGATGGAGAAGTGTTTAACTTCCAGCAGAGAGGGAACATATCCCAAACAGCCTGAGGAAATCAATCTCTTTCTTCCTTACAACTCCTTGTCTTGCATGTGTCACATCCTATCTCATGTTCATCCAAGAGAAATACTCTGCCTGACCAGTCAATCCTTTTTACTATATGCTGTTACTATTCACATATCAATAAAGCTACAGAATTAATATATTCATATAAGATGGATATTTCCACAGTGTTTCCATATATTGTTTTCATTAAGCACAAGGTCAGATTACATTTCACCAAAAGCACTTTAAAATCAGGTTTGGTTTTCAGTTCTTGAACACACGAGTTACCCAGCATTTTTTTCTCCCACCCAAAGCAAATCTTGATAATTGAGAGCCTTCTTCCGTGACACAAACCTCCAAACACCATTTATATTGGATGACTGGCCTTTGAGCCACACGTACACAGATGTCTCATACACAGATATCTCATCTTTCAACATTTAGCCCGAACCAGGGCAACAGAAAAACGGGCAATCGTCTCCACTCCTCATCTGTCTTCTTGTCACGGCTTGCTGCCCTGCTGATAGGTTACTACCCAGATACGTGCACCGTGCCCCAGGCAGTGCCCCTATCTCAAGAGACATCTATGGGCCATTTGCAGATCCAAAGCGAATCCATTTTAGCGTATATGGATATGCGTTATCCAGCCTACCCAGGGTGAATTTTAACTGGTGCACAAGCGCTATGTAATCATTGTTTGGTGTGCTATTTACGCATGTTTTATAAAGATACCGCCCTCTGCATGGCTGGGGTGTTCCTCCATTTGTATGGTAATGAATCAGTACTAAGGGGGCCTTTTCTGCTCCGCTCCTTGCCCGGCCCTGGTCCCTCTGATAGCTGAGCCAGGCCCCGAGCAGCAGAGCCGCTAATGAAGGTAGGGGAGACGAGGACAAAGAGCCCGCCGTACCTATTCAGGGAGAAATCTGCATCTGAAAGTGCCTGCTGGAAATGGGCGCGATGCCAAACAGCAGGGAGAAGGGGGACGCTCTGGAATATAAAGGAGGGCACACTATTATCTCTTTCTGTCTTTAAGTCACTGGTTATTTGTTTAAAAAAAAAAGGAAACAAAAACGGGGGACGGTTTGATTTGGCAGCTACGCGTTTTATATCCATATCCCAGCAAATGCAACACCTTCTCTCCCACCAACCTGCCTGCTGCTGCTACTCTTCTATTACTGCAAGCATTCTCCTTTTTCCACGTCTCTACAACCATTCTCAGTCCCATCTCTCCGGAAGAGAGTCCCTACCAACAGCTGATGAGTGTGCTGATCTACAGCTGGCCCAGGATGCAGCAGTCCAGGCTGTGCTATCTGAGCACACAGGTGACTTAAGCACTCATTTTCAGGGATGGCTTTCTTCTGGGGAGTGGAGGTTATGCAGTTGAGCACGATGCCCACAGCTCAGGTCACAGCAACCACCACTGCTCAGCAGCCTTTGCAATTCCAGTTGAATGGGGTTTGTTTTAGTGTTTCTAAGCGTGCTGCTTTTGCAGTTCTGCCTCCACCCATTCCTACTCCCCTCTCGTGGGGAAGGTGCCACGGTCTTTCCCACTATAGTCCCTCTGCATGCCCTGCTGCCTCCAAGAAAAGAAAGCTTTCTCCAAGGGACCGTGGCAGCCTTCAGGTCCTGATGTTAAATGGCATCCCCTGCTGAACACAGGTCAAAACAGACAGCTCACATCAGAAGAGAAAGCAGGAAGCAGATCATCAGCAGCAGAAGGTTCATCAGTACTCACATTCACGGGGGAAAAACTGCAGCAGGAGCCTGGATGGCAGGTAGGAATGGCAGGCCCAGCCAGCATCTGTGGATACCATAATGCTGGAGAAAAAGCCCGTGGTTCTCCTCCCCTACTCCGTTTTTGGTAGCTAGGCTGGTTAACGGGCAACAGCCCTCCCTCTGGGAAAAAAAATTAAAGGATTATATGTAGGCCTAGAGTGAAACAGTTCAACTGGGAAAGACCATCTTTGCCCAGCAACCCATAAATTATGCTAAACTCTAAACCTGGTGTTCAGCACGGTGGGAGGAAACCTCCAGGCCCCTCAGTGCACGTTTGATAACAGTGTGTGAATCACATGCCAGGGGACCTGGGCTGGGAACCTGCTATCTAAATCTCAGCTTCCCCAGTGCCAGAAGCATCCCAGCTGAGGCTCATCCAGGATTCATCTGCAAAGACTAAGAAAGAGAAGGAGCAGTGATTGACATGGTAATACAGCATCTCCCATGCAAAACCACCCTCAACCCCCTCCAGCATTTTCCTAACCAAATACACACCTTGTTTTGCACTGTAAAGAGCATGGGAATGAAATGTGATAATGAGACGTAAGGAGATGCGTGTATGAGACAAGCTGTGGACAGGCAGCAAACATAAAAAGAGACATGTACATGTGCACATACGGGAGAAGTGGCAGATAGGCACTTTCTTATAGTCTGGCAACAATAATCATGACAATAACTGAGTTCTGTTTTAATTTTCCATCCTCCATGCACTTTTGTGTTTCTTGAGAAAAGAAGCAAATTACCAAACTGCAAGTGGTCGTTTGCAATGAGCAAAGGACCAAGAGCAAATGAGGCTTTCTGTTCAGATTCTTGTAACTAGGGTCCAGTGAGCCCTGTCAAAAATGTCCACTCATGTTCACTTATATCATCAGGCAAGTCTATTTCATCTCTCTTCCTGCCCCTTGTATTCTGTATTTTTTTCTTTATTAAAAAGGAGAATGCTGCATGGGAAGCCTACAAGAATGCATTTTACAGAGAATATTGGAAAATATCAATTCACAATCCATGGCACACCCAGTGCTAGAAGCTGCTCTCACTTTATCAGGAATCAGAACCAATGCCAGACCTGCCTCTGTTTCTTACACTTGCAAAATTAATACCACTAAGCTTCATCTCAGAAAGGACTTTTAGAGATTGCCTGGCAGATATTTTCAAATGATAAATAATAGGGGGGAAACAATACTGTCTGGACAGTGTACCAGCTGAAAAAGAGGTAATATTGGTTCACAAAACTCTTTTCGAATTATTGACATACTGCAACTACTCAGCATGAGAGGCAAAAAAAGTTATAATCTCTCCACGTCCTCCTCTTTTTGAACTGTCCCCAGTACTAATTTCAGCAGAGGAGCGCTCTGGACTGAAATCCTCTGGCTTTTCTACTTAAAGGAACTTAAAGGCTGCACAAAACGTTGCAGGTTTTCTGAGTTTTTGCAGTAATACTTTTTTGTCCTTCTGCCTTTTTGTGAGTCCGGGGATCTACAGCAACAGCCCTTTAGCTGAAAGCCTGTTGTAAATTGAACCAACAGTAGCAGATGCAGAAACAGATTTCCCTTGGGAAATAACATCAAGTCAGTCTGACAGCTGTAGTGGCAAGTACTAGCAATGTTCATTGCCCTTGTAAATCTTGGGGATAAACACCCCTAACATGTCACTGACTTATGATGGAGACTGAGTAGAGTGTAGGTGTTGTAGTACACAGCGTACATTCCTGCACTCTCCTTGTGCAAAAATGGCAATGAATGATCATTTGCGTTGGGCAGGGTGTAAGTGCCTATGCTGTGTCACGGAGCTCGTGGGCAGGCAATGCTGGGGTGGGTGCAGATGCTTCTGCGTGAACGTGACATGATGATCAGCGTTCATTGATTCTTTTACTCCCTTTACTTTATTTGTTGCTGTCCAGGTGAATGCTTCCTCTTATTGAAGCAGAAATTGTTTATGCATAGCGCAGTGCCAAGAGCCGTGCAAACATTAAAATGTGGATATGATTCATTCCTGCTGATGGAAGCAAACCTATGGCATAAGAGAAGGAAATTCATCTGTTTATTTCCACCACGGCATGGACGTCTCTGTAACAAGCTTGAGGGATTTCTAGTCTGGCTTTGCTCCCTATTGGAAAGAACACTTACTTTACTTTCCCTGCTGCAGCCTTGCAGGAGAACTTGGGCCAGACCCTCTTCTGGGCTGAGACGTGTGCCTGTCTCGTGACAATGAAGCCTCCCTCCAGGCAAATTTTTCCTCTCAGTCAACTTTCCACATACCATCTTTTTGCCCTTTTTGCATTACAGGGCAAGAAATTACTGATGGGACATCAACAATGTGGGGAATTTCGCTGGCGAAACCAGCAACCTGCTTTTCGTTGTTACTTTTTACTCATGCCTGGATCATCTTGCAGTGGTTTCTATGACAACAGAAAAATTATTTCCTAACATAAATCAAGTTTGTCAGACTTATACTTGTGCATTGCACTTGCTGAAGGCTAGAAAAGCAATTTTGAGACCGAAAGCAGACAAACTGATCCGCTCTATGAAAATGGAGCTACCAAGGATCTAAAATAGAGAAGATTCCTTGTTTTCCTAGGGAAATTTCCTCTGAGTATTGTATTGTTGTTCTTTTATATTTTGAGAAATAAAAGCATGGGAATAGTGAATTTCAGAATTACTACACTTACATTTTAAATGCAGACACTTTAGGACAAATCAACTGTCTTTCTAAGGGAAGAAGTGTGAATATTTGGCACATAAACAACATGGGAAAAAGAAGAAAGGAGAAGATTCATGGAAGCTCCTTTTTAGCAAATGTAAAGGGGTTTCTGAAAACTGCATTCTGTGCCTGTTTGATGCACAGGTAGTGATAATAGTTCTTGGTAACCCGGTCCCCAGAATGTGAAATCGTAAGTTTACCTTCTACTTTCACACTGTTTCTCATCTTGTCCTCTAGCATCTTTTTATTAGCCCCTAAAAGTATAGTTAGCATTGGCAGATTGCAACGACTGTTTTGCAGGCAGTTCATCCCTATGCCACGTGTTTCTGCTGCACAGCAATTAGCCTTTTAAAACAGTTTGAATTTTTTTACAGACTGAGTGATGAATGGTAGCACCCCATATCTGTTTAACCTAGAATGATCATAACTTTTTGTTATGGCAAAACTCTTCCAGAAGCTTGGTGCAGTTTGTAGTATTGGTATAAGCTATTGGTTCTAGGCAGTGGGTTACTTTTGCTAATCTAAAATTGGTGGTTAACAGGCTGTTTCAGTTGAGCTGTCTCTGACCAAGGGGATATCCTGTTCATCCTGTGGAAGAGAACAAACTCCATCCCTGGATATAGAGAATGGGCTACAGTAGGAGTTTGGACAAGCGTATTGCCTCCTGTCCATAGCACAACTCCTACTTGTCTCAAAGAGAGCTTCACAGAATGGACAAAGGCAAAGCCTCACCTTTTGCTGCAGAAGGTAATTGTTTATTACCCCTTCACTCTTTTAGTATTTGATTCAGTGGAACTCAGTAGGAGTGATTTCGCTTCCCCTCCTTCCCATCTTCCTTTCTCTGTTTCTGCTCTACTTCCTTCTTGGCATCTCTCCTTTCTTCATCCTTCTCCTTCCAGCAATTCCAAGCCCGGCCTCAACTGTATCTTGGCTTCATTTCTATTCCTCTCCATCTGCTAAAATGTATTCATGTATTATGTATCAAATGTTGACATTTATAATGTTGTCAATAAGGTTTTGAGTCAAAGCCTGAATAGAAACAAGCAAATTGGGCAGCTTTTATATCTCATCAGTATAATTTCAGACTATTTTTGGATTGAAGAAAGGAAACACTGCCCAGTTTGGACCTACTAGGAAGATTTCCTGAACAACCATGATGGGTAAGAGCAATTTTTGTACTTTAATGGAAGTTTAAATGCCAAGGAATATGGTGGTTCCATATGGTGAACTCATGAATCAAGGTGACCCAGTGCTCCAAGAATCCTGTATCACAGTAAACATATGCCACTGTAGTGAAGTGAATGTGCAGGCCTTTTGGAACATCCACATACATGCATATACATGACTGGGAGTGGGGTTGTGTTCTTAAAGCTGTAATTCCACAGAAGTTTAGTATGTGATCTAAAGCAGGGTTGCCCTCAGCCTTTCCTTACTTGTTCTCTCCATTCTTCTCTCATGTTTGTGTGATCATACAGTGAGCCAGTTAAGGGGGAGAAACTAGCAACTCCTTTCATGAGGGGTGCAGAGGGAAAAAGAAGCATTTCTTTCCAGTTTAGCTCTCCAACTCACTGCAGGATTAGGTGTGGTTTTTGCCAATGTGAGGGAGAGGCAAAAAATCCAGTCAGCAGTGTCGTGGGGCAGAGGGGCAGGTAGTCAAGAGATAACAGCAACCTTGGTCAGCTTAGACTCTAACAGAACTGCAGATCCAAGTGGGGATTTTGAAAATCTCAGGCATGACTTTGCTGTATCCATAAAAGCACAAGAGGTCTGTCAAACTTGCTTCAGAAGTATTGTGGCATTAGGGATGCTTAAATTTACAGCCCTGTTTTCCATTTCTTGTCTTTAATGTATTGATTACTACTCTTCCTCCAAGCTGTTTGCTATGCATCACACTTTGATTTTTGGAGAGGTCTCAGACAGCTCTGGGTATCTGCATAAGACAAATTTCTCCTGCTCTACAGATTTATTTGATTTATGTTTATGGGATGCCCATATCTGACTGTTTGGATATGAACTCCATATACTCCAGAACAATTTGATTGCAAGTTCCATAGGTCTTCCAATTACAAGATGCTACAATCAGATGGAGGCAAAATACGAAATAGGATCAGGCACAGCACCAGTCAATGTTTATTTTTCCCAAAATGTGAATTTTTTTTTTTTCTATTTCACTCAATAAAAGGTTCAGCACTTGGAAGAAATGGAACAAAAAATGATAGAAATCCTTAGACGTGATTTCCTCTTGGTAAAAAACAACTGAAATAAGCTGAAATTCAGCTTCTCCATTAACATGATAAAATAAAGTAAGAACTAGGCAAGGTAGACTAACAAGTACATGGCTGAGTCTGGAGGGAACAGAGATGAAAAGAGGTTAGAGTTGAGAAGAGAAAAAACAATGGTTTTCTGAACGCTTCAGGTACTCAGAGCCTTGCACAAATGCCCAGCTAGGTGAACTGTGTCCCCTTTACTCTTTGATCCTGGTCTGCAAATGATTCATGGCATCCACTGATCCGCTACACCAGCTTGCCAGTCAGTTATTAAGGAATCACAGCTTCTGGTTTTTTGCATCCCATCCTTGCTTTTACTGCATTCAGTTAATCTCTCAGTGGTGTGTCTGCAAGTGTGAAAGAAGCAGCAGTGAAATGTAGAAGAGCTCTCTCTCTCTGTATGACCCTTCTGCCACCCTGCCTCTGTGTTTAAATGTTTTCTCTTGTGTTTAGTTCTTGCTGCTCCTGATCTTTTAAAATATATCTCATTTTCTCTAATTATTTTACAAACACAGACTGAATCAAAGAACACCCTCCAGGACAGGAGAAGTTCTGCTTTATTTGCTGTTAGAGGTCACCTACCCTGAATATTACACTTACAATTTATTTTAAAATTGCTGTTTATCCACTCTAAGTGGTTCAACACATACATAATGTCCTAAAAAACGACTTGGCCTTGAAATGCTCTGAGGACCACCCAAGAATTTCTGAACACTTCCTACTTCCATGAAGGCTCAAAGTAACCCCCTGTGCTGTGCCTTAACTCTTCTGGCAGAGCAGAACTGGGAGGCTTCATCCCGATGCATCTGCTTTCCACTTTTCCTGTTTGCTAAGCATCAGCTGAGAGGTACCAAACAGACCAATGCATTTCTTCAGGTGTGTCTCAAAGAGAGAAGAGCTCAGCTACACTTTTTCATACTTAGAACAACCTCTTGTAGCTATCCAGTCAAAGGAAATTAAATGTGGGAAAATTTGCAGGAAAATTCCAAATCCTCAGTAGGTGAGCACAAGCCTTTTTGGGAGAACGTGTTTCGTATCAGTCACAAGAGTTTACATTTTAAATGTCTCATTCTAGTGTATGTGACATCCACGACTTTTCATCAACTGCAGTCTGACCCTGAAGTACCATCACAGGATGATTCCCTTCTGTCCTAAAATGGAGGCAAACCTTCTTCTCTCAGGAGGTGAGTTCAGAAATGGAGCCAACCTACATGTAACTTACAGGAAGCAGTGTATTATTTAGTTTCCCTTTATTATTTATAGTCACCAGGACCCATTAAAGCTGTGAAGCTGCACAAATGTTTGCCAAACTAGAGCTGTATTCTTTTAACTCATAGTACACCTGGCAACACAATCCAACATCTCATAGTAGACACCTGAGGGTATTGTCAGGGGAAAAAAAGTGAGGCTGTGAAGTGATTTCAAAAGGAATCAGAAGTGTTCAGTCATGAAGCTAATATTTGGCAAGGGAAAAGTGACAGTCTATAAAGAACACAAAATATGTTTTCAGAGGATAGTGAATAGAGAAGGATATAAGAAGGCTGTGCCAGATGGCAGAACCAACAAATGGGAAAATAAACTGTACCACTCACTGGAATGTTACATGGCAATACGCTGTCTAATGGGCTGTAATCTCAGCTAGGTAGGGTGGAATAACTCCATTAAAATCAATGAACTCGGCAAGTCCAGCTGGGGACATGGAGAAAGATGTGTTTTTAGCAAACCTTTTTGTTTAAGCCACACTTTGGTGCTTTCTGTGCTGTTTGTTTTCCCCTTGTAACACACTAAGGGCCAAACTCATTCTCCCAGGTTGTCCAGCGCCCAACCCTATCAGCATCATCGCTGCTCCTTTCAGAACCAGCACACGGAGAAGTGCAGCAGGTTGGAGCAAGATGCTGGGCAATGGTGACAAATGGTAGCCAGACAGGAATAGACTAGAGCCTCAAAGCAGCCCTCTGAGCTGGCCTGCCCTCACCAGGACTGCCAGGACAGCCCCAGACTGGCAGGGTCAGAGGTGCTTGGGCAGGCGGCGCTCCCAGGGAGATGTTACGCCTCATCTCCTCTGCAGACCAGCTGCTTCTGCTCCTCCATTGTTTCTAGAGGAGCCAGGAACAGGCAATTACAAACCTGAGCACACGCTGGCCAATCTGTTGCCCCATTATATCCCTAGATCTGCCCTCTCTATGTCTAATGGAGTAGTGAAGTCAGACACAGGGCGCTCTGCATTCAAAGCACATGAGCGATTTTAAAGGAAAAGCTAAGCTTTGGACAAGAAAGAACTTTGAAGGAGCTAAAAATTTTATTTTATGACAATTAAAACACATGCATGTGATGAGATGACCTAGTCATATGCAACAGACAACTTGCAGAAAAACACCAGTGCTAAGCACAGAGGAACTTGAAGGGAAACAGGTCTCCTGTCAGTTTTTGCAGGTTTTGCTTATATTTTCCTTTGGCAGCATGGATGCAAGAGAGGAAAACCACCTGAATTGTTTTTCCTCCCCACCTTATTTTCCCAGACCTCTGCAAGTCAGAACACCCCACAGACAAAATTCTGGAGCAAAGATCAGCTACATCAGACCTCCAGGTAAATGGATACCGTGGCTCAGAAAACTCACTGTTCTCAAAATGAGTCACTCTTGTTATTCCCTCCCTCAGACTGCAGAAGGCATTTATTGTGATTTTGTCTCTATCTTTTACCCATCATCAAATGCCCTTTAGCCTTGTGGGCAACACCAAATAAATATGACCCTGTCATATTATGGGTTAAGAGGAAAAGCCTAGAAGAAAAGCAAGGGTTGACATAAGTACACTGCCAAGCAGCCCATGTATTCATCAACTAATCTCAGACAAGCCTCCTGAGATGTTTATCGAGTTAAATGCTCAGTTCCTTTCCTTCTTTTCCCATTTTTTCCTGTTGCCTTTGGATTTGCTACCTATCCAGAATAGTCATCTTGTAATAGTTGCCTTGGTAAATAGGAGCACTTTGGAACCACATGCTGGCTCTTCTGGCTGACTTTTCCAGAACAGTTCCATTCCTGAGCACTGCAGTTCAGGAGCAAAGCATTATGAATTGAAGCTTAATGAGTCCATTATTCAACTCCTCTCTAGATACAAGATGTCCTAATTTCTGAACACTGTGGAGAGTTGCTGAGGTTTTTTTGGCATAGTGAGGGTCTCCCTCAGGTCCTTTTCACTATGGTTATAACCATAAGAACAAATATTAAGGACCTGTTAGTTTTCCAACATTTTTCTGCAACACCCTCAAAAGTCACCAGGAGCATCTATTTTCCAATGAAAAGTCATTGGAAATTATTGCTGTCAGTAGGGAAGCAATGAATTGTTTCTCTGACTTGGCAGTGAAATGAGACACAGAAATAACCCAGGAAGCAATTTTAGGTATTTTTTCCTTACTTTTTAGGGCAGTATAGATGTATGTCCTAAATGCCATCTTCAGGTTAGCTATGCCCGTTTGTGTTTGTGCCTCTACATGTGCATTTATCCTGTGGTACAGGCTGGAATTATAAATCTTAGTCAGAAAGGCAGTCTTCTGAATGAAAATCAGTCCCGAGACTAAGGCGGAAAAGGTTGGAATCCTCCATTTTGTCAGTGGTCGATGATGGTAGGTATATTCCAAAAGCCTTTCAGCCCACCAAGCTTCCAGTCCTTTTTTAGGATGTGATAATTGCCCCCAGTTGTGGCCAGGCTATAGAAATAAGCTCTCTGTCAAGGTTTGTGTAGATACTTGGTATCTAGAAGACTAAATTTGGGTAAAATGAATGTTCTCCTACGCTGTAAGATTTTGTTAGTACTTTGGACGTGATCACCACAGACTGGACCCAGCTTGGCTGCTGTAACCCCTCATTTGGTATTGCAACCTCTGTTGCTTGGGCACTGCCTTTCTCCACTGACTCTGCAAGGAGCCTGAGGTTGGCCATTTTGGATCACAGAAATCAAAACCTGTCTTTCCTTTCTCTCCTTCAAATGACCAGGTCTGTCAAACCTTGTGTTGGAGATAGCATTTTAACCCCAAAATAGTTTTCATTTTTTTTATTAATACATACATTTCTTTGCCTTTGCTCGAGCTACCTGTATGTCAGATTTTGGCAATCATGATGCAAAAAGAACTGTGTGGGACTGGGACAGGTGGAAGAGACTGTTGTGCCACAAAAGAAGTCATGAGTGGTAGGGGACACATGAGTGTCTTGGGGACAGGTCAAGCTCCTTGGAGGTAGCCAGGTTCACCAGTTCTGCTGGAACAAGGTAAGACAGGGGTGGGTGTTAGCAGCACTTGGAGCCAGATTTGCAATGTGTATTTAGTTGCATGACACTCAGGTTTCATTTGCCACTGAGAGGTCCCCTATCCATGCCCAGATTATTTGTGGGTTTGATTTTTATGGCCTGATTCCCAGAGATAGCAGTCTCCTCCAGCCCCAGTGACTAAAATTGTACTTTGGGGGATTTATTTCATGTGAATTCTTAAATAATTGCCCTATTGATTATATAAAGGAGAAATATTGCTGCTATATGTAAGAGCTGTGGGATTGGACTCTTGAGGTTTAAGATTCTCCTTGCTACGATCATCTTCCCTGTTTGGTCAGCTCCAACAAATTGAAGACAAGCAGAACATCAGCACACAGTACACAATTACATTTCTGACATGTCGCATCTTGCTGTGCTATCTCTTCTTAAATCAGAACCTGTTTTCACTCTTGTAATTTAATAGAGCATGATATGAAGCCCTGAATAGACTGCATTTCTTTAAAATTTGACTAAAAACAGCTTTCCTTCCACAGTGGGCTCATGTCTTTTTGCTTTGTTTTATGATCAGTCGACTTCCATTTCACATATACACATATTTTATGAAGAGGATCCATACAAATGAGATAAGTAAATTATTAATTTACTTTGTGATTTATTTTAATAGTTTCCTGATATGAGTTCTCAGAAAAACAGTTGGCTGTTATGTTAATGGACATTTTGCACCTTTGTTATGTAAATGGACATAGCACCTTTTCTTGTACATATACATAGTCAAGTATATACTTTTATGCTTTTCATTTGAAAAGCAGTAGAGTGAGTGGCTGCTGAGAAAGAGTTTAATTTACACACTTTTGTCACCTCTGGGTTCTGTTAATCTCCATGACTGTAGGTTTGCAAAATAAGATGTATAAATTTGTTGACCAGACATAACATAAGACCCTGCACTAAGTAAAAAGGAGGCTCGGTTCCTACTGAGTTAGATACCTGGAGTGAAGTTGTGGGGAAAGCTCTATTTTTAATTTTTTCAGCCCTCAAAGACAACAGGGCTTCAAGGCCTAACTATATTATCTTCTGCTTCCCAAGATTTTCTGTTAACCCTGGGAAATGGACATCTGCTGGGAACTCTCTGTGTAGTTCCTGGTCAGATGGTTGGCCCCTTCATGCTCCACTTATGTCTTAAATCCCTTTTCTGTGTACTGTGCAATTGGGACAAATGCTTGTCCCAGCATGGATTATCCATTTTTATGACTACACTTTGCAGCACAAAACCTGGGCATTCTTGTAGGCAAATGTCCATGATAAAGTAAAAGTAGTGTTTTAAAGAGAGCTGTATTTCTGGTCCAGAGTTTCTGTGCCATATCTGTCAAAAACCAAATTGCTTAAGGAGGGTAAGAAGGGAATTCGCATTCCCCAAGTTCAGTCAAAGCAAAAAGCCCTGCTCATGCTGCCTCATTAGCCTGGCGTTGTTTTGTGAGCGAGTGCCACCAGGGCCCATGCTTGTTCAGGGGAGCTGTGACTGATGACCAACAGTGATGGACCTGACTGGTCCGTAGGCCTGAGGAGACCTGCAAGGGCTTTAACACTGGAGAGCAGAATATGCTCTTGGAACAAAGGACCTCACTAGAATAGATTTATTTGTGTAAAGAAGACAAATTTGAAGGTGTCAGTTATATCCGAAGGAAAATCCCTTTGTGACAAGATGCTTCAAGAGCACAAGACCTTTAACATATTTACTCTGTTAAGGATATTCAGGATCAATGCATTAAATGTGGTGGTGAAAATGAATAAGTAGATTTGAAAAAAAGAAAAGAAAAGGAGAAGTAGGAGCCAAGCTTAGGTTTCATGTATGCTAGAAGCCGTGCCTGCTGACTCAAAAAGCTGTAACATTGGTTAAAGGGCTTCTGAGCTTGTTTGCAGAAGGATACAGTTTCAGCAGACTCGCAGAAATCTGAAATATTAGAGTGACATTAAGACCGCTTGATTACACCTCACCAGATCAATATGACTTTTCAGAAGGCGTGTTATAATGCCCAGAAATCTGCTGAACAACAGAGTTCAAATATTTCCTCTCACTATTAGGCCACTATGACTGAAACAAAAAACAAACAGAAAACCACAAACAAACAAACAAAAAAACCCCCCAAAAAAACAAAAAAAAAAAAAAAAAAAAAAAAAAAAAAAAAAGAGGAGGAAGCAAATCAAATCACGGTGTTCTGTGCAGTTTAGCAGGGTAGCCAAAAGGACATCTGGAAAGTGGCAGAAGTTCAGCCATGGAGTCCTTTGTCTCTTAATCAGAGGGAAAACAATGAGAAGAGATGTCCTGTTACACTGATCCACATCAGCTTGTTTTTGTACTTTGCACTTGAAAGGAGACCTGATACTGATCTTCACGGTAAACCTGATCGCCAAAGAGACCTCCACAGAGGGTATAAGCACTGAGCACTTAAAAAATCTAAACCCTGCAAGACAATTAAGATCATGCCTGATTTCATCACATGGTGATAGAGCTGGTCTGCCAGCGCTACAATTAGCAGTATGTAAGTGCCAAAACAAGTCTCCACGAAGCCATCCCTCACCATGGACATGGTCAGAGATACCTCAGGAGGCAGGAACATTCCAGTTGACTCAACAGCTTGAAGCTTCCTTAGTGCCAGCAGGAACTTCAGAAGGTAAAGTCCTGGGTACGTTGAAGTTCTGCTAGGAGCGGGTTCTACTTTAAAGGAAAACCCTATGGAAACCTAACAGAAGAGCTGTGTTTCATAGAAACATCCCAACAACACTGAGAAAATGGTACGGAGTATCACGACTGAACACTAGAATCGTCGGTGTTACAACCTTCACTCTGTCCCTTGGGCCATCACAGTTCCAGTCTGGCAGGGCACACTTTGGGCAGGCTGAAAGGAAATTTCGCACAGTCTCTAGCTTCCATTAATGGGTATCTTAACCTGTTTCTCCCAGCATCTCTGAAGTCCCTCCCAAGGTCTTCTGTGTGTTCCATCCCATCATTGCTCTCCCCTCTCTCCCAACTGCCTAAAGCAATGCTCTTCCTTTTCTGATACCTCTTTCCTGTGGAGTCTGAGGGAGGGGAAATTCTGCTCCTGCTCTGCAAATCCCCCGTTTACTCTGAGAAACACATTTATCATATTTACTACCAGCTAAGCATTACCTGGTTCAGGTGATTCCTGAAGACTATGGGAAGTGACAGTTTTGAGAACAGCTATACCTTTACTACCATACCTGGATTATATCTTTTTCCTGCTCCAACAGGCAACAGGAATGTGACACAAATGTCCTCCTTTCACTGTTGTTAAATTGTAGCCAAGAATGCTACAACTGCAAGTTCATCAGCTTAATCAATATTAACAGTAATCACAAGAAAATTTCTTCAGGTTAAATGGGAAATGCTTTCATTTCAGATGAAGACCTTCAACCAGCACTCAACCATGAAGTAGATGTCTGCTGGATGTTCATCATTTTGTCATATTTTAACTTTCATTTATAACTGGGTTGTATTTTTTTGAAAAGAAAAAAATCCCAAACTATGAAGTTCCCCTGTTCTTGGTGGTGAATATTTTGCTCTACAGCTCATGACATTTGAATGTACATATATCCTACCTGAACAGAAGAGCTATTTCCAGTTCCTCATCAACCATTAATAATGTTGTTGTTAACCAAGGCCTGAGTACTGTATCATAAACTGTGCTGATTTTTACTTCTTGCAGACTGCAGATCCCCATTATTTGGGAGGTGGGGGTGGGGAGAGGGGTTATATAGGTGACTGTCTCCATTAATTAAGCTATTCAAATCCAATTAGCTTTTTCTAGAGGGTACTTTATCTCATTACAGTTCTCTTAACTTAAACAATAAAACAAACAAGCAGAAACTACAAACTCAATCTCGCTGTTCCCCATGTCATGATGAGTTAATGTCCTGCTCACCAGAAAGTGAGCAGTGATGCTAACACGTCTGGTCAGGCCTGCTCTTGCCCTCATCTAAGGAGGGGAGCAACTCCGATGTTCATTAGAGACACTCATCACTGTCACAAGAGAACGGCAAGTCTTCACAGCACAGCAGCAGTGGCCCACCATGGTCCTCATATTCCAGCAGCAAGAAGCTTTTGGGTGTAACTTGCCTTTGTAGGGAATCACAAGCCTGGCTACTGGATTTAAAGGTGAGGCCAAAGTTCTGCTCTTGATTCAAAAGGCACTGCCTGCATGGTGAGAGTGTAGCATGTGTGAGGATTTCAGGACTAAGGCTCAACCTCGTTGTTTCTCACACAGGATTTCACCCAGTCATGTGGAAGTGAAATGCTACCACACACCAAGTTGTTCTGCCATCTGGACACTGCTGGAAGCATTTTGCTTCTCATAAACAGGCTGAGATCATGTTTCCTCATTAGCTAGGTCATTGAATGGCTAGCTATCGTGCCATGTTATAACATGCACACTCCAATGCCTCATCACTTCAGAACAACAGCCTCCAAAATACAAAAATAAGGACAGATCTATAATTTTACATTTCTTTGCTGAAAGATGCCCCAAACTCATGTTCAATGCTGCTTGGCAGTGTGAATGAGCACCAGGTCATTTACTCAGCAGTGACAGTGATTGGCAGCTCTAAGAGAAATACCCAGATGTTCATGTTCTTGCCACCTTGCGGGACTCTGGCAGCTGATTGTAATCCAAGAGAGGACTCATAAAACCAGAAGGAGGGGGTAATAAAGGCCAGATAGGCCGGGGAGCCCATGAGACCAGGAAACAAGCTGTTCTGTCAGTGACTCAGAAGAAACCTCCTCCTTTAGGAGTCATTAAATGGTGGGGTTTTTTTGTTAGAGGGCAGGATTTGAATTAATGAGAGACTTGATGGATATAAGTAATAATATTGCTGTCTGGGAACTTGCATAGTCAAGAAAAATAATCTAAACAATCTGTGAGTGCTCATAAAAATGGATAGCCCCTGAACGAGAACAACGTAGGACTTGGCAAGTTGGATCTCTAAACCCTTTTGCCCACAGTAGGTGCCATTGCTGGCATGCAGGTGGAATTCAGTGGTTGCCAGGGACGGAGCAAACTGAAAATTGATTTCAACACTGAACATCACCAACAAGCCTGAGAGAGAGAAAACAAATATGCCAAAGTAGTTTTAAATGAGAGGATTTCAAAACACTTGTCATTGATATGAAAAAGGACAATTTGGCACACAACTCCTTTCCTCCTCTGGTCTCTGAGGCAAAGCCTTTGTGTCTGCAGTACTGTTTTGTACCATACCAGATTCTGTAGTAGTGCAAAATTGCATGCGTTGACCCTTCTTTTTGTCCTACCCTTCTTCCACAAGTGGTGAAATTGCAAACTATATGGATAAACAGCAATTTAGAGATCAGCTCTCTGTAATCCTAGTTTCCTTCAGTGCATGGACTCAGAAGAGACAGCATCATAGACCTTGTTACATTATCAGATGAGCTGGGCGGAAGCTGGGAGTGCTGTGGAGGGCATAGCTGGAGGCAAATGAGGGGAAATAGGACAAGCATCTGTAGGAATTCTGTATCTATCTGTTCTGCTGCTGACAGTGCAACGTGTTTGCGTGAGACAACACTTGCAGCGAACTTCAGCACCGAGGTCTGCTTTGTAATGCTGGTGAGCCTTAACAGCAGAATTTCCCTGTGATGTTTCAATGGTTAATTTGTTTCAGAAACTAGAGGAAGTATTACAAGTATTATAATGATGAATGGATTGTTATACTGCTCATTTCCTAGATGTGTTGTAGCTAATTTTAGCCAACATGCATCCATCCTTTGTGCAGTCATGTGAGAACACACCAATCTGTAAGGAATGTGCAGAGCTACAGGATGGGCACATGAATTTTAGATGCCTAAGACAGAGTCTCAGTGCCAATGGCATGTCTGTGCAACACATACCCAGAACCGAATACGGGCAGCATCTGGGGGAGCTGAGCTGGGCAACTCTACAGAGCCCGAAGTAACCATCCAGGGAGGAGACCAGAAGTAACATGCATCAGACATGCAGTCATTTTGGCTGAGCCCTGAATCCTTCATCCATTCCAAAGACAACTTTGTAGATGACTAAATGACAGGTTTGCTTTTGGAATGCAGCATTAACTGCTGATTTGAAGGGATGGTGCCAGAATTGATAAACTTGACAACCCCTATTTAGGTGGCCCCTCAGAGAGATTGTGACCCTGGGGTCAGGCTGAGCTCCTGGGTGATGCTACAGAGATTGCTTCCTAAGCATGTGATGGTGTTACAGTCACCAACAGGAGTTTCTGGATGATCTCTTCAGTGACCCTTGCAGCTGGATCTTACTTGCTGTGGATGGACCAGTCTGAGGAGGAGAAAGCCTGATGACTGAAGACAGGGGGTCTGAAAAAGGGAACAACTATTCAGTTCTGTCTTAATTCTGAAAACCTGCTGCCTTGCTGGCATTCGTGTTCCTACACCATGTACTCGTGTGTCCGCTGGCATGGTTCTCACAGATGCTCAGACTAAAATTAACCGCTACAGCCACCGGTCTGAACAATTGCATACTCCGGACCACAGGGTTTAACCCACAGCCTTGCCTCTGCTAAACTGATCCAGGTGGTCATTCCTGTAAGGCAGAAGCATAGCAGGAGAGACCTGAGTGAATGGTGACCTTCTTCTCTAGCTGGTGTACGTCAATGCGGGAAAGCAATCAGACACAAGATTTCTCACCAAGTCCCCAGTTAGGGTAACATACCATACAGGTGCTGAGCAATCTGTGTCTGTTATTCTTTGTCTAACTTCAGGTTTTGCATCAGTGATCTCCCCAGTCAAGGTAGGAGTCATCTCATCTGACATCAGATGCCTCCATCTGAGCTGGCCTTTATCATCAGTGAAGTAGGTACTCGCAGGCATGAGTCATCTGCCCTCTTTGAAATGTCTGCATTGGGGTGAGATGACTCACGCTCTTCCCATTTTCTACAAAGGAAGCTCGAACCACAAGCTCAGATAACACCTCAAGATATTAAGACTAGCTGAGCACTGTTCTTAATATCTTGAGGTGTGTCAGAGGCCCAGTCGAACTCCAGGCTTGTCCTTTCTAAATAAAACAAAACATTTGTCCTGAGAACGATGTGTCTCATTGACGCCTACTTAAATGGACACTGTCAAACTTGAAATAGCCCAGTTTCAAGTGTAAATATCACGGAAATACCTCCTGTCCCTGGCTTCTAAATAGCCAGCTTCTATATTTTGCTGATGCTTTACAGTCACATCTTCCTGTTATCTTTTAAATTATATTTATCCAGCCACCTGCTCCTCCCGATGAGCTACTGAGAGACCAAAGACACTCACAAGGAGTAACACAGCAAAGAGAGAAGCTAAGACATACAACTAATTCTGCCAACTGTATGAAATAAACTGATTGCCCAAAGGATTTTTTTCCTGTCTCTTTAAAANAAAAAAAAAAAAAAAGTAGTTACTTATGACAGCAATAGAGATTTTTCCAACAGAGTGATCTTAGGGGGCAGTGTCCATTTAAATTAAATTTTTCTAATCAAATAGCTAACTTCATCAAGCAGCCAAAATTAATGCTTTGTATTAGACATGGACCCAAACTCATTAAGGCTTTATTATTCAAGCATGCACCTCCCTTCAGCTTTTATCTCCCCTCAAGGGTTTTCATAGTAAAGCAGGCTTTTTTTTTTTTTTTTTTTAAANAATTAGCCCTTCTGCCCTGGAGTCTTCTATTTGATTTTCCAGTATCCAGGGAAGTATTGTTTTTTTTAACTACTCAATCCTTGAATAGAAAATTTTGCCTCTTAGTTCTACATTATCAGTGATAATAAAGCTTCGTGGAAGACATTTTGATAAAGCAGAGACAGAAGTGCACAAAGGCAAAGCAACACTTCAAAGGAGCATTAGCTCTGATATTGGAATCTCATTTATCTAACTCACTCCTAAAGGACAAGTTAGCAATTCTCGAGGGTGCAGTTCGCACGCACACATGAAGTGGCATGAAAGGCCTTTCGCTTCAGCAGAGCTGCCTGATCCCAGTGCCCTTGAGCGTGTGGAGCTCTATGAATGCTCTTGTTGCATTTTTATTTTTCCTCAACTTTCTATATTTTCATACGGAGAACCAACTGCTTGCTTAGCTGTTTCTCTATGTGTTGTGTGGGACCTGGAAATGGTTGTACAAGGATTATGGTTATCGTACAAGGTGTAATCTGCAGGTTTGCTGCTTTCCCGTGTGTGCTGAGCAGCCTGTGACTGCTCACCAGCCCACAACTATCCATCCAGGTGCACCTCTCAGTGTCAAGGATGCAGTGCCTTTGCTGCTTAACCGTGGTGTATCTCATTGACAGGATAACCAGTGCACACATATCAGGGCGCTATTAATCAATGTACGCGTATTCAGTGGCGATGAGTACATGTCTTATCCACTGGAAATATCACACGCACCTATTCAGGAACTACACTTTTATTAATGAGGGCATTAGAGCATGTTGTCCAAGGGATTCCTCAAAGCTCAGTCCAGATGCTGGACCAGACTGCTGTCAGTGACTGGTGAATCTGTGTGGTGGGTGCCACCCTGGAGGAGCACCAGCGAACCTGGAGCTGCTCACAGGAGCTCATCCCGGCGTGCTGTCATCGAGATAGAAGGGCTCATCTGCTGTAGCAACCAGGGCTCCCAGAAGATGAAGGGATCAAAAATTGCTGTCATCTTGTCTATTATTTCCATCCTTTGCACAATAACTGATTGTGTGCCAGCCTTGAGTGCCAAGGCAGACATTGCATGTCTGTGGCACAAAACAACCTGGTGCTGAGCTGGGTCAGACAGACACACCTCTGGTAAATTTCCATTCTGGCAGGTAGCTAATGCATCTGTCTCCTTCTCTTTACCAAAGCTCATACCTACCTTACTTCTGTGCTTGGCTGACAATTGCCAAAGTCTCCATACCTTGCTGAAAAACTGGGATGTCAAAACTGAGACTGAGAAGCGAAAGCTTTCAGCAGGAGACGAGCTCAGGAGTAGTGTGACTGGGAACAAGGCATTTAGTGAAGCTTTACCTCAGTTATTTTCAAACTAACCATTGTGACATGAAGAAAACTCAATGTGAACTGTCAGCAAATTGTTCTCCAAAGTGTGAGACAGTTTCAGGCGGTAACTTCAGAAGGAAACTGTTCTACTCCCTTTAGTGAAAGAAATGTCTGCAAGCAGCCATTTAAATGTCTATGCAAATTAATTCATTCAGTGATCATTTTGCTCCTGCTAATGAGTTTATCCATATTCTCCCCAAATCCCCAAGGCCTGGGGAATTTAAGGTTGTGCACTGTTTTGGGGAAAACCACAATAATAGCAGATGAAAAAATGGAATATGTTGAAATAGTGTCAAAGAACTGAAATTGGCCTGAAATGGCTGTCAGACAGAAAATTTCTGCCTTGCTTTCTTGGTCTGATCCGCTTGTTTTCAAAATTAATTGCTTCTTCGTGTAAGCTTGTCAGAAGCGAGCCCCAGCCCAGCACAGAGGGCTCTGAATTGTGCATTAATTTTCATACATACTCTGTATGTTTTCGTATTTAAATTGGGTTGCCACAGAATCCCTGATCCATCCTGCCAGGACTTTCCTAACAAAAGAAGACTTAAGGCAGAGCTTAGCACCATCCTACTCCCCACATGGTTTTGGAGATAGACCTTTCTTCATTCTGCATCACCAGCATGGGAGATGATTTCCCCTACAGTTCTGCTTCTCTGCCTTGCATTCCTGCAGGGTCTACACATGAAGGGAGAGGGCTGGCAGAACAAGCAGGTGGCTGGCTTTGCAGTGCCCCACGTGTGCTTACATCTCCTTGTTCTTATATCCTTTTGTTCTTCATTTTTCCATGGGTGTCAGGTTAGCAGTGGATTTTGGTATGTTGCCTCATCTGAACCTGTGTGATTTTGGTGAGCACAGGAAGCCAAGCCAGGCTAGCTCATGCCATACTGGAAAGTACTGTTCTGTACTGGACAGTAACTGGAAATCTCCAGAGTGGATTGTCCCTGGTGCTTGTTCCAGCCCATGATGGGGATTCCCAGCTCCTCTGACCTGACACCTGACCTGCACATGTAAGCACTTCTAACCCTGCTCGAATCCAGTCAAGACTGCTTCTTGTCATAAAGCACAGATCCCTGGCAACTTAAGGAGCCCATGGGGACACAGGTTTCATGAATGTGTGACCCAGGGATTTCATGTGCTCCATGTTCAGAAGCCGGCTGGCTGGCAAACTGAAGAATATGCTGCTTTTAAAATATGTGCCATGAATAGCATTTTTAAAACAGATAATTTGCTTGGCACATTGCTAGGTGACTGAAAGGGAAGCTTCTCTTTTTAGCCAGACCATGATTAAGACCATGCCAAACATACCAGCTATGCTAGGTATTAAAAACAAATACCTAACTCTCAGGAACTCTTTAGATCATTAGCATATCTAAAAGTGTCTCAGGAAGTAGGACTGCTTCAGGCCTTCAGTATCCACCTAGTCTATCCTTCTGCTCCAAGACAGAATCAATTAGATGTAAATCAGTTTTTTGACAAGAGTTTTTTGACAAGAGTTTTTCTAGTCTGCTCTTAGAAACCTTTAGCGACAGAGACTCAATAAACACCCAGGCAATCTCCTCCAGTGTCTCACAATGCCTAGAGTTAGGAAACTTAATTTTCTGGTCTAAGTCTCCCTTGCTGAAGTTTAAGTTCACTTTGGCTTGTCCTGCCTGTGGTGGGAAGACTATTCCCTGCACATCAGCAACAGCATGTTTAAGGGCTGCAGTCCTCATTCTAAATCTTCTGTTTTCCCTTCTGATCTTACTGAGCACTGCCCATTTGTACAGTCTTTTCCTATTGGTAGTGTTATTTAGACACTCCTAGCCTCCTGGGTCATTGCTTTCCCTTGAATACTGCAATATATCAAGTGCTTTTGTTTTGATGTGCTGTTAGATGCCAAATAGAGGTCTCCAGCAGATCTGTGGTGCTCCCAGCGTCTTATGGATAACACTTACCTGAGTGAATCGAGTGTCTCCCACATATTTTCACCACAGTGTGTTATCATCCATGCAAGTTAAATTGGAAACTGTCACCCTTAGGTCTTTCTGCAGAGCTTCCAGTGGCTAGGAACACCAAGAGCTACAGAAGTAAAATGGCTCGAGCAGTTCCCTCCAGATCAGAGGCAGGGGTGGGAACAGGCAAGAGGAGGTTGGTTTTAGAGAACTGTGTGGAAAGCAGGGAAAGAACATGGGAATGCAAGTGTCAGGGGTCCAGAGGGAAGCCCTCATCAGAATTGCAGCCAGTTCCCAAACCACTCTCCTGCATTCCAGCCCATCCTGGAGTTTTCTCTGTTTGCTCCAGATAAACCAAAGCAGTAATCTAGCACTCACAGCCTTAAAGAGGTCCACGAGGTGGTGAAGGCCGTACAATATCAAACTCAGACACACACCTGGAGTCCTCCATGAGTGTTTTTCTGCCATGCCAAAGCACGGTTCAGAAGTGAAACCAGCCAGCAAAGCAAACACTCGGTGCTGCAAGGGAGTGTCAGGGCCACTCGCGGTCCCCACAGCACCGTGGCACGTCTTGGCTGAGCACAGCCCCTCCCTCTCTCACTGGCACAGCCCTGGGTCAGGGGGTGCAGCGCTGAATTCAGAGAGGTCACAGCACAGCGTGGTGACAGCACCAGTGCAGGGTCAGAGCACAGGAAGGGTGACTGATGCATGCAAGGGTGGCAGGATGGGGAACGAGAAAACAGAACCCGGAAAGCTCTGAGCATATTGCTCTCTTGTTACCAATTTTCATTTGCATTGAGAAGGCAGCTTTTCTTTCTAATCATCACCAGCACAGAGCATATTTCCTGACTATTTTGGAATGGTCCAGTCAGGTAAGCTGCTCTCACTGAAAGCTAGACTGCTTAGAAATGAGAAAGTCTGTGTTTGAAGAAAGCCGCCTTTTTGTTTTCCCTTGATGGCCTATTGTTTGTCAGGCACTGACAACGCTCGATCCCATGTGCATAGCATCCATGGCTGGAAGGAAGGCGCATTTCGGTGAAGAGTCACACAAAGCTGTCATCCTGGCTGCAGAGAAACAAAAGCTCCAGGAGGCACTGCTGTCAGGAGCAGAGGGGACACAGAGCCTTGCAGCTGTCACTTTCCCAGTGAAGCTCCCTATTCACTCACCTCCTGCCATCCACGCTCTCTGGGACTTGAGATATTCCCCCCTCCCTCTCCTTGTCATTCATGAGCCCCCAAGGATGCTAATGCCATATCCTCTCCCCTGCAGCATGAACAAGAAGCTCTGTTCTGAACTGAGTTTAGTAGGCAGCCTCACACCAATAATTAGAAAAGATTCAGGATTTGGTTGGGGTTTTGTTGTCTGTCTTGTGGGTCTGCAGCAATGAGTCAGCTCCTGCACCCCCCGCATAATTATTTATGAATATTCCACAGAGGCCAGGTCCTGTCAAGAAGTGATTAAGCCAAATGCTCGCTGGCTGCACCACTTGGCTGTTGTGGCAGTCAACCTCACTGATCACTGGCAGAACAGGATACTGCCCTTATTGAAATAGACTACCTAATTGCCTCCTCTGGGAAGGAAAGGCCCTTTCCAAATCCTCATCTGCTTGGAAAACAGTAGACTCAAAATCCCTGTTTATATCTCTATAAAAATACATGCATAGGTGTTCACATGACTGTAGTTAATGCATCCACACTGGCATGTGCACACAGGCATCAGAGAGAGGTGATACTGACATCTTGAGTATCTCCTGCCTTGTGTGAGGCAGCTGATATGGTGGTAGGTGGATCTCACCAGGCATCACAGAGATCACAGCTCAGTACAGCTGCATAAGGAGAGAGCCAAGTAGCCAGGTCCCTTCACACCGGGCCGTGATGGATAATCTCTGCCTTGCTGTCCCCTTTGCTACACCACAGTGTACCAGACCTTCTCCTAGTTTGTGGTCCCATGGGCCAGCAGCAGGAGAGAGGCTTATCACTCTGTATTTACAATATTTTGTAGTATTTGCACTCTAAAAAAAGCAGGAGCACAGCCTACCCCAGGTCTTGGAGCACTGATCCATATTTCTGCGGAGTGCTGAGACTGGTGAGGGGTGCGGCCAACTCAAACCTATGTCATATATCCTAGGCACCTGATGTGGTGTGATCAGTGCCCTGATGAAGGAAGATACGAGAGGATAAGGATGGATGAGGAGGAGACACTGACCCAGTAACTTGTCTTCTGTTGTGCAGTAAGTGCTGACATCAGAAGTTTCAATATGTGATGGAGATGTATGTTTTCTCACATGAACTGTGAATTTTGTTTCCCTGTCTGACAGGTCTCTCCAGTTCAGGACTCAATGCAGCTCCCATTCTGATGGCTACATGCCATTTCTCTGCTACTAAAAAGAAAAGGGGAGGAAGGTCACTACAGACAATTCTTGTCCCCCCAGATATCTGTTCTTCCACAAATATGCCTAGTTGAGTGAAATTTTGGACATCCAGAACCTGTGCTAAATAACATATTCTAGCACTTGAGTACATTTTGGTGAAGAATTTAATTGAACCTGCCTTCTGCTAGTTTTATTTAGTGGCCCCTACCTCCTATATTGGTGGAGAAAGTTATAACCTTTTTCCTGTTCTCCACGTTCACATTACTCATGACTTCACAGACCTTAAGCATCTCCCCTCTGCATTTTCTCTTTTACAAGAAAAAGAGTCCCAGAAACATTTATCTATGTTAAGTTTTTTCTGCCATTTTATTGCCTGTTCCCCTTGCAACTCCTCGCATTTGGCTTTGATTTTATTACACCTATTAATTCATTTTCCTACAGCTGTTAACTTGAACTTTCACAAATGAAGAATGGGTATATCCTGGAGCCATGGCTCACGTACACCACAAGTGAGAGTCCTTCTGCTGTGTTGGAAAGCCTCTTCAAAGTGGGCAGCCTTGGATCTGATTTATGACATCTCCAAGGAGAGCTTAATTTGTAACTCCTGAACAGAAATTCCTAAAGATTTCAGAAGCAGTTAGCCCCGCTCTGCTGGCTGAGCCTCATGCCTTGAAACAGAGAGGACCCACTCCTGGCAGCTGATGCCTTTGGGAGAGGTGCAGGGCATTGACTGATGTAACTGGATATATGTTCTACTCTGCTGTGGGGCAGGGATAGAGTTTTGTGAGGCATGCAAGGTCTTGTTTTAACCCAGTTTTCAGAGGAAAGAGGCAGCTTGCTGCTCTGCCACCAGTCTGTGGTTTTCAAAAGCCTTAAAACACTGGTAGCAAAGGGCAGCTGCCCATGGGTTAGATACAAAAGGAATTTCTTTTGACCTGGAATGAATTCCTCTCTTCCTAGTTTCACAGCATCATGTGCCACCAGAGCAAAAGGATTTCTAAAAGCCTATAAATAAAATGTTTACCAAAAAAATGGGGCAGCTGCACTTCCACAAGCCTCTGCTTCTCTCTGCCATAGACACATCCCTTACGTGCCCAAAAGATGGGTGAGGTGAATGAGGTAAATGCTGAGCTGTGAATTCCTGAGCCACCCAGCCTGTTACTAATTACCATGATTAAATATTGACACAGTGACTGCACACAGGGCTCCCAGGCAGAGATCAGTACCCCTCTGTGAAACCCAGACAAAGAAATAGTTCCCCAAGCACTTAAACTGCAAGACCCCATCCTACAATTATCATTTCCCTGGGGACTGGCAGCATGTGTGAGAGCTTGCAGAGTTCCAGCAAGAGGCAGGTGAGGGCCAGGAGGGTTCTGACCCCAAATCATTGCCTTTGGGACTCCCTTTGCTGCAGTCTCCAGCAGCTGGGTAGGGCGAGCGGGATGAGGCAGCACAGTGGGATCTGCTTCCCCGCAGCAAACACAGGCTGTTACTCTGAAGAATAATAAGGCCCTGCTGCTCTGCCTGCCAACCCTAGGGCATCCTCAGGGAAGCTCTCAGACTGACCTCCCAGTCCTGCTTGGCTGCCTCCCTGTACGCCTGCCCAGGCTGGCAAGCCTGGTAATTGCAACCCCCCGCACGCTCCCTCAAGCTTCTTATGGCCTGTCCTTTCATGGGTCCCAGTCAGAGATCAGGACAAAAGCCTGTGAATCCACACTTGAGATTGCTCCTGCTCGGGAAAACATCTAATCCTATGTCTTAAGAGTGTCCCGCACATGGATGCACAAACATGCCCAAAATGGGAAGATTTTGCCCTAGAGAGACTTGCTGCCAGAACAGGGAAGCCTCTGGAGGCTGTAGCTCTTTCTTCTCTCTCCTCCTCTTCCCCAACACTCCTGGTTAATGTGCTGGGCTGTGTGCCAGGGGAGCAGATGTACTACAGCATGGTTTTTACTCCCGTATCGTAGCCGTGTCCACCGCTGATTTTCACGATGGTCATTTTATAATACAGCAGCTGACTTGGCCACAAGCGAAAAATAAAATATGATCCCTTGCAACTGCAAACTGGCCAAAGCCATCTGAGCTCCTTCTCCTCTGGGAACAAGGAGCAGTATCTGTGAAGCTCCTCTGTACACAGTGCATCTACTCGCCCAAACTCCATTCCTTCTTCATTAGATTTTCCCTCTTCATCTCTTCAAACCATGCCGGGCAGCTGCAAAAGCCAGGATGAATTTGTGCCATGTTAGTACTCTTAAAGCAGCAGAATATTAAGTTTCTCAGCTTGACCCTGCTCCAGTGCTAAGGTTTTTTATGAATGCTGCCTGTCACTTGTGTTAAGAACAACCACTTCAAAATCTGAAGCTCTAAAGAGCATCTGCTTTGTGGCAGAGTTTTCTCATCCTGATGCCAAGGAGAAAAGTATATTTTGCTTCAAAAGTGATGATGGAAGTGGTAGGTTTTGATATTTTATTTGCAGGGAAACAACTAAGACACAGCTTGTACATTGATACAAAATGTTGCAAGGCACCAATTTTTCCATTCCCCTGGTTTCGCACTGCAGCATCCAGCAGCTTTGCCCCTGCAGGGTGAAGGGCTCCAGCTGCCGCAGCTGCCGTGAGGCTGGATGGGACCACCCTGGCTCCAGCTTCCCTCCTTGCTCCCCCAGGGAGCAGTGAGGATGGGGGGAAAGAGGGAAGAAGTTATGCTGCAGCTTCTTTCCCCAGGGAGTGTCAGAGGCTGCAAAGACAGGTGGAGGCAAGGGGCCAGAGAGGGGACTAAGGTACTCGCTTGCGGTGGTTGCTTATCCCCTCTCAATGTACCTTCTGCCAAGGATAGCTCATGTTCAGAGCCAACGGCAGCCCCGAAAGACATTGACAGAACCTACTTATTTGGGATGGGGAGAAGAAGAGGAGAGGACAGGACACAGTGTATTTATTATCCACCCCAGACGTAAACAACAAGCTGTTAATTACGGGACTGTAGCACGTACAGCTGTAGCATACACGGCTTATACTGGAAACTTGTTTAAAGAGAGTATCAAGGATGATACTCCTTTGGCTTCTGGTTTGCCTGTACTAAGCATGTTGCTTTGTACTTTAGTACAAGCCTGGTACATTTCCAGTTAACCAGAGCTTAGCTGGGAAGAAGCCTGAGCCATCCCCCAGGTCTGAAGATGGGCTGGGAGAGGGGTCAGGGAAGCTCGTTTTTGTTCCACTCCACCTCAGACCTTTCTCCTGTCTTCAGGGATGATGCTGGGGCTGAGGGGGTCATTCTAGCCCAGGTGTAGGTCTCACACATCTGGCCCAATTGAATTGGTTTTCAGCAACTGAGAGCTGCTCAGTGGCCAGCAGCAGAAGTGCTTGTCCAGTGGGAATGAAGGGGAGGGTGATGTGGGAATTTGTAGGGAAGGAAACACACTTTGTCCTGATTTCTCCAGGTACTTTTGTGACCCTGAGACAAGTGAAAGAAGCTTCAATTCTGTTCTTCCACTTTTGATGATATTTTAATAGTCATTAATTAACACAGTTGTGCATTTGAGTACTTGAACACTCATGGTTTAGGTGGAACTTCAACCAGCATTTGAGGATTGGGATGAACATCCTGCTCCATAGCCAAACAGCTGTGAAGCATGTACATGAGAAGTGACACACCACCACCTTAGGCAGTCATTTGACTCACGTTGCTTTCAGCTGTAGCTTCTTTTCTTGCTATTCCTCACCCCTTAAGAATTCCCACTTGTTACTCCATCGGCTCCTGATTTGGGGCCAAAAGGTGAACCAGCCTGGGTTAGAAATAACTTCATCTATATATATGGAGGTTGTTTTTAACACAAATCAAGTTTTCAATCTCTTCATTGTGTGTCCTGACAAATCATCTCACTGACACAACTGAGAGAGCAGGGCTGGAGAGAAATGAGTGGGCAAATGCAGAATGAAGTCTCACTTGAACTATACTTCCTCCAGAAGTGTGCATGCCATCCAGGTGCTATCTCCTGCTCATGCTGCTGCTGCTGTGCACATAGGGGCTGCCTACTGCTCACACTCTCCAGAATCTGCGTGGGCAGCACGGTAGTAAGTGCACTCTAAATATGGATATCAGCAACTGCTTTACATCTCCTGAAGAGCTGAATGGGTAATGGAGAAGGCAGTAGTTCAAGTGGTAGTCCCAATTCTTGCTGCTGTTGGTTCCTCGGTGACTCTTCCCTAGTTCCTCTTTTTTCTAGCTCTACTTCCACTTCATACATTGAAACACATAACAAAGAAGTTCTATCCTTGTTCATGCAAATTTGTAGGCAGAATTTTAGGTATTGAAAGAATAGCATGGTCTAAAGTACAACTGGCCTGAATTTTCTGATGAAATTAATGCAGGTTTTACTCGCTTCTTGAGAACAACTAAATACTTGGTGGTAATTTATTGTGTCGGTAGAGGGCACAAGAAAAGAGACTCTTGACACCTGCTAGGTTTAGCAGAAAGAGGAAAAAGAAGAAACTTTATTTCCATTTCTCATACTTTATAGGTTTCTCAGTTCCACAAGGGATTGGAGGACATGTCACTTCCTCTTCAATCCCACTGGAGAAAAAGGATGCTCATCAAACTTTCTCTTATCACAAAAGGAATGAAAAACAGAAAAGACAGTTAAGTAAACATTGGCCATTATTTACATGAAACTCCGTGAGAAGATAATTCTGACTCCATATTATACACAGAAGGCTTTAGCAAGATAGGACAACAACTTATACCTCTACAAATCTCTTTGGACCTATTGTCCACCTGAAAATTTTCAGCCTTCTTTCAAATCACCTTGTCTCCTGCTTTCCAGAAGAGAAAACTGCAAACTCTTAAGTTCAGCCTGTAAAAGTTGTTCCTGGGTTGGCACAGGGTGTGAGCTGAGATAAATGTTGTCCCAGGCTATCTGTCACTTCAAAAGCCATCAGTACAATAAAGCCAGAAGCTGATTTTACATTAATGCATCCATGGCACATCTGGTCCTATAAATACATCACAGTGGAGACTTCTATGTGTTGTCAAGGGGCAGGTTTGTATTTATGGCACCCAATGAATAAAAAGAGGGAAAATTAATTTCCTGTTTTGAAATGAGTCTCAATTCTGTCATAGGGAAAACTACATCATGAAGATGACTGCAATTTAATGTACACAGCTTTCCTAATTAGCCATTAAGCAGATTATTCTCTGCTGGATGGATGCGTCACTCCTTTTAATGTTAATGATAGTCCCACATATGTCATGACAGAATAAATGTCAAACTATGCGAACCATTTCATCCCTAAAGGAAAACGGAGTAAATCCTTCAAGCAATGTAGGATTTGCCAGCAAAGGAATGGGAGCCTGTGAAGGGTAGAGAGAGCTTCTAGCAGGGCTGAAATGTAGGGATGTTGCTTTGCTAGCTTTGGCAGCAAAGCCAACTGAAGGTGTTCCCATCCATCCTGTCCTCATCCCTGTCCCCTTGAGCTGTCATCCCCTGCTCCCTGAGTTGAAGCAACCATAAAAATGAGCTGCTAACAGGACGGAGGTTTAAATCACCCCTTCAGAAGAAACCAGGAACCCAGCTGCCATTGTTGGACTCTAACCCAGCTCGTTTCACAGTTCTGCAGAGAGTTATACCAGAGGCACTGGGAGCAGCAAACAGTGGCCAGAGTCCAGAAAGGAGCAATTAGGGAAGGGCTGGGGAGAAAACTTCCTACGCTGGCGTAGGAGGCAGCAGGCGAGCCGAAGGATGTGGAGTTATGCCAGAGTGCCTGCCTTGGCACACGGTGCACGGCTGTGCCACCTCTGCACAGTAACACTGGCTCACGGAGCTGGGGCTCGCCCAGCTGGTGCCTCCAGCAGGGTTTGGTCAGCACGTGGCTTCTCACCCACACCTTTGCCCAGGCTTTGAGATGGACTGTCCAGCTCTCCTGGATCACAGCCAGGTTATTCAAGGTCCATCCCTGTTGTCTGCCCTCCAAGGCACGTCTAGGAGTCACGGACACATGCCAGGGCAGCATGACAGGGGACTCCATGACCCAGAAAATCCTGAAAATTAATGCAAAAGGCAACACCAAAACATCCTTTGGAGTTCTTTATGCAGCCATAAAGCAATTGTTTAGATGGACAAAAAGAGCAGGAGCTGGATGAAAATCAGCTCTCAGATTCACTGATTAAGCTAAAAAGGAAACTGTTTATGTTTTATGAGACTCTTGTAACCACTGAGCTATGTCAGTAAAATCAGCTTTAACTGTATGTTTTCACACAGATTTCACAACTTAACAAGTCTATCAGTAAACAAACTTAGCAGCATTACTTAATATCTTGAGTGCTAACTTGCCAGGAGGTCAGAGCCACTGCAGAGAAACTAAGCTGGTCCTGCCCAGTCTATTCCTGTAGGATGAAAATCCAGTGGATGTCCCCAATAACAGCCCACCTGCAGACCTGGGATGCTTGCATTCCCTGCACTTTGTCACAAAACATGTATTTCTTTAGGAAACAAAGAAGGTTCTTGTCTTTGGAGTTGAGAATCTTAGAGGTCTTTTCCAGCATTAGTGACTCTGTAATTCAATGATTCTGTGATTTCTGAGGTAATCCTCACGGCATTAATGCAAGATTATATCATGTGGAGTTGAAGGAATGCAGTCAGTCACAGCAGAGGAGAGGAATTAAACCAGACTTTTGCTGCTTCAAACATAGAGCAGGTCATCAGATCAAGTTGTTTCCTTCCCACATAGGGTTTTCTTCCACGGATGAGTCAGTCCAGATTCACATGGAGCCTCTCATATGGTACCAACAAGATATCAAAGAGAAAATATCCAGGAGGGTCCATACCGCAGAGCTGTCAGGTCAGCCTCTGCAAGCCCTGTTTGCCATCCCACCTTCTCTGGCCTCTCCAAGACTGATGGGGACTTTGAGAAGTCCTGATGTGTTGTTGTGGTCAAGACAGCTCCACATGCAAGACTGCTGCTCACTGGTTGCTGGCAGTGGCTCCTGCCTGTGCATTTGACCTGCTCTTCTGTCTGGCTGTGGTTTGGTGAGCCACATCCCTGCTCCAGCACTCCCTGCATTGGATACTGCTTGCTGTAGCAGTATCAGCAACAGCAGACAGGAGGGGGGAAGAGGACAGAGGACCTTTCAAAGGATACTTCATATGCTCATCTTAGCCAGGAGGGCTGTGCTGTTCATCAAAGAGACTGTGAACTGTGATCTGTTTTGGGGGTGACAGTGGAGGTGTCAGTAGAGACATACTCTGAGCGTGATTGTCCATTCAGAAGCACATGGCCGCCATCTTCATTGCCAGGATAGTTAATATGAACATTGGTTATTTCATCGGAATTCTCCTTCTTGGAAGCTCTACTCCTCTCCTATCACGGCTAATGAATAATTTTTATGGGATATTGGGAATGCAGATTAAGAAAGACTATTTAAGTACCACTGCCAGAAAAGAGTGCACGCATTCTGAGAAATGACGGGTAGGTGACAGGCACTGACTGGAAGGTTTGCTCTGCCAAACAGTAGCTGCCAAGGCAAAGGAGAGCAGGGGTTCAGGGACCTGCAAGATCACATGAGCTGCCCATCAGATGCGCTATTCACATCTTCTGTGTAATTTGCTTGCATGTCTAAATGCCTGATACACAACAGTCAGCTTCAGGCCACTGCAGATGAGTGAATGGCTAAACTTGGTCACTTTGCTTCAACTGTAGTAACTCTTAGCACCATCATCCCATTAAGCAACTTGAAGGCCTGAGCAGGTCCCTTCTCCAAGGCTTGCCATACAGTGTACAGTGTTGCAGGCCCAGTGGGAGGAAGGAGACCTTATTAGGAAGGAAAACATTATTTTTATTGTTCTGAAAGAACAGTTGGTGGTGAAAGCTCTAACGTGTGATAACATGTACAAGTTTGTGCAAATGGACATGGTGACAAGCTGTGCCAAGGGTGCAGAGGACTTCAGCCTCAGAGCAGCAGCAGTGCCTCCCTCACAGAGCAGCAAACAGTCCTATCCATGCAGTGTGCTGGCTGGCTGTACGTGGAGCACTGTGGCAGCAGGATAGTGCTTAGTCGTAAGTATTTGGGGTCCTGCCGATGCTCTCTTTGCAAAGGTTGAAGAAGCTGAGTGACAGGGGAGGAGGCCAGAGGTTGACTGCAGCTCCTGGAGCAGGACCAGGTGCAGAGCACCTCACTGGAGACTGGTGAGGAGGAAGAAGAGGGGCAGTGGCTGCCATTCATTGCTTGGGTTCCACACTGATGACTTCTCTCCAGAAACGCTCCAGTTTTGAGATGTTACCACCACCACTTCTTACATGTTTCCAAAGACTGTTTAGTGGCGGACCTGGGAGTCTTAGGTAAAAGGCTGGACTCGATGATTAATTAGAGGCCTTTTCAAACCTTAATGATTCTATGACTCTAACCCAGAGATGGCAAGTCTATCCCCAGTTTCCCTCTTGAGCTCTCTTATGTGCTAATGGACAAAAGCAAGTTCCTGGGGCCTTTGCTGACCTGCTGCTGCACTGCAATCTATCTTTTAGCAGGGATGCTGCATGGGGCCAGTTACCCACTTAATTGCTCATCTCTGCCTGGGAGGGTTCAGGGAGTGCTGATGAACCCTGGTTAGTGATCACATTACTGGTTCTGCAGGTAGTGCCCTCCCTTTTTTTGGATGACACAACAAAAAAACTGTACATTGTCAAAACCTAAAGGAATTTAGCAAGAGCCTTGCTCTGGTGATTCCCAGAAAGGTGCCTCCCGCTGTCCTGCCGAGCTGAAAAAACACACACCCATGCACTGGTCCTGATGCACAGTTGGAGAGGTCGCAGCAAACATTTCACCATCCCACTTTATATCTGCAGCTCATGGCTTGCTGCTTCCATAAAACTGTCATGCCTTCAGGCTCAGATATTTTGCGATAGCAAGAAAGGGTCCACGGTCTTTGCTTTGTAATTTAGGTTTTGCATAAGTAATTTTATTGCTACACTGACTTTAGAAGGCTCAAAAAACCCAGCTGAGTTCATCGAAGTTAAGGCATTCACTTTCCACAGCCATGGAGGAGGAGAGATGTGACCAGCACTTGGTTGACCGCCCTACGCACTGCAGGCAAGAGGGGCCATTGACACATCAGCAGCCTTTGTCACGAGATGATGTGAGCTGGGCACAAACTCACATGCTCGGCTCCCAGAGCTGCCACTCCCCATCGCTGCTACATGACTCACAGGCAGCTCAAAACCTCCCCTGATAAGGGGTTTGCAGAAACAAAAAGAAATACAGTAAACAGGATAATAGAAAAGAAAAACCTTCAAGAAGAGCCAAAATAAAAATTTCCAAACTCTTACTAACCAAAACAGTGTGAAGGCATAAAATCTGGCACTGATTTTCTGTGTGAATCGCTGCACTTCTGTGTGTCCTCCTGAACGAAGACTGCCAGTCTTTGCTCTTTGCTGGAGCTAAGAGAGCATATGATCCTCGAGGATGCAGAGGAAAATGGAGAGTTGCGCTTGGAGGGTTTCCAGCTAACCAAAAGGCATAGACCTGAGTATGCTGACCAGGAGGAAAGCTGGGGAGAAAGAGGCATATTTTGCCAACTGCACTCCCAGTTATTTAGCCTGCAGCTGTAGCTGGAGAGAGGGTGAGCAGTGTGTAGGGCAAATGCAAACTCACGTCCACTCAATGTAACTCATTTTCTCATTACTGAGAAATGTGATGCGCATGTTGGCAGTATCCTGCAGGCACTGGTTTCAGGTCTCCCCTCTGACAGGGCTGCTTGCTGCAAGGCAAAGACACGGAATATATGGACAATGTCTGTGCTGACTGGACATGGAATGACTGCCTGTGACCTGCCTGTCAGCCTCAAGTAATTTGTAGGTGGCAGAGCTCGGCTCCCTTACACTGCTGTTCCAACACCAGAAGCTGAAAAGGTCCAGGGAAAACTCAGCTCCACCTCCAGTCCTGGGCCGGGGTGGCAGGTAAAATGAGTGCCTGCATGAAATAGGCTGGGATTGCAAGGATCTGGGCAAGCAGAGAGAACATCTGATCAGCAGCTGCAGTGTGTCTGAGGCCAGCATGGCACGGTGGACACAGGTAAGCACTGAGAGCACACCAGTGTGACCAGCAGCCACACCACTGCAGCACTGGAGTGCAGATGCACACACAAAGCATGGCTGGGGCAGAGTTTGCTCTGCTGGGACATTGCTCCTGATGCAGTACAGTCCAGCTGCGATCCCAGAAGGAATGGGTACATCGGAGGCAAGAGGTGTAGGTACCAGCTGCCACTGCCCTATGCAGCTTTGACAATGCTGGCACTCATCTTCCAGCTGCTTCTCCCCCTTGCTTCAGGTTCTCAGCCTGCCTGTCTGTCTGCAAAGGAAAAGCCTGTCTCCAAAGGAGGACTTCTTGCCCCAGGAGCTGATTCGTTTCTTCCCCAGCCTGATCCCTTCTCCAGCAACAGCCGAAATTGCGAGACAGAAAAAGCAGGGTCTCACAGGCCAGCAGCGAACTTGCTTTTATCATCCCTGCAAAGCTACCATCAGCTAGAGCTGTTTCAAAACGTAGGCTCTGCTGACCTCTAGGGGACTGATACAAACCCAAAACCAAAGAGGCTTCAAAGCTCTTGGCATGTTACAGACCTTCACAGGCTGTTCAGGAGCCCTGTGGTGGGGATAACACAGCTGCCACAACCCACTCCCGGTCCCTTTAGCACTACTAGGGGCTGTAAATAAAACCCTGGCTACAACACTGCCTCTTCCATCTCACCTTTATGGCACCAATATCTCAAGAAATGTGTACAAGCAAGGTTAGGTTGTTGGGGAGATATTACCTACTATCAGACTGCCTCCTATAATTGCTGCTTTTCTGTGTGGAGAAGCATGCTGGGAGTTTGGGAGTTTGAGAGCTTGTGGCTTTCAGTATCAGTTTGTCTAATAAAAGGTATAAAAGCCTTGCCTTGGTGTCACAAGTACAGTATTACTCGGTGAAAAGCATGGACACATATATCTATACCTTTATTGGAAATAAAGTTAAATGTGCTTTTTACCGGCATTTCATCACTCAGTAAACAAGTGGCAGAAGCAAGGACCTTGTCATGGGGTAGAATGAACATGAAGAAAACATAAAATCTGATGTGCTCTGTAAAACAGCACATGGTGCTGCCGAGGGGGTGACAGCATTTCCCAGCTGGCTGACTGAGGACAGCTGTGGTGGGGGACAGAGCATTAGGCAGGAGCCAACAGAGGCAGCACATACTGCCTACCTCTAAATGGACCTGTACTCCTTGATACAAAGCCAAAGCCTATCACAGCCCTGCAATATCCCAATTTCTTGATCTGGGGAAGGTGTGACCTAACTTTGCAGAGCTGGAGTATGGACAGACTGGAAAAAACTGTGCACATGGCAGTGTCCCCAGCTGCAGCCACCACTTTGTAGAAGAAACTCACCCAGCAGACCTGGGAGGGCAGCAGGCTCCAAGCAGCTGAAGAGGTGCTTGGGAACAGCACTGCTTCTGCAAGGGCAGCTGTGTCTGTAGCCAGACCCCAAACACCCCCAGTGGCTTCCACCATATGAAAAGGTCTCTCAAGAGGCTGTGGGGCTTGCATTGTCAGGATTGTGCTCCAACACAAGGGTGTCAGTCCTGGCAGGCACTCCACCAGCCACAGGAATGACTTTATAGGCAGCGCTTGGGGTTGTGGGCACACCAGAGGGCATGTAATTGGTGTGCTCCTACTCAGTGCTCATGCCCTGGGAAGTGCCAAAAAGACAAGGCAAGTGCTAAGTTAAAGCACTTCCTCTTTCATGGGCTGGAAGATGTCAACCCACAGAGGCTCATGAGAAAAGGTAACGACTGACTTGACTCTTTCAACTACATTGGGGTGAGAAGATGTCAAAGCGGCAATTAAGAATGAAGTGTTTAAAGGAAAGACAAATTATTTGAACAGAATCACCATTTTCATTTCAGCATTGTTACATATCTCTTAACTAGAACAGATGTCTCCCTAATCTTTGCAAAACAGAAAAGAACCTGAGAGGTCTGAAGTACTGGCTCCTACACAAATATTATTACCAATTCCCAGCTTCTGACAGCAAATGCACTGCCTCAGACCGTGCCAAACCATATCACCTGATAATTCTGGGCCCAGCAGGCTGGCTTTGCAGTGCCCAAGCTCAGATGGCATAATTTTCTCCTCCTTACACCTGCAAACACTGTGTTATCCCACCATGCACCAGCAGTGCCCATGAACATCAAGCCCGTACCACATGCATTGTAGCTGTGTTTTAGCCCCTCAGATTCAAAACTGAGTTGATTTTGCTCACAAAGACACCATCAGTCATCAGTTTGGTAAGCTCTTTAATGGCAAGCTCATGGTGTAATGACACTGCTGGATTTGACACCTTGGTGGGTGGACGAGGAAGACCAGAAGGAAGGCAGTGCTCCACTGAAGGCTTATACCTTTGGAAGTGCTGAACAAATGGGTAACTTCTTTTGGTGATTCCCTTCACAGCTTTGTAGTCCCAAAGACAGAGAGATCTTCCAGCCATAAAAATGGTGGAAGCCAGACCAAGGACAGCCTTGGCATGGCATGGCACAGCATGATTTCTGCTTCATGTGTTGAGGGCTGACTAGTCCCTGCATTAGTGAAGGAAAACTTGACAAAAAAATTGCATTGACTGAAATCCAGAGCTGACATTTCCACCACCACCGCCCCCGAAGATGAAAGCTTCCTTTACATGCAGTGTTACCACAGATCCTTGCCTACATGAGGAACAGCATGTTGGTACAGAAAGGGAATTTCAAAGTTCAATATATTTTACATGAAACCAGTGAGCTTCACGATAGTCAGCAATAACTAGTTCAAAGAAGTTGGGTTTTTTTCTTGTAGACAAATGAAGTGGCTTTTTGTTAATCTGTATTTTTTTTTATGTCCAAGCTCGTACTGACAGTGCAGTGCTACGCAGCTCTGTATAAACTGGGGTTTCCAATAATGCAGATGTGCCTTTAGGGATTGTCTTTCTTTAAAAACAAAAAATCAGCAATGAGAAAAAAGTCAAACACAGATCATGTAAAAGACAATTTGGCTCACTGAACAAGTAAATGTGGCTAAGTGAAGAGGTTTCCTCTGTACACCTGCCACAGATATCAGACACCAAAAGTGCAACTAAGTCTCAGAAGCCCAGTAAAAACCCCAAGTGACAGGGTCTTCCCTCTAAGGACCAAATTTAAGGACTCTGCTTAAATATCTGCATTGGAAGTGATGTCCCCTGAGCCTTCAGCTCTGTGGTTACCCTGCAAGGACAACCTCAAGTCCAGCGTGTTACAGGGTCTAAGAGCTGCTGCTCTGAGTCACTCCTGCCTGGCTCTCACACAAAGCTTTCCCAGCTGCTGCTGGCTGCCGAGACAGGTTGCTGGGGAGGAGGGGAGGTCCTGCCAGAAATAAACACATAAAACAAAGCATTTGCCTCTGCTCAGCAATTTACAGAAAGGGGCATCCAGCTAATGCCCCTGAAGGGATCCTTCCCAATTTCCCATGTCCTCTGGCCAGACGAAAAACACTCAGCACTGAGAAAGAGACCTCCCAGTGACCAGGCAACCAGACAAGTCTCATTTTCTGGATGCCCAACCTGGAAAGCCTCAATGGGTTATGATTTTCAGAGACTGGATTATTTGGCTAGACATCACTGCCTGTGAAAAGATACTGGGTTTGGCACCTAAAATGACTGCTGTCTTCTGCATAACCCGTGTCTGGCATGGACCACTCATGGGTCCTCATGGGATAACACATTGCCTACGTCACCTCATCCCCCGTACAGAAAGGACAGTGTGACTCACGCCGTGCTGAACTGCAGCTCCACTGATGTGCCTGGCTGCAAGCTGTGGGAGGTAAGAGGTGTTTCTCTCCTCCTTCCTATGCTTCCCTTCTTCTGGGAGTGAGAACTTCTGAGAAGAACAGAATGGTAAGGATGGACAGAAGTAAGGACATGGGTAAGCATGGATGCACGGTAAGGATGGATGAAGTTGTAACCTCGCCTCTTGCCACTGCTAAAGCTAACACTGAGTTAAACAGCCATAGACATCAGCCCTGCATCCCAGAGAAAGATCACAAAACATGCTGAAAGAGGCTGTGAATATGTCCTGAATGGCAGCTTTCTAAAACAATGTCCACAATATTACTGCAATCACTTTACTGTCACGGTCTCATGTCCCACCTTGCAGAGGGGGAAAGGGCGGGGACCTACTAAAGCAATGTTGCAGCAGAAACTCCTGCCCACTGCCCCCAGCCACCATCTCACACAGAACACCTTACGTGGGACAGAGTGACAAGGTGCAGTAGCTGGCGTGCACGTCACTGATGCAGGAAAAGTAACTCTGGCTATTCCCTGCAAAAGTGGCATTCTTACAAGCATGAGACTTTGAAAGGCACAGCACCATGCACAGAGGGAAACTTCCTGGAAAAGAGCCCAGAGGTGGGCAGGAGGTGGAGCTGAAGTCTGGTAGGGGCTCAGGTCATGGTGCTCAGGGGTGAGCTATTCCCCCAGTTTCTGCAAGGTAACGGTCTGATAATTTTTTCTCTCATGAGTAAGTCCTTTTAAGAGATGCTACCATGCACCTAAAAGACAAGCTTCCTGCACCCTGACTGCTTCTCCTACCTACTCACACAATATCATAATGCTGGAGAAGAGGAATAAGCTTTTCAGTTTGCTTTCTCCATCCCTTCCTCCCTAAACCATCTCAATGCATTAATCAGGCAGGACACTAACAGGAAAACACAACTGAGCTCAAGGCCCCAGTGGTGTCCAGAGGAGCTTTTTTATAAACTGCATGGGTTCAATATGCAGATACTTGGTAGGATGGCTTTGGCCGTCTCAGAAATCCCAGCATCTCTCTCTCTCTGAAGGGGCTTTGCTCACTCTTGCCCCTGCAGCTGTCACATTTCTAAAATCTGCCCTTTCCTCTGGCATGCCATGTACTTCTCATCGCCCCAGCAGCACTCTGCTGATGGCATTCATGCAACTCATACTCAGAAGCACCAGTTCTGCAAGAGGCTCTGCTCTGCTATATTTATATTTAGTTAGAACATGAAATGCCGATGAGAAAGGCTGAGGGAGAAGGGAGACCCTTCTGGTTTGCTCTGAGGATAGGCAATGATCATGTGTGCTCACCCATAGACCTAAAGCACTACATACACTGCTGAACAAATATCACTCACAGCCCCTTTTACAAAAGGCTTCAGGTGGGACTTTCAAAGGAGTTACCCTGCTCCTGCTAAATTTTCTGGAGGCCTGGATGCACAACTGGAGTCCTGCCCTGAATTTTCAGTGACTGAGAACTGCCTAAAGCTCAGGGCAAGGCAATGGCAGTGCTACAAATGCAAATCTCACCAAGTATTCAGGATTGCAAGCATTTTTGCATGTGTTGGCAAATCTTATGTCTCAGTCTGGCAGCCTAGCGACTGGGTCATGCTACCCCTGATTAATTATTGAATGGCTACTAACTACAATATGTGGTAGGAAAAAATAAAATACAAATGAAATATAAAAACATTTTGTAGTACAACCAAACCAGTTCCACATGTTTTGCATCATTTGGCAAAGTAACACAGTAATACAGAAATGTATTGGGTGGAAGTAAGGAATCAATATTTTTTGATAAAATACATTCTATATTAATGCTCATTCACATTTATTACATGTAAATTAAATTTTCTGTGTATAAAATTCCAGTTTATTCTCAGTGCTGCCTGGTCATGCTTCAGTTCAGCAGCAGGGCTCAACACATTCGGCTCGTAGCAAAGTGGGAGGAAATGAGAGCGCTCAGCTTTCTGCAGGACCAAGCCTCACACGTCCCCTGGTCCTGGAGGTCTTGTCTGAACAAATCTCGCTGGCTTCAGTGGGAGTTTTGCAGGGGAGAGCGCTGCAGAAGGGCCCCCCAGCTGTCCAGCATGTGCAGTCTGTGTGGAAGTCACTCAAATGGCATATGGCATTCCAAACAAAAAGTGAGTTAGTGAATACAGAAAATAATAATTATATATCTACATAATTTACAGCGTTGTTTGCTTGCAACTGTATTAATGCTCAACCGCTCATTAACAATTCAATCAATACGCAGGGCAAGGTAGCAGAGTGCAGTACACATCACAACCTCCTGTATGCAATGACAAGCACTAGATCTTACAGTCTCTCCCCATTTCATCAATTCCTGCCTATCGCACTGCCACTAGAGCCCAGATCTCACTGAGCCTTGTAGGGTCAATCCCTCACAGCATTTAGGCCAGTCCTCACCTCCGCCATGGGCCCCTGACACTGTGTGAGGCACTTTTAGCAGCAGGTCCTCGGCTACTAGCCACGGCCATCCTGCACCCTCCCCTCTGCTGTGCCAGCACTTGTCCGTGCAGCCACACGCTGAGCCAGATGGTGGGATTGATCCAGCTGGAAGCCTGCCTGTCTGCAAAGGCAGAGGGTTGTGTCCCAGGCAGGCAAGGCCCACAGCCCAGCTCACGGCGCAGCCGCGCCTGGGGCCTGTGCAGGTGTGCCTGGGGTGCCTGCACCTGCACATTGGTGCCAGCCACCTGCCCCTCAAACAAATGGGTGCAAGTGCCCAGCAAACCTGAACAGCAGGACTTTGCCTCCAGCTTGCACTACTGTAAATTGCTTGCTTGCATTACACTAAAGCAAAGTCAGCCCCAGAAGATCTACTTGTGTGAGCCACAACCCAAGGATTGGATGCTATGAAGAGAAAGGTTCTCACGAAGGAAGGCTCTCTTTAAGGTTATAGCATCTGTCCTAGCTGGAGAGGAAAGAAAAATTTAGGGACTTAAAGCAGGGATGGAAACCACTGGTCTTACACTTTATTTCAGTAAGCAAAAAGCCTATTGCTGCTGTACAGTGTTATACAGTGAACTGCCACGGTTCTCACGTCACTAGTCCATAGAAAAGGTGCTGAACTATCATGTTTACGCCTGCGTGCTGAAAGAATGTACAAAGTTGCATTAAGCTCTGTTTTTCTTCCACTTTTTTTTTAATATTCTTAAACTCTGACTTTTACAGTATTGCAGACACTTCTGTGCAGACTCAGGTAACACACATCATTCCAGTTATGGAAGATCTTTGCCTCTGACAGAAAAAATCATGTGCTATGCATCTCTCAAACCACCATCATAAATATAAACCATCAAGAAAACTTGCTCTCTTTAGTAACCCTGGAAAAAGAGTCTTTAAAAAATCTACTGAAAAGGATACATCATTAACAATAGGGTTTTCGAAATGATGCAAGTTGCTTATAGGAGTTGTCCAAGCATTTTCTCTTTGCTCACTCTTTGTTTTTATAAAGCTAATTCTGTATAAAAGGGCTTTTGAAGCGTGTGACCTTTGTTTCACAATTTTTAAAAAATTGGAAAAAAAGGAGTAAATTTAGAAATATTTTTCTTGATTGTGGAAAACAGCTGTATTACAACAGAATTACCTTTGCTTCTTATATTTTCAGTAAAAAAGGCAAGTAAATAAAGAGACCCTGTATCTTCACAGTCTGGCACTCATCCAAGTTACTTGGAACTATGTAAAACAGGTATAAAATACAAGAGGTCTTCTTCTCCTTTATACCAAGACCCTCGCCAAACCCTTTGGGGAGCAAGTCCCCTGCTAAGTAAAACCTCACTAGATTTTGTATCAGCCAAAGCAGTATTTTAGCTCCCCTCCAATAAGGTGTAAATGCCCAGACTAGCTCAAAGGCCCAGGAAGTGCAATTTTAAGAGCCAGGTGCTGGTTGATACCCTTATGGCTTCAGTGTTAAGTTGCATTCAAGTTGCACTCAAGGAAGATCCCGGAAACTACAGGCCTGTCAGTCTCACTTCAGTGCCCAGTAAAATCATGGAAAATATTATTCTAGAAGGTATGTAAAAACACCTGGAGGAAAATGCAGTCACTGGTCACAGCCAGCATGGCTTCATGAGGCGAAAGTCCTGCTTGTCGAACCTTATTTCCTTTTACAACAAGGTAATCCAGCTAGTTGATCAAGGGAAGTAAGTTGATGTAATATTATTTGGATTTCAGTAAAGCTTCTGATACTGTATCAAAAGTATCCTTCTGACCAAAATGTCCAGCACACAGCTGGATAAACACATCACAGGATGGGTGAGCAACTGGTTCACAGGTCAGGCAGAAAGGGTTACAGTGAATGAGGTGACATCAGACTGGTGACCTGTCACCAGTGGGGTTCCACAGGGCTCCATCCTTGGCCCTGTGCTCTTCAATATCTCATTAAGAACCAGGATGCAGGACTTGAAGGAATACTAAGTTTGCTGACGACACTAAATTGGGAGGAGCTGTCAANCAAGGGAAGACAGGCCCTGCAGAGAGAC
>VYXC01002877.1:3811-76342 GCA_013397175.1 Platysteira castanea
CCCTTTCCCTTTCCCTTTCCCTTTCCCTTTCCCTTTCCCTTTCCCTTTTCCCTCTTTCTATCCCTGATTTATGCCCTGGTCTGCCAATGAATCCTTAACACTTTCAAATCTCATGAATGTGCATTCCTTGGTGTTCTTTGGCCCTTAATATCTATTCCAATAATGGAAGAAGCAAAGCAACACAAGATGAATGCAGATAGCAACCTGTCAGCAGCCCTCGGTTATCTGCTGATATAATCTATCACAGTTTACATGGGGATTAGAACACGGGATAGAATAAAAGGGAGACAAAGGACAAAGAGAAGCCTGAAGGTGATAATAAAAAATTAATATGTCTCCTTGTTTTTTAGCTGCTAAAAAATACGCATTGACTAATTAGGATAAAATCTTATTCCTTAGCAGTTGGAGTCCTAATCTGCCATTGTTTTATTAAAATGCACCATGAATATTAAACAGTAGATGACTTCACCTCCCCACATTAAGAGCAAAGCCATTTGTTTTGAACTCTTGATCCTCTTTGTTTGCTTTCTGTTTCATCTGTATGTTTTCTCTGTTGACATTATTCATGATGCTGTGAGATATAATAGAGAGCTGGGATTCACCCTGAGTGCTGGTGTCTGATGTCCATTTGGAAAAAATTCAAACAACCAAAACAGTCCAGGGAAAACTCCAGCTTCTCTTGTGATCACCATCTGCCAGGAAGCCAAGCCCAGCTGCAAGAGAACATCACAGTTTGGCAGATCTCCACCACAAGAAAGGTATGATTTTTCTCAGATTTATTTAACTCCTTAAAGATTCTGGCAATGCAAGCAAGCAGATATGCTCGTTGGAACAGAAGAGGTTCCATATCATCAGCATCTCAGACCAAAGGTATCATTGACGCTGTATTTCAAATTGCCTTTTGAAAAATCGGGAAGGTCAGCTAGTTAAACAGTTACTTGGTTTGAAATACAGAGATGACACAGTCAAATTTTCAGAATTTACAAAATACTGAACTCAAATAACATGCATAGCACCACTTTCAGCCTTGATTCAGCAGACTTTTAGGTACTTATTTAACTTAATGTCTGTACTTCAATGCAAGTGCTTTGCTGGACAAAAGCCCTTGTGAGCATATATGGGCTCTTAGAAAGTGCCTGAAGGAATCGATCTTTTCTGACACTGAGGCAGATTTTAAATCATGGCTTAGTTCCTGGCTAGAGTAACTGCAGATCAGAGAGTTAAAATGTTCAGTGACTTCATGTGTTTCATTTCTACTGGCTTCTTGCAGCAACAGTGGACAATGAAAATTATAGGCTTGATCTGATACCTGATGATTTCTTGTCCACGTAATTGTATTAGCTGCAAGCTTGGCCCAGCTGGGAGACAAAAAAATTTAGAAAAGTGTAGTTGATATAGGTCAGGGCTGATGTCTTCACATTGCATTTGCTCACCTTTTCTTCCCGAGGATCACTAGAGATTCCTTACCTATATTATCCATATTTCCTTTCTTGCCCATGGGCATGCTCAAACACTACAAAATAAAAACTTTCTTTAGCCATAGGTATAATATGAATGCTTAGATGCCAGCTATTGCAGCTGAGCCAAGCTTGTCAGCTGCTACAGTTGTCTTTATATTGACATTCATTTTAATGGTTACTTATACTTTGAAGTCTAAAAATTTAAGCCAATCACCTCTGTTACGTAGCCGTTGTCTGAAAATACATTTTCATGCCTCTGGCACCTACCAATCCAGAGACGAAAAGGTAAACATCTTAAATTAACTTGAAATGTTATCAAAGAAATCTCAGTTAAATTGCAACAACCTCCTGTTTCAATGCCACACATGTATGGCTGACTCCCAGCTATCTTGTAAGCTCCTGCAATTGGAAAAGCAAACGTTTATTATCTGTGTAACTGGCTTTCTCTTCCATCTCTAATACTGTGAAGTGGAAAGGGTTAGTCAGTCTTTTATCCAGATGTGACATAATCAGTGCCTTACAGAGAGAATTTTCCATGTTGTCTTAGGTTACAATGTACGATGTAACCAAAAGTGTGTATTCTATCGCCATCTGTTAAAACCAGGTGGGGCAGTGTTCTTTATCTCTTCCATGACACATCCCTGATAACTCCCTTCAGAGGGATATCTTCTGTTAATGGGGCATCCAGCCTCACCGCATGACTCATAAAATTACACCATCCCACTATGAGATGCTCTGTCCAAGGGGAGGAACCAAGCATTCCTACCTGGATATAATCTGAGGTTTGGAACATCACAGCCAGCCCTTACCTACTGGATTCCCAGAGGACAAGAGCTACATCACCACTGCTGGACTTTCAAGGAAGACCAGACCCTTTCTACAGGATCACTCTTCAACAGAACCACATCTATAACCTCAGGAGGTCTGCAGCCACCATTTAATTGGACTGCTACCACTCTCCTGCCCGATAGGGTGTCAGGTTGTACCCTGACTCTGTCAGTGTTTTTGTACTATTCCATTTATTTTTAATTTTCCTATTAAATTGTAGTTCTGATTTCAAGTCTCTCACTGGTTTGCTTTCAAACTAGTACACATGTGGACATTGCCATCTCTTGAGATGCAGCTAATTAGCTTCTCAGAAGAAGCTATTACAGTCTATTGGATATGTACGAAGTATCTTCAGAAACTACATAACAAATTCCCAGTAGACTCCAATTTGTTGCAGTAAATTAGGCATATTTCTTCTCTGCTTAAAACTGAGTTGCGTGTTTATACCAAAACTTTGAACATTTCATTTTCTTTTGAGGCATTGATAACTGTATTCATGCTCTTGATTTAAAAGAAAACAAAAAATTTCACTAGTCAGGTGTGGACATGCAGGTTCAGATGTCTGTAGCTGGAGTTTCAGAACCCCTTTACTCCAACATAAGGGAGTGTTGCCCTTTACATAGATGATCTTTCTTTCTTCCCTAATTTGAACCACAAATTCCTGCCACCCTATCGCACCCACACTGAATGCTAAACTGAACCAAGAAAATAATCAGGTTGAAAAACAGCCTGGTAAATGGAAGGAGGCTGTGAGACACACACTGGGTAATTATTTTCATTCAGATTAGTTCCCTGGACTAGGTCAATCCTTAAGTCCAACAAGAGGACATGGCTGGAAATGGGACAGAGGGTAGGACTGTTTGTCTCATGCCATTTAGGTTGGCTTAAAGTGAGTACATATTTGCTATCTTAAGAACATATTAAAAGTAGGGGAGTTTTCTGTAGCTTATGATTTTCTTACATTCCAATTCAGCAAGATATTTAAATAAAAACCTAACTTAAAGTAAAGCAATATTCTAGTATTTCTGTTTCTTAGTTGACTTCCTGAAGTGTCAGATCCAGGGGAACTGTTCTTCTTTATAATGGTTTCACTTAAAAACATTTAGCTGTTTCAAAGAAAATATTTGTTGTTGCTAGGAAATATTGTTTATGACCTTTTTATTAAGCAGCTACAGCACCTCAGGGAAGAAAAAAAGAGACATAAGCTTGGCAAGGAGTAAAATTCCAGGTAAGATTTGTGATTTTGTTAGCCCCAAAAGTGTTGGATGTGATTTAACTAAGTTATACAACACATAAAGGACTTTGTACATGGGCCGTGGAGTATATCAGATGATAAAATTAGCTTCTTCTGCTTTTCCATTAGTGATGACACCAGTGGATATACAAACTGGGACTCATATGTCTTGATGCCCAAGGAAGAATGCAGCACATTAAGGAGGATAGAGGTCTCAGAAGTGCTTTCCTAGTGTAATGTAAACTAAGATGCAGTTGTAATTTCCTTCTTCATCCTCAGTGGGAATACATGTGAGAGCTTAACATGTTGTTGTAAGGAAGATATGCAGCTTCCCAAAGGACACCTGAGAAATCTTCAGAATCAGCATTTTCTAAGATGTTTTGCTTTCTTAATGGAATAGATGAGTCTTGCAAAGCTGAACACTGTGGGAGGTGGATAAACAAGACAGGGTCATGCCTGGATGGCTGCACACATTGCATGATACGTAGCGTATGGCTGTTATCCAGACAGCACATATTTCTTCACCCATTTTTCTTTCATAAATACTTTCTAAAACAATCCTTTGAAACCACCTGAGCAAGCATCAGCATGGCAGAAATGGAAACTCAACATGTCACTGCTAAAGTTGCCTTTCTAAACTTAACAGTGGCCATTTGCATGTATTTACTGCAGGGTGGGGACATTCAACCACATGGATTTTCTCTCAAAAGAGACATGCTATTCAGAAATTCCCAAAAGGTGTGCTCTATATCTCCCTTCTCCTCTTTCCAATCTCCCAGATCTCACGTCATTGTTAGTGCTCTGCTCTCTTCTTGTTAAATCATCTCTTTCTATGTCTTGATCTTCACACATTTTTTTCTTTTTTCCTAAGAAATTGCCCAAGATTATACTTATTTCCTGAATTAATAATATATTAGTCTATTCTTTTCTAATTAACAAATTAGACTATCCTATTTAGTACACAGGCACTAAGCTATGCCCTGTCTCCCTTCCACAAGATAGCTGCTCTCTCTGACCTACAAGCACAACTGCTCTTTAACCTAGTTCTGTCAGAATGATTTGATTTGTAAAATCCTCATAGAGAAGTGTTTTAGTAGGTTTTAAAAACCAAATTCTTTTGACAGAATCAGGCTGGGGACAGCTACATGTGTAGTTATACTAGCAAATCTGAAGGGGGAGTGGTAACCTTCTGAGGAGCAGAAGGGAGAAGGGAGTGGCTGGTGATGAGCCATCTACCTTGTCTCCAAGCTTACATTATCCACATATCTATCAACAACCCTACCAATATCTGACCACACCCTGGCTAATAAAAATTGCCCTAACTTTTCCTCCTACTTCCAAAATGACAGGCCTGCAATATAAAACCACAATGGTCTCACTCAATTACACTTGCTGTCTAAACCCGCATTTCCATTTTCTCAGCTGATTTTTTTTATTCCCTTCTTTTCCTCATTCTATGGCAATTTTATTATGTTTTCATACTGTCTAGTCCTTCTTTCCAAAAATGTGTGTCTTCATCTACATCTCTTCTGTAGTCTCTTTCTCAAAGCAGTTTCTCATCAAATCTTATTAGACAAGCTCTTTCTTTTGCCTTGTTCTAATTAAGGTGTGAACTCTTTGGGTCAATGAACATGGCTGAAGTGTGCAAAATGCTGTTAGTGTGCTGGTCGGCCAAATTACAATAACAGTAATAGTCAACAGGATTCTAAGTTTGAGCACAGGATAATACGTAGTGCTGCAAAAAGTAATCTGAAGAAAATAATAATTATTTTTTAAAACTTTAAGGAAGAAGACATGCAACACTGAGCAATTTAGGAAATTCAGAACAGCCAACAGTCACTGACACGTGGAGATGGCAAGGAGAAAAGACAAGTCTTGAGACAGAAGAGAAACTTCACACCCAAAGTGCCTGATGATTCAGGCAGAAAAGTATCTGTAGTTCAGGAAACTCCTAAACTGTTGTAATAGCCACAGAGCATACACAGGAGAGAATTCCACCCTGCTTTACAGACTGAGAGCTGCTATATCTATGGAAATGAGCGACCTCTGTGACAGAAAACTGGTTTTAGGAATATATTCCTAGATGGGGACTGTCAAAGACTTTGCTGATGACTAAAAGGCCTAATCCATCTCTGAGCAAAGTAATTTCTGGTGCTGTTTTTTGAGGAGGAACAAAGTAATGGAAAATGTACTGCGTGATGTTTATCTCAATACACAACCTGTGACAGACCTTGCTGGTAAGCTAGAAAATGCTTTGAAGAAAAACATGGAGCAAGTGAAAAGAAAAAAGTACATCTGTATGAGAGAGAGGGAAAGGGACAGGAACACTGAAATGTAGAAAATTTCAGCTGAAGTACATTTTGTTTCTGCATCTGCACACATGCTGTATAGGAAACAGTAGGAGCATTAATTTAGTGTTGGGGCATACTTGAAATTTTTGCATCTTTTCAATGACACTTAAGTTTGTATAACTGCAATGTAAATTTGTCATTTCAGTTCCCTCTCCGATTCAAACCTGAGCCCTACTTCTTCTGTCCTCCACCCTGTTTATGCACAGATACAGGTGGCTTCCCAGGTGAAGAACCACGGGTTTAGAGGCGGTCCCGATTCAAGCCCCATCCCTGCAACATAGAGTTTCATGGGCAGTAATAAGTAGCTGATGCTTTGAGGCTTTTTTTGCATCTCCCTCTTCTTCTCTCTGCCCCACTGAGAACCTCTTAAAAGCTTAAACTGTAAAGGTCCTCTACTTCTTGCTTCCTTTTGTTTTTTCACTGGTTTTTTCTATCCCTAGTATAAGTGAAAGAAGAATAGATTCAAAGAATGTGATGGGTTTAAAAAAAACCAGCAAAAAGTTTGGCAATGAAGCTTAGCAAACAGTTGAACAATTGGCTTTGGAAGAGGATTTAGACTACAGTGGCAAGAGAAAGACTGCTGACCTGGAAAATGAAGATGCATTAGACATTTCAGTGCAGGAGAGAGAAGGTTATGCAGCCTGGTCAGGTGAAAAGAGACCTATTAGTCAAGAGTTCAGTGACAAAACCAAAAACTAAAGGACTTTACTTAAAAAAAAGGAATTTTGTAGAGAGCAATGTACAGAGAGATTTAAAAAGAAAAAACCTGGCAGTCAAACCAATAAAAGTTGTATCTTCTCAAGGTTCAATTTGAATGAAAATAATTTTTTCAACAAAATAGAAATTAACTGTTTCAGACTTATTAATAGGATAGTAATCTGGCAAAATAGTGTTATCATTAAAAATTGCAAATACATTTAATTTTAGTATAGTTTATACACTCTATTTGAAAAAAACACATTAAATAAAACAACTTCTTGCATATGATGTTCTCCTTGTTTTCCATGTTGCCAGCCTTGGTGGAGATCACACACAGACTGCTTGTCAGGCCTGCTAGTGATGGAGGTTCTAATTACAGGGAATACATATTCCCGAAAAGCCGGGGAGGGGATCTGTCCAGTGAGGAGAGGGAAGGACTTTTAGTTGGTAACTCCTTAAAAGCACCTAATTAGGAACACATTGCAACAGTGCAACATGGATAGAAAACACTCCCTCCAGGGGGATTCATTGGATCAAGATATTTCTGAGTATGAAGGCTAAGATGAAATTAACTGAACAGCAGTTCATGTGGAAGAAAAAGAGTGCCATAGGTCAGGTGTAAATAATCCTGAAAATGAGTGTGCATATTTAATTATTCATAGACTTGCGATATCTTAGGTTTTAGCTTCAAAAAGACATAGAAAGGATATAAATGTCAAGCTATCATCAAGGCGCATAAACCCAGCCTCAGTACCTGCTATCTAAGTAATGTTATTTAAATGAAAAGCTTACTTTGTAGTTCCTGTCCAGAAGCATTGGCATTTCTAATGAGGTTCAACAATTTAGCACCAACTCAAAGACTGCGGACCGGTCAGGATCCATAAACATGGTTTTTGGTGCTGGGCTGAAGCACTTCGGTCACTTCAGTCAAATATGCTTCAAAACATGCAAACAGGTCCAGAAACAGCTGTAAAAAAGCCTAATTCCATTCAACTCACTCCTGCTGTTGAGCCTTTCACAGGATCATGCCACCTGTGTTGGACTTGGTGAGTAATTCTACCATCATATGCCCATCAGATTTGGACCACAGTTTCCAGCTGTGTAAAAGCAGGCATTTTCAGCCAGCTCTCCACACTCACATTCACCAGCCCCAGCAACAGAACCAGCCAGCATCAATTTCACTGAAAACATCCAGCTATCTCCTCCTTTTGTCCACTTCTGGCTTCTTTCCAGTCTCAATTTGTAGAAAATACATGTTCAAATCTATGTGCTTTGTGGTGTAATTTGAATCTATATATCTTTTGTTCTTTGTGTTTGAAATATAAGTCTATAGAGGTGCAGACGCCAGTAAGCCCATAGCACAAGAAACAAAGAGAGTCCATTGGTGAGACCATCCCTAAGGACAGAAATGCTCCCCAGGTTAGAGAGACTGAAAAGGCCTCTCCCAGGATGCTTTGTTTAATTATGCTAATGTACCCCAGTTCTGCTGCGGAGATTGGCTGGTCGGCCTCCCTGCCCCTTTCTACCCTATATGTCCCCGATGCAGAAAGTTCTCCCTTCCCTGCTCTCCCATTGGCCTTTGTTCCTCTCTACTCCCTCAGTGTTTCCCTATTGGCTCCTGTACCATGTCCCCGCCTGTGTACCGGCCTCATGCCCTCAGACCATTGGTCCCTGATGGTCTCTCTGCCCCTACCTACCCCATATATAAATCTGGACCCTCCCATATTCTGGGTTCTTTGTTCCTGGATCCCTTCGCGTGGCTGGAAGAAACTTCTCCTGTGGAACTCCATACGAAGACCCTTCCTACCCTCTTTGTCGTCAGCTCCTGCATTACAGCAATCCAGTGTGTGGGTGTATGAGTGTTGGCACCGCGGAGCAGCTTCCCTGTGGAGATGCTTCTGGAAGGTCGCGGCACCTCACCCTCTACCCCTGCCGCGACATACAGGAGCCTGAAATGTTACATATATAGTTGTTTGGGTTGAAGCATTAATGACAGCAATTTAAAACAAGGGATTTTTCATGGCTAAATATTCACAGATTTCTTCTTGTTATCTCAGGTCTCCAAGCCCTTAATCATCTTCCTGGCCTTTTGCTGAACATGCTCCAATATCTCTCTATTTTACTGGGGAGTCAAGAGCTGGGCACAGCTCTCCAGGTGTGTCTCAGCAGTGCTAAGCAGAGGAGAAGGATTGTCTCCCCGCAGTCTGCAGGCAAAGTTCTCCCTAATGAAACCAGGGGTGCTCCTCACCCTTTTCTTTGAGGGCATATTACTGGTTCATGTTCAACTTGGCCACCAGGATCCTCAGGTCATTTTCTGTAAGGCTGCCTTCCAGTCAGCTGTCCCCCAGCCTGCACTAACGTGAAGGGATTTTCCATCTCAGGTGCAGAATTTAGCAGTTCTTTTCACTGAACTTCATGATATTTCTGTTTGCTCATTTCTCCAACATGTTGAATGAATCATCTGAACGGCAGCACAGCACTCTGACACATCAGCCACTTCTCCGAGTTTTCCATTATGTCAAACTTGGTGACCGTGTGTTCTGTCATGTCATCCAGCTGATCAGTGAAGATGTTAAACAGTAGAGGGCCCAGTACTGACACCTTGGGTACAGACTTACAAACTGGCTTGTAATGGTAGTGGGCTATTGCTGGTAGCTAGTAAGTTCAAGCAGTTGGATTTCACGCAACTATCACAATCAGTTCAACCCAGTTTTCAGTTAATCTTCCTATGTGGCCACATATGCAGCTGTTTCTCTATGAGGCTTTTATGGGATACTGTGACAAAAACTTTCTAAAATTGAGATAAGTAACATCAAGTACTCATCCATCTTTCGCCACACCAGTTATCTTACCATAGATAACAAACCCATTCGTTAAACACAATTTCCTCTTCATAAATCCATGCTGATTCCTCCCAATCACCTCCTTATCCTTCATATGTTTGGAAATGTTTTCCAGGATTATTTTCTCCATCACTTTTGAGGAGATTAAGGTGAGGGTGACAAGCTATAGCTCTCCAGAACCTTGGTTTTGACCTTCTTCAAAATAGAAGTGACATTTGTTTTCTTCTGATCCTCAGGAACCTCCCCAGAGCTCCATGACCTGTTAAAGTTAAGAGTGGCTTTGCAATAACATCAACACTCTGCTTGGTCTTCTGCATCCTAATGTCAGTTATTCCTTGTTTTATAGGTGCAAGGTCAAGCAGAACATTTGCCTTCTTCAGCTTCTTGTGCTGGTATCAATATACGCCAGAAATTTCCTTACCACTTGTGTTCTGCTCTGTTGTCCCTTCAGAGGCTGTAGAAGACTCCCCTAATAACCAGCAACAGTGAATAAAAGGCTTCTTTAAGTTAACTAGACTTCATCAACTTCATTTTCTTGACCAGGCAATCTGTAAGAGACATCATACAACACCATCCATGTTGGTCTGCCTGATAATCTCGATCCATAAACTCTCAACTGATTCATCAGATATTCCCAGGCAGAGCTCCAAGCATTCCAGCTGCATTTGTATATAAAATTAAAACACTCATTACTTGCCTAATTTCAAATCCATCTGATCAAATCTGTTCTGCATTTCTTCTCTATTTTTCTCTTCTCCCCTGCTCTATGGATACTTTGATAGAAATCATATCAAAGTGAATATATGTTCATGTGCAGCAGAAAACCGTGTTTTCTTTCTTTCTATCTATATCTGTTCCTCTAATGCTCTACAATGAAAGTACAGAAGAGATATGGGATGAGAGAGTTGTGTGGTTTCTCTTATGGCAAAAAGAAATTAGGAAGGAATAAATTCACACTGCGAGTCTACCTCCTAGAGTATCTGACTGTTTATAGCATTGTAGAATAGACAGATAACTCACGCAACAAATTTACTCCATTTTAGTTGCATGAACATCTACAGCTATGAAAATTTCCTATTGTGCTTTTGAAAACCTACTAAACTTTTTCTCCTTCACAAAGTTTAGAGGGAAAAATGTAAATTCTGATTGAAATTTAACAGATTAAAGCTCCAGCTAGATCTGCATTATACTAAGCATGAAAGACATCTTTGATTAACGGTGTGCTGTATCTTAGCTAGCATTACAAATCTTGAGTGAGTAACAAGAACATTAATGTGTGGGATGAGTGTGTAGAGAATAGGCTGCATACTCAGGAAACACTACAGAATTTCCATGAGCCTTGGAGCAGAAATCTAATGATCTTCTTCCGTTCATCAGGCACACTTTGTAAAAGAATTAGGCACAGAAATACATGCAATGTTTCAAGATAATTTACCTCTGCTGCAGGACCCTTAATACACTGATGGGGTTGCTTTTTCTCATAATAGCTTTAAAAGGACCCTTTTCCTTTTCAAAGTTTTAAAGTCTTATGCCCTTTCCTGAGAATGTGATGCTTTAGTTATTGGGTAAATCCATTAGGGTCTCACAACACAGTTGCTAGCGTCACAAAGGATATGCACAACGACACAACTCAAGCCACAGCAAAACGCTTATATAAAGATTGTTTAACCTAAATTATTTGTGTTCATATTTCTTTATCTGCTTTACACTTGGGGAATTAGAGCTTTTGTTTTCAACCGCATCCTGAATTAGAATTAGATTTGAGGATCAGAGGCAAAGAAGCTTCATATTTAAATTAAACCACTGAACAGTAATTGTTGAAACAATCAGCCACATAAAGAAAAAACATAAAACAGGAACCAGAATTGCCTGTGCAGAAATCAAAATGCAAGACAAAAGGTGATTTCAAGGGACCTCAGAAAATTAAATAAAAGATAATATAAGCCTTGAAAGATATTTACAAGGAACTTAGCATCACATTGTGCATATAATATAGGAATAGTCAGTAGGTGCCACTTCACACAGAGTGTGAAAAACAGTTCTCAAATGTACTGGGTAAATAAACATTCAGCCACAGAGTTTGGATGAAAGCCAGAAAACAACATGAAACCTAGACCAGAGGTTCAAAAAATGAGTCTCTGATTTGGGCTTTCTCTGTTTATGGATATTTAAATCTAAATATACGTTAACTTAATTTGGATATACAGAATCAGAAATCAATTTTTGACAGACTAGCCCAGGCAGTTACACATCACTTGACACACCCTACATCAGCATTTCTTAGAACCCTGGAATTTGGGCTTCACATGGCATAATAACGTTATTTTTAAAAGATTTATTTAAGAAAAGATTTTATTTAAGAAAAAATTTTATTTAAGAAATAAAATCGGATCTTCAGTGATAATTCCCATGTTACATATTATCACTAGGGAGTTCAAGGCAGCATGCAGAGTTCCAACCCTAAGTTCTCTGAGTTCCAGATTTCTGCAGGAATTCTTCTGCTTCACTTATATGATTATGATGAAGACTATCTCTTATGTAATGCGGTGCTTTTTATATTTTAAGAATTGTTGGATAGAAAGTCTAGAAATGTCACATCAGAGACAAAGAAATCTCTAACCTATTAAAACTTCACTCATACTATCATATATGTTTATTTTTGGAGTTATGGTTATAAAATGGCCTCTTTCTTTCATGAACTACTTTCTGTATTAAGTGATCCCCTCTCACATAAGCTTTCTGCCTTTCACCTTGCTTTCCTTGAGTGACTTATATGCAACTTTTTCCTCAAAAGTAAACTTGATCCCTCGAAAGGTGAACTACTGGTTACTGTACAGTCAAACCAAAATTGTGGTTGGAGACAGCTGGGCAAAAAGCCTTGCTAAGAGGCAAAAAAAGGGTCTTCAGCTATCTCTATTTTTTTAATAAAGCCCACTTTGTTTTACTGTCTTATACATTTTGGCTGTAATTACTCTGCAGAACTCTTTTCCAATCTGTCTCATAATATAGTCATACCAGGCTAGCATGCTCTTTAAATTGCCACAAAGCAAGAGTCGCCTTCTTAAAAGAATCCAAGAGAAAAGTGATCATGAAAAATCAATACTGTTTGGGGTTTTTTGGGTTTTTGGTTTGTTGGGGTTTTTTTTGGTTTTTTTTTTTTTTTTAATCACAGAGATAATGCTGAGACTTTTTTTTTCCTGTATACTATCAAGATTTTTGTAGTATTGAAATCAACTGTTCCATTTCTCTGGTGGAGTTTTTACTGTCGGTTGGACAGGTCTCTGTGTTCCCTGAAGCTCATGTACTTCAGACTACAGTACTTCAGAATTTGCGTGTGCAGTCCAAAGTACTGCACCTATGGCACACCAAAACTAAACTATACTTGGAAAAGTTTATTGACACTGGTAAAAAACTCTGTTTGGTATTCCATTTAAGTATAGCTGATTTAGCTTTCATACTGCAAATAAAATTCACTTAAAATACAGTCAAGTAATCCCAAAACAAGCAATCAGCTAAAGCATCAGACTCGTCTCATGCATTCAAAGAAATGTACGGAATCTGTTACCAGTGAAATTCACCTTTGCATATCTGTTTGAGACTTGGCTGAAAACATTTCCAGCAATTCTAAGCTCAAAGTACTCTAGGAAGAGAGATAACATCCATGATAAAATCTGGGAAAAAAGGGAAATGGAAATGTTTTTGCAGTCCTGGAATCTTAACTTGATGGCAGTTAAATTAGCCACAGAAGTGCCAGTGACCCTCTCTAGAACAATTAACACTGTTCTGCTAAGTCCAATATTTGATTCACTGGCACTTTTCCAAAGTCAAAATAAGGCAAATTAATTCCCTCAGTTAAATTCAACAGACACTTCAAAACTAATGACCATAAAGTTCTGAAATAAAAATAATGCTATTGTGTCCTCAGTGATAACACTTTGTTCTGAGAAAGTGATTGGATCACTCACTGTGACAATTTGTTTTCTCAGAGGACACAATTGAACAAAAGCTTTAATTTCCTCGATCCCTAAATCAGATCTTTCTCTGCTTTACATTTTAAACATTACAAACAATTCCGCTTTTTAAGAAATATAACTATAATATCAATGAAGAAAACTTCAGTGAGTTGATAGTTCAGCAGTCTTAAAAGACTAATTTGTATGTGTGTCTCCCACTACATGTCAGACTATGTATGGAAGACCCCATTTCTGATATGCCAGAAGCTAGGATTATAATTAAGTGCTTTAATATTCAGATAAAAATTAGAAAGTTTTATTGTTTTGATCACACTCAAGGTATTTATCATTTATGTAGGAAATTAATGCGCTATATTGTAAAGACAGATTACATATTTTAATATTAAAAAATGGATCCAGAGTATGTTTTTTCTTGTGCTCCCCTCCATTTAACACAGTACTAATCTTCTTTCTAACAAGGAAATAATCCAAGTCACTGAAGATATTCTGGGGATATGAACCTATAACACTGAGATCTTTCAATTTCCATTGATTTAGGGCTGCATCAAAAAACTGATTCAAATAAATGAGTCTTTTGATTGCCTGAAATTGACTTACAAACAGAGCCTTACATGACAGCTGAGTTTACTCAGCACCTCACAGAATAAGTTTCACAAAACAAAAAATTGAAATTATTAATGAAAAATCAAAATGCTTTCATTGGGAATGCTTTATGTAATACCTTTACAAGAACAAAGTCACATTATGTGTGTCTGAAATGATTACTTGCTCTTTGGAATGAACAATTTATGACATTTTATTAAATGACATCTAAGCTACTTTTCTCACAGACATTTAAGAACACTTGTAGGAGTAAAGTTTTTAGACTTTGCTTATTGTCTGACAGAGAAAAACTGTATGAGACAGGAATAGGGATAGTACATACATCCTTTGGACTACTCAGAATTGGTGTATTTTCCTTTCAATATATATTTGTCTATATCTTCACATTTTATCAATTTATTTTATTTTTTTTAATTAAAAATTAATTATTTGAGACTATATATCACATATGGGTTTGAAACATATTTTCCATTATTTTCAGTTGTCAGTTTGCATTATCTATTCATGCAACCAGTATCTATTTACACAACCAACATGATGGTAGAACTGAAAAAAGCACAAATTTACTATGAAGACAATATCAAATGTGAATACATAACCATCAGAAAATCAGAAAATTCTGTACTGAATTAGAGTTCTTCAAAAACAGCCAACACAGTAATGTTTGAATTCCCATGCATTCAAAAGTAAACATAATGAGACATCAGATATTCATCTGCCCTGGTGATTTCAAGTGATTTCTTGGGTATTTTCAATTCTTTTTAATATCATACCTAAAATATTTTACAAGGCTTTTTTTTTTTCTAATCTGTCATTTCAACACAGCTCTTTTTTTCCCTAATGTGTCATTTCAACACAGGTCTTAAATTTAGCAGGGAGTTTTGACTCTATAACATTTGTCTTGAAAGTAACTTTCTGTGTCATTTATCATCCTGTTTGGCAAGTAGCCCTATTTTCCAGCTTTCCATGCTTTGGCAAAATAACTCATAGGATCACAAAACCAGAATTGTTTAGATCTGGGAAGACCTCTAAGATCATCAAGTCAATTTGTAAACTTATTCCTTCTAAGTTGACCACTAAACCATGTCCCTAAGTGTCACTTGTCTTGCCAATCCCTCCAGGCACTTGGCCTTGTTGATCCCCAAACAACTGGCTGCAGCCCATGGATCCAGCCTGTCCTGATCCCTCTGTAGTGCCTATCAACTGTCAAAAAGATAAACACTCACGCCCAGCTTGGTGTTGTCTGCAATTCATTATTGTTGTGATGAAATCTTATTAAAATACTAGAAATTCGCTTTACTATCTGAATGTGTTTAATGGTATTTTGAGTTTTAATACCTCACATACCGTTTGGGATTTTTTAAATGGAAATTTTTTTTTTTTTTTTACTTGTCTGTTGAACTGAAGAATTCCTATTCTGTAACATGGCTTGCTTTACAGTCACTCTCCACTCATCACCCCTTGACCTTCCATCCCAAGACAATAGTTGACAAAGATAAGTGATCTAGCCACTTTCATAAATATACAGCCTTCTTCCTAACTCCCACAATATGGAGGAGGGAAAGAACAAATGGAAGGAAGACAAGAAAGGAAGGAAGCAGGCAACCCAAAGAAACTAGCAAATGTCAGGGTTAGCTCAGAGCAGTAATATTAACCTTCAGCTTTTCTAATTCTTGCGCCAAATATGGTTTTATTCAGTCCAAATTTATAATATAAATACAGTAAAATCTCACATTTATAGGGAATTCATAGTCATATTTTCTGAAATAAGTCACTGCCCTTTGGATGAGATCAAGAAGCCCAGCTCTTTTGACAATCTGTTCCTAGTTACAAACACAGAGCTCATCAATGTTGACCACAAAAGACTGAGCTCTGAAATCTTAAGAGCTTCATAGGAAATTATGTTAACCCTGACATCGTGAGCCTACAAACAACCTTTGAATAAAAGATGAGGGGATTATTTTGAAGAACTAACAACCAAGTTTATTTCTGATGTGGTTGCTGAGGAAAGAGCTTGACTTTCCTTGCAAATGTGTTAAGTATGTTAATAGGTTGTGAATTTTTTGTTTTGATTTGATTTTTATTTTACCAAGGCTGATATGATTTTAGAAATTCTGGCAAATTGCCATCAACTTCCAGAAACAACAAGATGATTTAGAGAAACATAGCTGAAAAAAACCCCAAAGGGACGATGGCCTTAGCTATAGTTTCCCACTGAAGTAATCATGTTTCCTCACAATAACCCAGATCTTCACTGCACCACAATCTCACTAGCTTCTGTACAGCTGCATTAATTTTGAAGCTTAAGGGCCCAAGTTTCATTTTTCATGTAGCACAGGGCAGAAAGGCTAAGCTAGCTGCTGCATTACCATAGCCCAGTGAACCTCTGTGAAGAGACAGGAGCTCAGGGCTCCTAAGTGACATCCCCAGGACACTGAACATCCATGTCTTTGCTATTTAGTTGTGTTGTCACGGCTATGTTGCTTTCATTTCTGGAGCTTACATGATCACTTCAAGTTTGGGGTTCTTCATACTGAATTGTAGCATTAGTGGTACATAGTTTGAACTGCTTTGGAAAAAATATTTATGCATATTTCAGAATATTGAGATAATAGCCTAACTAAACTACCCATTTAAACACATGTGAAGCATCTATATTTTAGGTATCTGCATAGTAGATATCAATCCACATTCAGTGCAAAATCTAGTTACATCTAGTTTCTTTCATAAATGTGCACACCCTTTAACACTTTCATTTGAACTGCTATTGGCAAGGTGACCTTGGTCAGTTATATAATAGAGCAATGTGGTGTTGCATCAGCTTACTGAATTTTGTCTGGTCTGAAATCTGGCAACCCCTTTCCTCCATCTCAAGCCATTAAGCTTTCTTTTCCTCTTTATTTCTATGTCTCGTCACAATAATATGTGGGGAAATGGAATGAATTCACAACAGTAGGTAATGAGCTGGAACTGTTTTTTCTTTAATCTAAGCTTTGATGTTAAAAATCACTGTAGCAAATTCTATTTACAATTTCAAAATTAACCTTCAGAAACTACGATGTCTATTGTGTTACTTGGCCATTAAGAGACAACTTCAGTATTAAACACAGGTGCAATAAACTCTAAAGGAACTAAATGACCTTGATGTAGTTAAAGCAAAACATACAGAGAAATAAAGAAACAAAGGAATATTGAAATGTATTACCTCATGTACTTTTAAATAGTCTTGAATGTTTATAATAAATAGGTAGTCACACACCTGTTGGAAATGAGTTGGGAAAAGAATTCAATGTAAATTTAATACAGGAGTTTAGTGGAGGATTTATCAGACTCTGTAATCAGGAAAGGAAGCATGTTTTTGCCTTCCAAGTACAAAAGTGTTTGCCTAATTATGTAAAGCTGATTCTCCTAAATAGGCTGAATCAGAATACTTCAGTGGAGGCATTCAAGCAATTCAATATGAAACCTGATGTAATTAATTAAATTTGCCTGCACACAAGTGTTTTTATAGAAGTAGATAGATTGACTTCAACATCACTGCAAATAGTAATATAGCTTTATTATTATTATTATTATTATTATTATTATTATTATTATTATTATTATTATTATTTTAAGGGGGAAATTTTGTGTCAAAATATGTCCAATAAAGCGATAATGCCTTTTCACTAAAAAATTAAACATGGAATTTGGAAATGCATACTTCCAAGTAATCTGTAGAAATAGGGGAACCATTAAAAGTTTTAATAAATTCTTTCAATAGACACCTAATAGGCTGTATTGGTTTTTTCTCATGTATGTGGATGTCCTATCTTTTATATACATCATTTTTTAAATCAAATATTAATATTTTATGTCAAATATTGTTGAATTTTTGAATAAAATATTAATACCCTAGCTAATTTTTAACTAGTATCGCATCTGTATTTTGATATCTGACAGCTGTTAATTTCATGGGTACATATATTATCTAAATTCCCTAAGATGACATCTCTGCTCTAGAAATCAAGAATGCCAAGCCTATATTACATCTTTCAAAAGGTGCAGCAACCCATCACTGCAGTAGGCAGCTTGCCATAAATATTAGCAAGAGCTAGAATAAAATTCCAGTAAATGAAGATTAAAGGAAACCACTTTGAAATTGGCTGAGCTGAGCAAAGTAAGGAATTCATGTACCTCCTAATGTTGTAAATCAACTTACGATGTACAGCCCCGAGCTATTTAATTAACAGCTTCATATTCTGCTTGCAAAAGAAGGGTCACAAGGACAAGACATAGAATGTGCAGTAATTTCAGCAAGGTCTGCATTACTTCTAAGGCCAAAATGCTGGGTTTTTAACATAAATATAATTTCTGAGTTATAATCAGAAAGAGTTTTCTTTTAGTTTCTTTTTTGTTTACTATTTATTTGATTTCCTTTACCTCTTTATCTGTATGTTCATGTCCATTTCTCATATTCCTTCACAGTGTTAGTCCTGTGGTAGCTGATTAGGTCAGCAATTCTCCAATTTGATGTACAAAATGAAATGAGGCCTGACAGCATTCAGAATGATATTTTTTTAAGCTAAAGGCCATCAGTTCTGTAGTTAAAAGAGTATTTCCAATTGCAGCACATAAATGTAGATGTTTATTCATAAGAGCTTTATGTACAAACAAGGATATGTTTGCACAGTGTCAAATGTGCAATAAATCTTCACGGAAATATCAGAGGCTATTCTGAACCCCAGAAATTAAGCTGTAGTTCTTCATTCTGCCTAGAAAACAGTACTCAGAATGAAAAGTTCAGATTGTACATAAAGCAAACCTTTTCAGGTGTATATCTTAGGAGAACTTCAACAAGGAATGTTGAGATTACCTAAAAAAAAAAGGCTGACAAGAAAAACAAAAAATGGGGAATAATAATAGGCAATAGTACAGTGGGATCATTCATAGATGCTGTTTTGGGGAAGTAAAGATTTTTGGATCTGAATCCCTCCACCCATCTGAAAGAACTTGCTCTGCATAAGTCTTCTAATAGTTAAAATATAAAAGGAAGCATATTTTCTTCCACATATTTTCTGGGGGAAAAAGAAGTACAGAAAACCCCAAAAAATCATTTTGTCCTATATGGAAATGAAATGCTGCTCTCCCTAAGTTTAAAATGAAAGATTACTTTATTGCTGTAACCATTTTAGTAGGATCTTAATCTGAATCAAGAAGCTAGATATTAATTTAAAACAAATAAATAATACTGCATATTTGACAGAGAAGTTTGTTTTCCAGGAAATCCATTCCTATTATTGCTTTAGCATGCTATGATTATTGACTGCCACATGTAGATGATGATGAAGGAAACTAAATTTTCTATAAGTCATTATACTGAATTTTTACCTAAAATGGAAGTACTCTGGAGTTTAATTGTTTCATGAAGGTCTTTCTACATAGTTAAAATGGATGCAAAGATTATAGAAATAGAAATAAAAATACGGCTTGCTACTAAGAAGCCATCAGAAGCACACCATCAAGCACCCATAAACTAATATGCTGCCCAAATCAATGAATGTGGCTGAATACAACTGAATTAATCAATTGCTCCTACAAAATAAGATTTCTACTTTAGGCATATTCATGTTTCTTTTTATTATTATTTCCTCTTTTCTTTCAGTATTCTATAAAACATGCTTCTTGGCAGTACTGTTAGCAAAATGTTAAATTGAAACACATTTTGAGGAATATTCACAGAAATCTAACTTTACCTGGCAAGTCTGAACATTCAGTTTTCTGATTTTTATGGCCATTCAATTACCTGACATAAAGGAGAAGCAAATGATCCATGTAGACCATTGTGCATAATCAAGACTGCTTACTCTTAAATAGTGATTTATAGCAAATTTCTTAGGCTCACTCTACAGCTTTAGAATTATTTATAGAACCTTTCCTTACAAAATCTTTTTTTCTCAGTATTTCAAGAATATGTATGTAAAAAAACTATTCAGAATTCTATGAGAAAATTATTAAAAGCGTAAAAGAAATAATTTTCTGTTATTTCAAAGAATAATTTCTGTATCAGATTCCTAGTCTTTAAACCAAAGCTAGAGATGAATTGGCTTTCTGAATTTTATTGTTACTGCTATTGGCAATTAAGGCAACTTGCTTAAGAATGAACTGAACATCAGTGAGGTGTTAGAGATGAAACCAAGGAATTTCTGAATGTTCTCAAAAGCTTGTGCAAAATGAGATCGAAGTGTCCCAAAGTCTTCTTCACACTGTCTGCTCTTGGATTTGGCATTTGTTCACACTATGATTGTGACAGTCAGGGTTCACAGTAAAGTTCAGTGTAGCTGGAAATAATCGCCTGAAAAGAAAGCTGACACAAGAAGAATGTCTAGATACTTGTCTGCTGGCTTGCTTTCTAAATTGGTAGAAAATTACCTAATATGATTTGACTTCAGCCCATGGTGACAATAAATTTGTACTTTTTGACCACCCATGATAGATATGAGGGAATATCAGTATCCCATTACTTCTAGCCATGTATTGAAAGAAATACCCGTTTCAGCAGGGGAAATGAATAGATCAAGGCCAATCCCTTTTTCATGCTCTGATTCATAGAACACGTTGAAAGAACATAGACCTCTTCTTCCCTGTAGAATATGTATGTATGGACATCTCTTCCCAGCCTTCAGAAAGTCATTCTCTTAAAAAGTATGTTAGTTATGACTAATACTTAATAAAAACAAATATAATGCTAGGAAGCTAAAAGACTTCTATTCACTGACATTTTTTTCTTTTAATAAAAAATATACTAAGCCACAGGAACTGAAAGACAAAGAAAAAAGAATTATCTGTAGGAACTCTGCCAGAAATCTTGTGTGAGTGTTTATCGCTCTATTTTATCATCCGTATTGGTGCATATATTTTCTAAACTGTCCCTAAGATTTACACAAGTTCTAAAGTAAAAAACTCTGCAATAAATGTAAACAAGTTGCTCCCCCGCCTCCAGCTGTGTCCCAGTATAGCTATAATAAAAATCAATATGACAACCACTAGGTTGTCATATTTCTAAGTGCTACTGGAAATTGACTCCCATGTGACAACACTAATTAAAGAAAACCGGAATTTTAAAGAATCTATCAGAAAGTCCAGCAGAGATTTTTCTGATATAGAAAAGATCTTAGCTTGTAGTTTCACAATTCAGGGCATTTGTATTGAGTGTATAAGACCACCATTCATGTCATATTATGGCATTCATGTCAATATTTTTCAAGATAATAATTATGAACAATTATGTACCACATTTCTGTGGGTTTGTGGGCATGAACCTGAGTTTAACACAACCTATTAGTTTCCTAACAATCAGATCATCGATATGCTAAGAATTATAAGTCTTCCTATGTATGTTTATCTGATTGTTTGTACCTATTTATTTGTTATTTATTTGTCTGTCGATATATGTTAACAAAAAATAACCTAAAAACCACTCAAATAAACAGGTTAAAGAAATTCCCAGTCTTCACAATAATATTTCTCAAGCATTAATTAGTCCTGTGGTTTTAACATGGTAAGAAAACTATCTTTTCTTTTATTGACATTATTTTCTACTCTTCTAATTTGAAGTGAACTGTTTTACCTGTTTGTTGCTTTTGACCACTGAACAAGTTCCCCAGGAACTTATTGATATTGGTATCATTACAATATGTGTTTCCATTGCAATTTCAAACATGATATGGCATCCAACCTCCTCATGACCAGTATTACTTTCAGTATGCACTCTATTAAGGGTGTTCTTCAGTGATCTTCATTTTGTTATTTCTGATTTGAAACCTTCAAATAGATACACATCACACAATACATGAGGTTACAAATTTCCTGAATGATGGTTATTCTGTCTGGGAAAACACAATAAAGAGGCTCTCACACCTGCCAGGTTCAGCAGAAAGGAGGGGAAAGAGCGACTTTATTTACATAAGTCACATCTTACAGAATTCTCAACTCCACAAGGGATTGGAGAGCATGTCACTTCCTTCTCAATCCCACTGGAGAAAAAAGATGCTCATCAAAGTTCTCTTATCACAAAAGGAATGAAAAACAGAATAGATGGTTAAATAAACATCGGCTATTGTTTGCATGAAACTGTGTGAGAAAGAATTCTGACTCCAAGGTTAAAACAGAAGGCTTAGCAAAAAACCAGGGCAACAGGTTATAACACATTAATCTCATCTAGGCATTATAGAATACTGGATATTTAACTGTGAAGTTATTCTGCATGCTGGAATGCACATACCGACTTACTTCAAAGAGAGTAACTTCCCCACAAACATAAGTCATGAGACATTTAAATTTTCTGAGTCAGAAATTATTGGGGCACTCTGGACATTTTAAAACTCAGTTTCTGAGTGCAAAGATAGAGAAACTCAAATACTACCCAACAATGTTTTATGGTGTTGATATTTTTTGTTGGTTGTGTAACCTTGACCTCACCGACCATAATGAATTCAGTTTCCCCAAAAAGGATCATAATGGCTATCCACGTAGAAAAAAAGACCACAAGAGATGAAATGCAGAGTTCATCAAAACTAGCAAGTAAATTCTGTGTGATGCACACTTCTATTTGCATTGCCTAAGTATGCATAAGTAGTAAGTACATTATTCTTAAGTAAAAATTTCAGTAACTGAAAGGAATAAGTGATATAAATTTGATTGCTTTTGAACATATTTTTTATACTTTTCTTTCAGATTGACAATCTGGTTTCTTTCTTCAAGCTCTTCTCTTTAGTTTTCTCAGAAAAAATATTTATGCCAGTACCCAGAAATTTCTTCAATGAAAAATCTGATTTCTCACTCCATCAGATTTTATTGAAAAAAGTTCCTCCTCACATAGAAAATGGAGAAGTAGATAGGAATTGCATTTAAGCATATAATCCTGATGCTCCTTTTAATTTAAAGTGCTGGCATATCTTTTCCCAAGATATTTTTGCTTCATCGTCTGTCAGGTTTTAGACTTGAAATACCATCTGACATTGATCATCATCCAAACCGAAATCTGAGTATCATATAAATCATACAAAGGAAGGTAAAGAAGGAAAATTGGCTAATGCCAAAGAGCACTGTTTGTTTCAACATATTTTTATTTTCAGATCTCTTCATTTTTCATTAGGATCCCTCCAGATTTATGCGTCTGTGTGTATGTTTCTTGAGCTTAAGTAGACTTTGCTGAACAGACTCCTTCTGTGAACCTTTTCCAACTCAAAAACATTTTATTTCTGGAATATGTGACAACTAACAGACATGGTACTGAATGCTTGAAAAACTTCTAATTCACATGCAGGTGCTCTAGACTAACAATGTACTTTGACTTTTAATGAGGGCAAGTATTTCAGAAGAGTAAAATACAATCTGTCATAGCTTACAGAGCTTGATAAAAAATGTAGGAATTTTTGTTATGCTGTTCTTTCATTACCTATGTCTTAACAACTCCTGTGAAAACACAGTATAAAAGACACAGAAAAATATCAAAAGCAATGAGCAGAAATTGAACGGTTTCTTCAGGACAAATGACCCTTGGGAAATGGTAGAGAAGAGAAACAAGTTTTCAGACTAATACCTGTTACAGTTTTGTGTAAGGTCACCAAGAGCTGGGGGACTGCCTGACAAACCTTCTGAATGGGTTCCCAACACTCTGCCCACACTACTGATAGACCTTCTTTCCAACTTTCTTTAGATTGCCCATCATCTTTACAACCATAATTCGAAGGTAGTGTTATCTGAAACAAACAGAGTATGTTAACATAGAAAAAAATGCACCAAGAGTGTGAGGACAAACTGCAGCAGGGATGGGGATTGAAGTTGTTCAGACGAGGCCTCTCATTTAGGTCCTGCTGAAGAATGAATCTATTACAGGCCTTCTCAAAACAGTTTCCATATACAGGCAATCTACATGCAGAGGCAGCTGGTCAAAAGTTCTACTACCGTTAATGGAAGTTTCGTTGTAAATAAGACTGAATTCTATTTTCCCCCCAGACTGTGTGGTCGCACCCAAACTGTCTAGTGGTGAGTTACACCTGTGACCTGCTCTCCTCAGGTTGTGCCTCCTTGTGGTCTGGCACTGGCTGGCACTAGTGGAGACTGGAGTGTGACACCAGTTTAGCAGCTCTTGAGCTGTGGCCCTGACCTGCTCTCTTAAACAGTATAGATTCAGCCTCTTTGCCAGCCATTTTTTTTTTTTTTTGCAAAAATACCCTGCTGCAAAAATACATTTCTCTTCTTTGTTTAGTATGTTCAGGAGTGTTCCTCTGATTCCCATTCTTAGCTAAATCAGTTTTGTAATTTAGTCAATATTGGGAAAATATATTCTCCAAGTAGAAAGGTCAGGCCATTATCTCTTAATGAACTTACTTTTTTACTTGGAGGCACCACTGGGTTACCTTCCTTCCATTTCCTTAACAGCTTTGCTATTGTATTTAACAAATACATCAAGGACCCATTTCAGTGGTCCATTGTATTCATGCAATATTTTTGGCCTTAATTCATAACTGAGTTACCAATCCTCCACCACTACTGCCTGTTGGGGCTCACCCCCCCTGCTCCCCCTGGGGGAGGGGAACCTGGGGGGCCGCATGGCGGAGCACGGGGTTCCTCGGACCCCTGCTCTCAGGGCACACATTCTCGGGCTCTGTGTGTGATTGGATGTTTTGTATGGCCCGGGCTGGGGAACGGCGGGGGTTTCCCTGGGAGGAGGGTCAGTCTGGACAGTCTGTACTGGTGGCCGGCCATGCTGGCTGGAGGAGAAATAAAGACCAAATGAACACCTATGAAAGATCGTGTCCCTGGTTCTTCCGTGTTTTCAGAAGCTGCACCGGACTGCAACAATTGACATTGTTTCTAACATTGGAAGCAGGGCACTTCCATTATAATTAACACACCATTTATGAAATGTCCTCTCTTTTCGGCACTCAAGAGTGCTCAAAAAACAAAAAAATTAATTATTTAGCATTTGAGTATCAAATATGAGGTATGATTAGTCCCATGAAATCCGGAAATAAAAATGGAATCACAACAGGTAGATTTAAACTTAAGCCAAAATCTCTAGTGTGGTTGGTCCCAAAGAAATAACGCATGCAGGACCGACCTGATTCTTTTCCGTGCCTTTCATGTCTTTCCCTTTTTGGAGGAAGGAAGGGAAATTTTTGTTAACACATTTTTTATTTAGTGAGTTATGTATTTTCAGTAAAGACATTTGTCAAAATAGTTGCCTAAGCAGAAGATTCCAGATCATTAAGTATTTAGAAAGCCTGTGTTATACCATATGCTTCAAATTAAGACATAGTTCTCACCAGTATACATCTTTTACCAGATTAGTGGAGATGATTTTTTCTCATTGAAGGGAAATCCAGAATAGCAGTGGTCAGGCTATAAACATTTTCTGACATTGTGATTTATCTAGAACCTCTTCATATTATGTGAAAAAATTCAGTGAACTTCAAATCAGATGCTAATACTACTGCAGTAAAACTGACAGAACTGCAATATTAGTAACTGCAGTTACCATATAATTTTCACTCCCATAAAAAAAGTAAGGCGAGAGTTTGAAAGAGAATAGGTCTGCTAGTTTTAAAACAAAGCTCAATCATAAACATGTTAAAAGTGCGTAACTTTCGACTTGAGCAAGCAACAGAATTCACTTGGACTACAACTTAAAAAACATACTGATTAAAAAAACTGCCATGATTGGGATATATTTTGGGAATGGAATGGCCTGCAAAGTATGACAGCAGCAATACTAGTTTCCTTTCCTTATAGACAAAAACCCCATAACACTCAGCTGTTAGTTCAGCAGATATTATGTAAAATGTAACAATTTTCATCTGGTGCAATTTTATCATTTACTTCAGGTTTTCAGAGAATGGAGCTAATAGATTCTAGAAGTTAGTGTAAAGTTACAGTTCTCTAAATGAAGAATGAAACTGAGTCAAATTATATTATGAAGTCTAAGATTCATTTTAGATTCCTTATATCTGGCATTAACAAATTCACAGTCACTGTTGCTTTGCAAAAGTTGAGAGAGATTAACAACAGATTTGCACACAAACTCGGAAGCACAAATATCTTCATAAAATCACAGGATGTCTGAGATTGAAAGAGACCACTGAAGACTGTCTGGTCCAAACTCTTTGGTCAAGCAGGGCCACACAGCTGGTTGTCCAGGACTGTATTCCAACAGCTTTTAAATTTTTCCAAGGGTGGAGACTATGCAACTTGTCCTGGGCAACCTGTGCCAGTATACAATCCTCCTCACAGTGAAAGTGTTTCCTTATGTTCAATGGGAACCTGCTATGCTTCAGTTTATGCCCATTTCCCTGTTTTTGCATTAGAGAAATTACTTTTGAAGGAATATGATGCATATCGGATAGATCATGACAAAAAAAGCAGAATATATTAGATGATCTGTGTTCTGCAGAAAGACTACCACAGAAAAAGGCCACTGACCTCTACTACCAGCATGATAACCTCCATCTTGTTTAAAATACTTTTCCCTTAGTCATAGAGATTAATATTATTCTGTCTCGGGGTTACCAAAAAAACTACCAATTTTGTGAAAATACGTGTTAAATAATTCAATAATAACCTTTCCTCTGACACTTAAATATAATTATCAATAAACACGGATATTCTTTTTTGTACAAAGAGAGTTGGGACATCTTACTTCAAAACATATATCACTGTGACAGTCCCTCTGACAACCACCAAGCTTTGAAAACAACAGGCTTCAAGGTCTGTTGCACATCATACCTTCTAATTACAGAGCAGCTAACATTTCAGGCCTTAATTTCCAAAGGAGGTCAGTATAGTCAGCTCTTCTGCTTTCTGCTTTTTTTCTCAGAGGTCTGTTTTCCAGCAGAGGTCAGCTTCATTTAGAATGTAGGTAAAGAAATGGTTTTATTTCACAAACATACTCTTCCACTTTTCCTATTCTTAGTTTTCCTTTCTATAAAGGATGGGAAAGTACTACTCTCAAAAAAAACCACCAAAAACCAAACAACAAAAACCAACTGATTTCAACTTCTAAAATATTTGACTCTAGTGAAAATTAGCTAAATATTAAATTCATATGCACAAAAACTAGTGCAGCAGTGGTGAGCTCAATTGATGCAAATAGAAAATTCTTCTTTGTATATTCCCCCCACTGATTATGGAAAATGGCAAAACTTTCAAAAATATAATGTCACAGTACTAAACAGTTTGACTGATGTTATTGATCATTCCTGGAGTCTCTAAAATAACATTCAAGTAAGTACATTATATTATTCTAAGGCTCAATCAGCAGGTGGAATTGAATTGAAAGGATTGCTTATTTGCAATGCGTGAATGTGCCTGAGGATCTGGAGTTTAAACTTGCTTATTGTACATGACCAAAATGGAGTTTTACGTTAGACTTGTCCATTATGAAGTTTGGTATATCTTAATCAACCTGTTTTATGAACTAAATGAGTCTGAACATGATCAGTCTGGTACATAATCAGTTACTGACACCTTGCTGCTTTGTTCTGCTGCCCCCAGCACTGGTGGTTGCACGCCATGCTGAGCTGCCAGCTGGGTACTGGTGATGCTGCTTCTAAGTGTTGTCTATCTGCCTGCCATAATAGGATCATCTTCCTGCAGATGAATTCAGGGCATACTTAGAAAAATTAACAATGACTTCCATTTATCAATGCAACTGTGAGTGCACAGAAAGTTCCCAATCATACTTAAAATATTTTCCATTTTTTCAGGTAAAGTCCCCCAAGTTCAAGATGACAGAAATTGCCTATCACTGACAAATTAACGAGTTTATAGCATGTTGTTCACCTTATTTTTGGAAATTGTGTGCAGCAGACAATTCAATGACCTCCCAACATCCCTCAAGTCCAATTTTATGTAAATCATTTTACAATTATTTCCTTCCTACCTGAGGCTGTTTCTCACTTATTCCTGCACAATGCCTTGAATCTTGCCTGATATCATATGTCTTAGCTGTAAAGGTGATCATTTCCTTCCCTGAGAACAATCACCAGTAGAGTTGCTTATGTGACTGACTTGCTGATTTTTACAGTCTGTTTTTCTTGGGTTTAGCTTTTTTATTGAATAAGCTTTCCATCTTTCCCTACCAACATTATTTGTCAGCCTATCTCAGCTAGTGACTCTGTTAGTATCAAAACCATTGCATATAATATGAAATAAAAAATGTATACTTTATAATTTATATTTTCCCGTGTACCTTGTAAAATAACAAAGATACAGTTGTGTTGGGGAGGTAGTCAAGGCTAGAAAAAACAAAGAGTGCTTTTAATTCTGTTTGAAATCATTCTAATCAAATAAACCCCAAAATATTCCTATAAATCACCACATTTAAAATATTGACTATTAAGAAAATAAAATTAAAGAAGCATCATTTAACAATGGAATTGCTTCAGGATTAAAAAAAAAATCAAAACAAAACAGTTTTACTTAAATTTTTATTCTAGATTAAATTTTTAAAAATCGGGTGAAAATTTATGAGTACTTGCCTTTTGCAATCCATGAGTCTAAACAAAATGTTGTTGTAAACCTAGTAGCAAGTACAGATCTCAGGGTCTGGAATAAACCTTATCTTTGTTGCCATGCTGCAGAAAAAGGAAGAAAGAGTATAAGCTACCATTCTACAATCAATAACCCTTCGCACCATATATCTTTTTACTTCCCAGAAAAAAAGACAGAGACACAAGTTATTGGTTGAGATGTAGTCCAGGACCATCAAAAAGATACATGTTCCCTGCAGAAATTCTGAATTTCTGAGTTCATACTACAGTGAGAGCACATTCTGAGTCTTTTCTGACAAGTAACTGACTCCTTCTAGTAACAGTTGGTAGAAGAAAGCTCTTAATACTTACTAGTTCTCAGTTCAACAGTTCCCAAACTAAATCCTGTCTATTTTTCATTTTCATGTGAGAAAGTACTGTACAACTTGGAATGCACCAAATAGTAAAAAGCATGAAGCTTTTTTAATAAAATCTGGTGAACATAAATAATTTTTTCTATAAAATGATATATTATTATATATAATGTATTATGAATTTTATATTTTATTCTATGTAATATGTACAATGTACAATATATTTTATATTCTCTATTGTGTTCTGTCTAATATGTTATTATAGTATATAAATTTTTATATTGTGTATATATCTATATGTGTATAGAAAAATATCCTTCATAGGGCTAGAGGACAATATATAATGCTAGAAATTGCTGGCTAGGAGTTTTAGAATTGCTTGAACAATTTTAGTCAGCCCCAATAACAAACTCAGTTTTGACTTAAAGCTGATGGGAGGCACTGGACAGGCCTTAAAAGTCTTCATGAGACTGAGGGCCACCACCCTGTACAAGACTAATTTCTTACACTTCTAAGCTGAGGAGACAGTCTGAAAACGCTGAGGCTCTGTTGGTTTGTCACCCATCTTTGGGGAGTATGTCACTCTCTGTTATTTCGAAGAGCAATTAATAACAGAGGTGTCAGACAGACAAAAGCATCAGGATGGAATACAGAAGAGTACCCCATGCTGCTCTGCATTGAAAGTTCTTCGCACTTTAGGTTTATAGTATCTAAATCTAAACTGCTGTAATTTACACTATAGAAAGGTCTAAGTTGATGAAGGGCAGAGGCAGGCAATCAGAAGGGAAATGGGTTGAAAAAGTTGTAAACTTCGAAAAAGTTGTTTTGAAAATGATTAAAATACGTTTTTAGTCACTGCAGCTGCAATAGTGCCACATCAAAGGTGACTAGGAAGACCTCTTACTATCCATCTCTCTGTGGCTTCCTCCCACTGAATCCCCAAAACCACACAGTGAGGAGCTTTAGCACTCAGTCTGGAGATGCAGCTTGCCAGATACCCCTCTAGCACTGCAGGATTTATTCCTGCCCTATACATCTGCCATCAGCCAGAAAGGCATCAGATGGAGAGGTCTCCTTGTTTATCCAGGACGCAAAGATATGACTCATCGAGGGATCTTGAAACCTTCTTTGGAAATGCACTTAACTTTTCAGATCTTTACTACTGTACTGGGTTAGAGAAGGCCTTGGGTTTGGAATCTGTGCGTCCTTGTGTTTAGTAGAAAAAGGGGAGTTCATACAGCCTGTCACTGAACATTTACTGAGCCTGCAGTAAATACAAGCTATGTTCTGTTAAAACAGGGAAGAGTTAAACCTTGGTTACAAACATTTGGAGGAACAATTATAGAAGAAAAGCATGTAAGGAAGCATGTACAAAATGCACAGAAGGGAATTACCTTAAGGTAGGTCTCTCTCTGCCACCACTGGACAGTGCATATTTTTTGTTATATCAACCAACTGTATGTAACATCTTGGGTGTTTTAAGGAATCTAAATTTGTGCTAAATTCTCATGTTTAGATTTCTACCCAAAGTGTCATGAAAATCTTATTCTAGTTGTTAGGTCTGGATTTGCTATCAAATACTTTAGAAGAACTGAGGTTCTTGCTCCACAGTGCTCCATTTTTCCCAAGGCACTATTACAGGTGTATTTGTTTACTCCTACATGTGCTGACAGCTTTTATGATTTCTACTAAAGCTTTCAAGTGTGTCTGAAGAACTCCCTTTTTCTCTACTGAGTCAGGAACACTTTGGTGTTCTCAGGCAGTTTTAGCTGTTCTCTGAAAAGAAATGCCTGTCAGTAACTTGGTGAGCTAAAAAGCCTGGAAATGTCTGACACCCCTTCTATTTACTTCTTGCCTCAGAAAATCAGTTGACTTGTGAAAAATGAGTGGTCTGAATACAGTGAACACTGAAAGAGAGCCATGTCACCTCAAGAGAAGAGATTTTGTTTCTACATCTTTTCCTCTTGCTTCTGCTTTTGTCCAAAAAAAGAGGTAAATCATTATGGTATAAGGGCAGAGTGGAAAATAGTGACCAGAATTAGGAATTAAATTAATGGAATATCCATCCTATGTATAAGGCAAACATGCAAAACAAGGGAATGAACATGAACATGTATAAACATTTTATATGTGTGATTCTTGTATGAAGGAACTCGTGCATGTAATATTTATTTCATAAGCAAAATGTGAAAGTATTCTATAAATACTACAGCACATACCTAAATAGAAGAACACTAAGCACATTTCTCTGAGAATACACTGACAGATTGTATGTGACATTGCTTAGAATGAAAAACGCACTTTTCCATTATAAAGGACTTGAAAATGTTGGTCAGTTCCAGTCTGTATCAGTGTGAATTGCATAATGTCAGAAAATAGAAAGGTGACAGGTAATTTAATAAAGCTAGATTTTATCATTTCTAAGTCACTCTAAGTAATCTCACTCATCACTGACAGTGGAAAAAGTGGACCTCTGAATCTACACTGTCTGATCCACTTTGTAACGTGACTTCTTAGAGCAGCTGGGGTAGAGTTGAACACTAAATATCAGAGAATCAGGGGTTAAAGATGATAACAATAACAGAGAGACAAAAGGAGCTGCAATCTACCAGAGCAATACAGTTTACCCAATAAAACTGTCTTTCTTATGTAAACAAGCAAAATTATCATTCAGTGTTAATCACTGTGCTAGGATCTAGACTAATAGAATCCTATACTGTAGCTTTTGTCCCCTATAGCTCCATCTTGTTCAAATTTTATGTAAATCCTAACCGCCATGTATAGCGGAATGCTGACAAGCTCTGGTTTTAGTTTTGTAAGAACTCGTGCACTTATCAGGGATGAGATAAGCTTTCCTAAATTTTTTTCTTTACTTCCAACTAAAACATTTTTGATCTAGGCTTTAAACATATTCCTGCCATATTTGGGCCTAATTATTGCAGTGTTGTTACACTGTGGGTGGAGAGACTTGTGCCAACCTCCTGCAGATAATTCAGGAGTGACACTGACCCATGTGTTTTATTTGTCCTTGATGAGAAAGATACAAGACAAATAAATCACTATTAATAGTGAGAGATAATTTGGTTTTTAAAATCCCCTTATTTATAACATCTGGAGCTGTTGCATCACATAAAAAGAAACATATTCTAACAGAAGATAGTTTTACCTTGCCATTGTCCTGTCAAAACAATATTATGGTGGTAGCATAACAATGCTCAAGCTCACTTTTTTCTTTTCCAGCAAGAAAATGTAGAATCACTGTTAAATAGATCGCAAGTTCCTTTTGTTACAAGAAACAGTCCTGCAAGTGGTAGAAAAAAGCAGGTAGGACAGGTAAGAAATGCATGTGGTATGAGAATTGTTACTGTCTTCAGTTCTTGCCCTGGTCTGGTCTGCCCTTGTCGCCTCTGTTGGTTCCTGTATGGTGAGCAGAGGACAAGCTTCAGACTGTAGGGTGGTCACAAGAACTCAGCTGCCCCCATTCATGCAAGGAGAGGCTGCAACATGGAAGGGGAGCTCATGAAAAGATGACAATACAGTGCCACTGTCGGAGCAGAGCACAACCAAAACATCACTCTTCAGGCTCATCAGTACTGAGTTTATCAGTGCTAACTGATGAGCATTGCCATTCTTTGGACACTTGCACTTAGTTTATTTAAAATATTTAATCAGCTTTACCCTCAGAAGTTGCCTCATAACCTTCAGCAGAGCAAGCCCTTCGGCATGTCCTTCTTTTACCAGGCAAAAACATGCCATAAGAGCAATTTCTGTAGTGTTGTGTAGTTTGACAGGCTTCATGGAAGTCTTCTGTGTGGTAATTGTCAGAAATACATGAATAATTTATTTCATTACATTTTGAACAGGTTGAGAAAGAAAACAAGAATGTGTCCCTCGACTTAAAAGTTCTATGAAAAGTCATGTTTCTTCATTTTATCTGTCCCAAAAATCTGTTATCTACAGATATCTGTTATCTGTTATCTTATTTTATTCAAATAAATAGCATGTCCTATTGAAATGCTGTTTAAGATGAGTCATTTTGAGGTTTGGGGTAACTGCTTTATATGCAGTAGTTTATTATTCATGTGAGTGACTTGTGCGACAAGCTGCACAAAGGAATAATTAACTAAACTATATAAAAATTAAACAATGAATATTTTTTTTAAAAATTCCAATCATTCACTAAAGTGTCATTCAGGATTTATGAGCTTTTGAATTCCGTCTTAAGTCACAATATCCAAAGGGGGTCATGATGAGCTTTGTTCCTCTTAAAGTACTAGATGAGGGACTCCTAGAAATTGAAATATTATCTTAATTTTAAAAAACATAAACATCACAGTTATTTTATCTACCATTGAATTTTCTAAAACCAGAAAAAGGAATCTTTGCAGTAAATCCAGAAAAGAGAACAAGATTTTTTCCTGTCTGTGAAATACGGTGGAAATTGCCTACCAAGCATATATTTCAGAAGAAAGCAATGTTTGTGGGATGACATAATTTGGAATCAACTATCAAGTTTGCCTTGAATTTCCTATTTTTTCATTCAAAACTCTGAATTCTAAAATTGCAATATATTTTAGGTAGGAAAGGACCTCTGCAATTCTCTAATCCAACCACAAAATAATTTTAACTTCAGCTAAAGAAGGTTGCTCAGAGCCACGTCCAGATGAGGTTTGAAAGTCTCTAGGATGAAAATTTCACCACCTTATGCTCTATATTTGGGAGAGGGTTTTTTTAACTTGTATCTAAATGGAGTTTCACTTGTGGCAGCCTGTGTCATCTGCCTTTTGATGTTTCACTGTGCACCTCAGAGAGGCAGCTGGGTCCATCTTCCCTAGAACTTCTCTAAGTAGTGGTCAGTTTTGATTCAACATCCTCCAAGCCCTCTCTTCTCCTGGCTAGTCCGCACCAGCTGCCCCACAGGACACAGGCGTAAGGCCTTTCACCACCTAAGTGACCGTCCCCTGGCCTCTCTTCAGTTTGGTGATGTCACTTTTGTTACAGAAAATGGGCAATATTGGGCACTATAGCCTGGATACTGGGCTGTATTCCAGTCCTCACAAGGGATGAGCGGAGGGTTCCTGCAGAGTCTCCATCCTAGGAGGTCTGCAAGCCTCGACTGGGTGAGGGCCTGAGCACCCTGGTCTGACCTCACAGCTGACCTTCCATCCTGAGTTATCCCGTGTCCCTGTAAGTAGTGACTTCCCTTAAACTGCTGGCTGCACTTCTGCTGGGGCAGCCCAGGAGAAAACTAGCCTTGGTCACCCCAGAGGCACATGTCTGACTCATGCCTCTGCTGCTCTTGAGAAGCTGAGATAACAGGAGGTGTAACATGCCCCAGGCTAATTTGGGGTACGTTCATTATATTTGAGTAGTGACACACTTAAATCTATGAACAGACACAGGGTTAGCTAAGGGTTGAACATTTAAAAATTACTGGACAGTGCAGCTTAAATATGACATATGCAACAATGAGGTTATTTATTTCTCATTAAAAAAACAATTCCTATTTTATTTTTCTGTCAACAGATATTAAAGTGAAGACAGCATATGAGTGACAGTTTATTTGTCTAAAAAAACACTGCTCTCATTCCCCTTCCACCATTTTTTTTCTAAATGAAAAGCAAACCAATTTTTTCGCAAGTTTCTGACCTCTCTATGACCCTGTATTTACTTGCCAAACACATTAAGGCAGAGTGAAATTGCATTTATTTCTGATATAAAACTACACACTCTGTGGCCAAGAACTTTGCTAAGAAACAATACCTTGTCTATTTTTCACTTCCATAAAAAGAAAAGAGAATCTGTTTATTTTAAAGAAATGTAGTGGACTAGGCATTATTTAATAACATCTGCTGAAACCTGGCCAGGCGAGCACCTCTAGCAGCTCTGGAGCAAGGGTAGTGTTGGCTGCATTTTCTCAACTCCTCTGTGTACATATGAAGAAATTTCTAAATATACTGATGGCTTTTTGCATATCAGTAATAAAGAACAAGAGAACAAAACAGCAATTAATAATGTTATGTAGCCACGCACTATTACAAGGCCACTAAAAAATTCACTGAGTGATTAATCAGCTGAATGGTTCATTTTCCTTGGGGGTCTAACAAACAATTAACATTGATTAATGAACCAATTTATTTCCTGTTTTAAAAATATAAATTGAAATGAACAAAGTTGTTGTCTGTCTGACACCAGGTTGTCCCAGTGAAACTAATGAAAAATACAAGCTAAAAATGGGGGGAAAAAAGATAAAGATCCATATAAGATTCAGACGGGGAGATTTTAGCAGCTCCTTTGATATAAAATCTATTACTATTTTTAAGAAAAATCTTTATATTTCAAGTTTCTAAGCATAAGGCAGACATATAGTACCTTGCTGACAATAGTGGATCCACAATGGCCATAAAAATTGTAATGCACTCCCTTGCTCTACGATTTGCAGAATTCCTACTCTTATAGCAACATCCTAGAAAACTGTGAAACATCCTCAAAGCTGAAAGACAGTAAAGAAACTGCTCTGAAGTCTACAGAAGAGATGGACACCAGGATGCCTTCTATTTGATCACATCACAACTTCCTGTAGAACCCTGGAGCAGTAATATTAAACTCCAAACTGTCCTTCAGTATACTCAGCTTTCTCACTATTTTTTGTTTTCAGAACCATGATGCTTGAAAGGCCAAATCGCTGATATTTTTATATAGAGCAGTGGGTAGATCCTGATTTAATTAAATCCCTTTTGAATTGACTCCTTTCTCCCACAATAAGATACTCAATGCCAATGCCCAGTGTGAAACAACCTTCAGCCTAGAAATGACACAAGGAACCAGTGAATATATAGGTAGATACCAGTCGTCTGACCTCTGGACTCTAAGGGCATGATTTCTTCTTAGGGGGATGGCAGGTTTTGGGTGGCACTCTCAGAGAAAAAGCAGAGAGATTAAATAATTGTTGCACAAGTCTATAGCTTGGACCAATGCAAATAATAAATATGCTTTTTATTTGGGGAATACATTTTCTGTTCTTTTAAGAGTTTACCATGTTCCTGTGGCAGAACATTTACTTAAGTCTTACCAAATACTTACTTTGATTGCTGCAAATATCTATCAGAACCATGCAAAGATGATGATTATACTAGCACTTCTTGCCCTCTGGAAGAGAAAATAAGGCAAGATGCTTTATGAACACCTTACAGAATAGTAATTTCATGCTGCTGCTACATAGGCAAATACAGGCTAATGAGAAAAACGGCGACAGTAATAATTTAGGAAGACCAGCACAATGACTGGTGAAGATTTTAGCATTCTTCAAACCAAATGTTGCTGCTTGTTACGTACAAGATCTGATCTGCCTAAGCAGAGCCCAACTCTGAACTCATTAGAGAGCTTAACAAAACTCATCTTCTTTTATGATGATTGCCTTTAAATACACCTGGGCATGACAAAGCACAACAACAGTAGTAGGTAAACAAAAAGAACAAGGAAAAGTAAATAGGAAGAGGAGATGAAAAGGTGTTTTATGCTGCTGCATGAAATTAAAGTTGAAATACAAGGGCTTCAGCAACAGGACCAAAGCATAACACATCAGGGTTTTCTCTTTTCTTTTAACTCTACAGTCTAGGCCTTTGTTCTCCCCCCAGCTCCACAGCTGCCTTCATCAGTGTTCAGAAGTAGCTGTGCCCCTTTCAGGTTTCAGTTCTCGAGAAAAGGTCAACAGGAGGCAGGAGAAAATATTAAACAACTCCTTATTTAGCTTTTCTCATCAAAGATAAAGATAACAGTCTCCTGGTAGCCACAGATTTCTGGAGACTGCAAATGCTGGGCAGAGGAGAAAGAGGTCTTAGAAACAGAGGTAGTTAGAGAAGCTGATAAAGGAAAACAAATAGCTACACCAAAGAGTCAGGTGAAAGCACCAAGTGCAGTGTATTTATCATAACCTTTCCTCTAAATTCTGCTTTGGTATATTATTTTCCAATTATTTTTCTGTTCCTCTTTCAACAAAATAGTCACAAAAGCAAAGGCTGAGGCAATGAGATATAATAGAGGGGTTTTGTTAAAGAAGACCAAAACTTTCTGTTTGCACTAGTAAGAGAATTGATTTTGCTTCTCTGCTATTAACACACTGAGCACAGTACTGTGGGACAATTAGTGTATTGTATATATAAAAATAGTATATACTGGCTTCACACATAGGTTTTAAACCCCTCACCATCCACCTGGCTACATCCACCTGGCTCAAATCTGGTACAAGCCTGCTGCCTTTTTGGGATGAGAAACACAATGTCTTAGTGAAAGGGATGTGCAGAATGGCACCGCCAGCTCACACCTCTGTGATCCAGGGACTTGGGCCCCATCTCAAGCAGGCCCTGCCTACTAAAGGTTGTATAGATGAAGCCCAAGAGTCTCCAGTGAGATGTGACTGGAGGCAACCTTCTCACTGGAAGTGGCCACCACGTGTTCCCTTCCAGAGCCTCTTCCCATTACTTCTGCCCAGCCCCTCATTGGAGACCTCAGCTCCCAGCAGTGGTCTCTGCCTAGCTGTCCCCCCTTACTCATGTCACAAAGAATGGGGTGACTGTTGCCTTCAGCCTGTCACACCAGCAGCACTGCAGAGGGTCTCAGTGACACCCCGGGTAATTGCCCCTTTTCATCTGGGGCAGGGAGGCAGAAGCAAATAAAGTGTCTCCTTCTCCTGAGGTAAGGGGACAGGTGGGCTTCCCTTTCCATGCCTCTTCTCAGGGTACAAGAACAGGGAGATATGATCCAAAATTTTTCAGAACCATGTTGAAGTCTGTTCTATTTCTTGAATATTCAGGTGGTTTTTGGGGAGAGTTTTATTCATTGCTGGATATTTATGTCTGTCCTCACAAGTCATGGTAAAATATTTATTTTTCTTGCAGCTTCTTTACCTGGTAGTTAAAAATGTTTTTTGGCATCTGTTCATTTTCCCTGTTTGGAAGTACTAAAGCAAATAATTACATAAATAATATGCTATCTTGGTAAGTAACTTATTTTTGTCACTCTTTTAAGTCCCAAAGTCGTCTTCAGGCTACTTTCTTCCCTTAATGTTTCTGAATCCATTCCCATTTTTAGAGAAAGCTCAAGTACCTCCTTCTTTTCATCCCTGCAGTTTGGTTTCTTTTTGCTTTGTTTTACAGTCTGAAATTTGCTCTCAACTCTTTTGTTTTCCTCCATAGCTGAATAATTTCCTGCGTGAATCATACAGATTATGAGCTAGGCTGAATGCTACAAAATGTAGAAATGCAAGATTTCTCCATAAATAAGGTCTGCTACAGGTGTGTAGTTTTAAACTAGTGTGCCTGAATTACAAAAATATTGGCTGTTGGAACCCTGGATTCTGAGAATTTTAATCTCTCAAAGATGATAAACACTGATCCTCAAAAGTACACTGCATTTGACCTGAGGCCCTGGAAAAGGCTTCCAAAACTATGTGATAACACCAAGATTGTTACTGTGTAATTAATGGAAGTGTGTTAGATCACTGGGTGAAAGACATAGAATTTTAGGTTTTGGGATATAGTAATGTATATACAGGTGACAAGACAGAGGAATTAGGATGGTGGTTAGTAGTTCTTTCTTCCTCCTCTTCTTCTCAAGTTTGGGTTTGTTTGCTATTGGGTGAAAAAGGCTGCAATGCAGAGGGCAGGTTAATAGATAATTGGGTTATAAGTAAAAATAAATTTTTGGCATTATATAATTGGATAGTTTGGGCTTCAAAAGACCTTGGAAGGAGGATTTTGGGGCCATTTTCCACCTTGTTAACTTAGAAGCACAGTCTATGTAGCTGTAACATAGATAAGAAATAATAAACATTCAAATCTGAAGAAGAACAGCATCTCTCGTGTTTTTAATCCAAACTCTGAGTAAGAAGAACCAGATAAAATAGAACAGAAAGAATCAACAGTTGCCCATCAAGAGTCTATATAAAAATGATGCCACAGGAAATATGAATGGGCCTCTTCAAATTTCGAGGAAAGTCCACAATACCTGAATCATTCAGGAGAAGTTAAACCTCAGTTTTTCTGACTGTTAAGGTCCAAGGATGCATTGTCTGTGAATTGGTTTGAAAACAGCATATTTGAAGAGATACCAGTCTTTTTGCTGGCACTGCACTGCTCTTTGAGGAGATAAACACACATTTTTTCTGTTGTATAAGGAAAACTAGCCATTCTTAACCTCACAGTTATTCTTTCCATTCTCAGAATTCCCATTTAAAATCTTCACATTCCCAGCAGAAATTATGGGAGATGTATTTCATTGTATTTGAAACTGGGAGAGAATATACAGTTCTAAGCTTTCATTTTTAAGAGGTTTTACGTTAAAAAAAATTTGCTGTCACAAGTTTATCGTCTTTTATCAAATCTAAATCAAGAATACAGGTACAAAACCACAACATAATTATATAAATAAGAAAGAGCAGCCAGAATATTTATGGCCACTGACTTCTTTCTTCTTCCTTCTTTCCAGTTTTGCACAGTAGTTTCTCCTGTGATTCCTACTGATGGCCTGAGCTTTTTTTATCCATGAGGGAGAAAACCTACTGATCTTTTGACAGTTGCTCCTGGTTTATTTGAGGGGAAGTCTAGCTTCAAGCAACTCCTCTACTTCCAATTCATGATGTTTCATATTTGCTTTCCATCACAGCTAGGTACGATGGTTCCCATTTTTACAACTTCTTCCACACTTCCTGACATCTGAAATTTGTTGCTGTTCTTAAGAGGACTGGAAGGTTTGCCATATTAAGTCCTGTCTTCAGATTTTGTCAGCCTGAAGTCTTTCACATAAATGCCCTTGGTATTTCAGACATAGAGAAAATTAATAACCAAGAAGAGGCTTTCTAACCTGTTCCACCCTGCATGGAGCAGGGAGAGACAAGATCTGAGCAACCTGGTCTAATGGAAGGCATCCCTGCCCATGACAGGGGGTCGGAACTAGATGATCTTTTAAGGTCACTTCCAACCCAAACTATTCTATGATTCTAAGAGGCCAACTTAACTGCAAACAGACCTTGAATATAGAAGAAACCAATTACTGATAATTACAGAAATCTTTTGAAACAATCTTAAATACTGTAGGAAAACAGCAGATGACACTTTCGCTTGAGACCCTCATCCTTGAGAGCTCTAGTATTTCCTAACGCTCCCCCAGCAGTAGCTTTGGTGAGCATCACCACAGCAAAAATTCAGGGGTGAAAGACAGAAGGAGAGCTGGTGTTCACAAGTACATTTAGTGACACAGTGAACTGCTGTCATAAAGAAAATCAGGTAAGTGCTCAAAAGAATGTAGGGACTTTGAGATGTCTGTTTCAACACAAAAAAAAAAAAATTCTGTGAAGCTTCACTGAGCAGTCTGTTAAAATAAGTAAAAAAGTGGATAGCATTGTATTAGATTGTGTTATCTGAAACATTTCTAAATTATGAAAAATAGTGCAACATTATTGTTATGTGATTTTACACCTCCTGAAAGGCGGTGGGAGGATTCTTCTTCGTGTTGCTGATACCTTTGGTAACATATGCAACAACTAAAATTTAAAGGGGTACAAAAAACTTACTTTACTTCATCGATCTGCCATGGGCATAAAATGGACTATGTAGAGAAGATATAAGCAACTGGATATAGATGTTTTAAAGATAAAAAGAATTCTGCAAGTCTTCATACTAAGAAAAACCAATGGGCATAAGGAACTTCTGTAATACAGCAGCAGGAAATAACTCCATTTGAGCAACAACATTAACAGCATAAAATGAGGCAATGAGTCTGACAAATGGATATTTGGGTGCATATCCACTCCCAGCTGGGACGTAGGAACTCTTAGGTTACAGTACTAGTACCTGTGAAAAAATCACAGGTGCAGTCTTTATGGATTTGGAGAACTAGGCAGAGGAATGCATCATCTTTGCCTCACAGAAAGAATTAGATTTACTGACCTTTGTCTCCTGACTGCCAGGAGAGCCCAGAGATGGCATAGCTGGCTACCATCCCTCCCTCCCTCCCTCCCTCCCTCCCCATAGAGCTTCCAGCACTGGGGAGAGGAAGGGTTCAGGGCACTGGGAGTGCATGTCAAGAAGGGGTTGTAATTCAGAGTAACACTTGAAAGAGGGGGCGCAGAGAGCCACAGAAATAGTGAGAAACTGCTATACGACTCCGGTGCTGTCAGCACTGAAAATACAACTTAGGGTCCTTTATTCCTGAGTGCTTGCACTGTGAAAGTCTATCTTTCAGAGAATAGGTTCTTATTGGTTTTCAAAAGTCAGGTCCTTTGATGTGCATGAAAATAAATAGTATTTTGAGGCATTTAAAGTACCAAGTTGCTTCTGAAAAAGGTTATTAAACCTTTTTCTCCATATATACACACTTAGCAACCTTGGACTTTGGCTACAAAAATGATTACAAAAGCTTTAAGCACTTTTAAAGCCCTGACTATCAGTGACTGGGAAGTTTATAACCTCTTCTGAGCCTTTGTGGTAGAAATGTAATGAAATACTGCCCTGTTGCACAGCTGACATTTTCAGACGTATGGATCTTGAGTTTCTCCACATCCTTGATTTCTACAAACAGAAAAATCTTGCTGAAAATCCTTACAAAATTTTCTATTAACCCTTTTATAGCCTTCAACGTTAGTTACTGCTGTTAGATTTTCTTCACTTTCTTTGAGGAAGGCGTATCAGCTTAGAGCCTTACCCTGGGCTCTTTGCCTGCAGTTGGATTCGCCATACCAAGTTGTCCTTGTTGCATTATGCCATTCATGACTCAGTGTATTTTGTGAATTAAAGTCACAGTACTAACAAATTAGCATGGAGAAAAGGCATAATAATGATACTATGCAACAACAAAAATGAAGATCTCTTTCAGGTATATGAACACCTTCTTATAAACTGGGAATGAGGAAGGAAAAAGATAGCAAACAAATGTACTGAAGTAGATTGAATAGCTCAATACTTTGTTGAGTGATGTTGGTTGAAATAGTCCTCCTGCATCACAAAACATTAAACAACAGCCATGCAGGTTCTGAGCAAAATACTCTGGTAAGTACTATTTTCTAAGAATGGATCAAGCCCAGCATGCCTGGAGCAGTTGCATGAGCAACATCTAAAATACCAGCAACAGAAGAGCATGGTAAAATCCAGTTGTTTACTCAACTCCATTCTGCTTTGTTCTGCTGTAAGCCCTGTTGAAAACTACCTGTAGTGAAACATGAGAAACCCACATGAACTTGAATATAATTCTCATGGAAGGCGTTAAGGAGAATGCTTACTTCAGTTTAGCAAAGACAAGGCATTTGCTCATTCTTCCTCATCTCACTGGTTTAACACCTGTAATATTCCCAAATAATAGACATGCATTGTGCTCATGCAATTAAAGCAATGTTATAAAGATGGCCGGAGAGTTTAGTCACTAAGCAATGTTATTTTAATTATGTATTCCATTACTGTCCATTGTTAAACAGGAAGTATCATGCAGTCATTGAACAGGAACAGAACATTTCAGGTGCAAGGCAATACTTTTTAGAAATGACAAGATGAAACTGCAAGGGCACAGAAACACTGTGAATTGTTTCCCTGAGATACTGATGTAATAAAGGGACTAATATTCCCTGAAATTATGTGAAGTGCAGGCAGACACCTGTGAAGTTGCAAAGAGAGGATGGTGTCATTCACAGACCTGAGACTTTTTAAAATGTGTTTTTAGGAAAGTCACTTTTACATGCCCAGAGAGTGGGTAGAAAAGGAGTATGTAGATTAGAGTCTGAATATTTTTATAATTGGTTGTTTTTCCACTCTCTCATTACCATTCCCCTTCAAAGGAAGGTAGAGGTGAAGTTTGAGTGATGGTTCTACATCCTCCCTTCCTCTCTTTCCAACCAGACCATTTGAAGTCCTGGTGGGTGAGGTATTTGCAGCTTTGAATGGGCCATTTGAGTCATATTTCACTGAGAGGAGTTGGGAAATTCATCAGACTTCTAAAAGGCGGCACAGCCTGCATGGCCAACATGCAATAGCCATGTTAAGCCAGTTAAGAATATTATAGACCTAAATGTCAACAGAAGGAGGCAGTAAAGTAAGGTGAAAATCTGAACAGCAACTCTGGAAAAAAGAAAATATTTTAGAAAATATGAGTAAGATGTCGACAAGAAGTTTATACATGCAAAATGGTCACCAAATAAGGTACCAAGTAAGAAAATGCCTCAAGGATATAAGATGCAAAGGAACCCATAAGAAAACAGTCAAATTAGATATTACCCCTGTTGAAAGTAGTGCAACATACAGAGCAAATAAAATTTCATCTGCTATAGGAATAGATGTGCTTGAAAATAACCATTTCAAGGTGCAAGTCATTCACCCCTCCAAAAAAATAAGCTGTAAAAAGGGATAGACACTCCCAAGCTGTCAGACCACCAGCCTCTTCTGAACTCTATCCTTCAAAGAGAAGTTTCCTTCTCCAAAGAGTGACATATTCTGCTGCTGTAAAGCTGTTTCACTGGAATAATTTATGGGAGATAAACAAAGAAGTACTGAAGAGATCTAAAGCATAAAAGAAAATACTTGCCCCTAAAAATTCTGTGCATCTTGGAAAACTCTATCCCTTCCATTTTATAAAAAAAGACAACAGTGGATTTATGGAAAATCCAATCCATTTGTCCTTCCAAATTTGACAGGTGCTTTCATATTGCTTTTCCAAGTGAGAATATTCTGAGAAAAGATAGTTGTGAAAAAATAAATTTAAAAAATAATGTAAGAAAATGTGAATATATAGAGCAGCCTCATCTGTATGATTAAACACACACCTGAGATCTCCTACACCCCTGTGAAAGTTTGGATGATAAACAAACATTTCAGAGACATGATGGGGAACTGGTTGGTCCAGTCAGTGGGTGAGGCCTCTCACCCTCCTACATGTCTTTGAATTTCTCCCAAAAGGCCACATAGACGAAATTTTAAAGTTCTGGTGGCCTTTTCTGCATCAAGGCACTGATAGTTATTTTATTATGGGTGAGTTTGGAAATAAAAAGTTAGGGGGGAAAGAGAATGGCTCAGCAGTGTTGTCTAAGATCTCTATCAATCCCTCTGGTTTGATAGATGAGAACTTTGGTCTCATTTTTAAGTAATGGAAGCTCAGTGTAGAATAAGATTTCCTTTCACGTCTCCAGTGACTTGCCCTCAGTAGGTAATTCTATGTCAGGCAAGTTTCAGCAATCATGCCAAACTGATTTGTCACTAGAATTAGATTTGTCTGTTTTCTCCCAGACTGCCCAGAACATCTGGTATCATGCACTATGCATGATTTATCCTGCATCCTGTGTTCCCCAACACAGGAATGCCTCCATTTTCACGAAGGCAAAGATTATGTCCAAATAGTATTATTTTGCAGTTCCAAGACACAAATTTCTAATAAAAGCACTTATTGCAAAGCTAGTCACACCAAAGGAGGTATTTCCAGGTTTCAGAGGTCTGTGAGGCAGTTCAAGATTTGAATCCAAGATCCTTCACAGTGGTGAATACAATTTAGTTTCTCATTGCATATAAGAAGGCCACTTGCAAAATCCAGTTCCAGCTTAGATCTTACTTTCTACATAGCTTTCAGATCTTTGTTTTCATACTTTTAGATGAATCTACATGTGGATCTTAAACATTACTAAAAAAAGAAGCTACTGACTCTCAAAACTGCACAAAGCCTTTTGAAACTTTAAATTATCATAACAAACATGAGCAGTTGTTACTATCTTTCCAAGAGGAAAAAGTCACTTGGATATTTCATGATAGAATTACATTATGTTTACTTATGTTAATGTCACCTTCTTTCAAGGATGTTTGCTTGTTATTTTAAAAATGTTTACATATTTTATTAGCTCTGTTTGAAAAACGATCATCATGTCTGGCAGGCAACTCCCACAATAATGTTACAATAGAAGATAACATTTGTAAAACAAGGATTTAAGGCCTTTAGTGCTTTCAAAGATTAATCTAATTACTTTCATTTGTTTTTTTCCCAAAGTTTGAGATAACTTCAGCCTTTAACTGAAGTCTAGAAAAGCTGTGTGACTTTATTGACTCACTTCTACTGGCGAATAATCCGCAACAAGAATTTAAATCTACATTTTAAAAAAAATTTCATTCTTCTTTGTGTTTACTCCTGGTGTAAAGAGAAGTTCTCCAGAGTTTATTCTGAAAATCTGTCCATGAGTTTTCCCACAAAAATGACCACAGCCTTCAGGTATGCAAAATTCATAGATTTTTGATGGATTGTCAGAAGTTCAGGCTTTCCTTAAGGAAGCTCCTTGCCCTCTTCCTGCCAAAGACCCTTCAATTTTTCTGGCACACAGGTGCCAGTAAAGACTTCCCTTCCTGCTTAGAACTGGCAGGAGAAGGTAAAATCCTGTAGTGAGTCAAGGTCCTTCTATCTGAGGAATATCCAAAGTATAGATAAAGAGTAGTCCTGGCTCCACAGATTATCAATAGATATCCCCCACCTATGCAAAATCACCCAGAAAGAGATTGAAAGCCCCAGCCACAGGACTTTTAAATTAGTTACATGCTGTGTGGCTCCAAACTGGTACAAGCAAGCCAAAAGCATCACAAAATAAAATTCTGCCACAGCATGTGCATAAAGCTTATAAAAAGCAATATTGTTCTTTCATTTACAGTAAAACACTTCTAAGGTAGACTTGGGAATCAAAAAAGACATTTGGACTTCAAATGTGAAATTTCTATGTGATGGAATGTGCAAGATTCAGTTATATCCTTTCATGATAAAATGCCAGCAGGCTCTTCGTTTTATGGTAGCATCACCAAGTAGCAACATTAGCAGATGGTTTTGGAGCTCAGGACAAGTGATAAAAAGCTCCTTTCAGGTCTTGTTCTTACATTTCTGAAACCTATGACGTGCCCTGACCAATATTCTGTTACTTCAAGGAAGCCAAAGGCTCTTTGAGATTTAGTTTTCTTTTACTGGATCTCACATTTTGAGATGAATGCACACCTTGGAATTTTGGATAAGCAGCTCTTAAGACAAAGCACTGGAGATCTGGAAATGCCAAAGAATTCCAGCCACAAGGGCAGTTCATGAAATGTGTAGTATGACCATACATAGTAATCAAACCAAAAGTTCCCCAAGACCACTGCTGTCAGACCACATAGTAGGCACAATCTTGGTAAATGACCTCTCACAGCAAAGCATCAAGCCGATTGCTCACTTTTCCAAATGTCTGACATGATCGAAATAGCAAAGATGTAAAGCAAATATCTGTAACAGAGCTGATGTTCTACCCTATTCATGCTACCACAGGAAATCTTTTCATCAATCTGCATTTTGGTTAGATTGCCCTTGACCAGTATCTCTTCTAACAGTCATGTGCTTGTGCAGCTGAAAAAGGTGTTAGTGTTCCCAGAAAGGATATAAAGGACTGGATTAGTCAGAGAGACTTAGAAAATGAATTATTAAACATGACTAATTTTATTTTTAACAACCAATCATTGCCTCCTCCTGTTTACCATTTTTAAAAACTACTTGAATGCATAAAGTCCGATTTTACATATTTCCCTGCATCTCACAAGTGCGAGTAACTCTATCCCCTTTCTTAGAGCAGCACCAGATTATCAGATAAATATTAAAATATACTCTGAAACACATCTTTCTCTCATTTAATTTTCCTAGAAAATATATCAAAGCTGTGGTCAGATGTTTGCTATGTGATGTTCCTGCTAAGCACTAACATGATGCTAAGGAGCAATCTGAAAATATGGATTACAACAGAGTACACATGCCATTACTGGAGTGAATGAAACTGATAGTAGAAAGCCGTGTTATCAGATCTCCCTTTTTGTAGTTGAACTTCACACTGATACTGCAGTAGGTATTACTGCTGTTAATTCAAAAATTTTTCGGTGCTTTCCCCTGTATATTTTTGCTCAGCTAAACAATTATCCAACCGAAAATACATCTTTCTTTGTTTTATAACATTGAAAAAAAGTTTGTCTGAATTTCCTCTACTTTCCTGGAAGCTGATACTGACATATTTTGTGTGTTAGTGCAGTCAGACCTTACTAACTATTGACACTGGTTCACTAGTCTTCATTCAGATTAGTAAAAGTTAGCATTTGCATCGCTGCAGTATTATTTTTTGCAGGTCCATATTTTTACATTAAACTTGAGGGTTTTTCACCAAAAATAAAAAGAAATTTAACAAGAGAAGTAACAAAAGAAATAACTATTTTCAGGTAAGACTTAAGCAGAAAACATGTAGTCACAGCCATCCTGCTGTAAGAAGAGCAGAAGGAAAAGATTGAGGGGCTAAGCAATTGGTTTGGATTAGGGGTTTCCAGACAAATGAAGTTCCAAAATCACAGCTAAGTGAGCCTTTTCCCCTCTCAAGTTTTAGGAAGCAAAACGTTCAGAGTTTGCTGAAACTGTCTAAGCTGACTGAGGGCCCTCTGTAGGTGAAAAACTTCCCCTCCAAATGCCACTCTGCTCTTAGGAATACAGGATGACTGATGGTGTTGGCTTTTATCTCATCTAGGCTGTAAACCAATGGTAACCCCTGGATTTCAGTTCCAGATGACTTTTCACTCACAGTACTGTAACCTCAACAAGTCTTGGTTATGGCACTGAAAGCATTGCTTACTCTGTATTTTTTCAGTGCTTTCTCTTTTCTTCACTTACAAGAGATGACATGGACAAAAATTGCAGAAAAACATATTTCTGCTTCCTGACAGACAGCAGAAGTGATTCCACATAAGCAACTGCACACTGAGTGATGGAGATGGGGATTTGCCAGTAGAAGGTGAAGAAAGCTGGGGGGCACTGATTTTGAGTGACAGATTGAGATGGGGCAAGGACTGAGGCTGAATGAGTTATCTCCATGCTAGAAGATCAACCATTTACCAGGAGTGTTATTGCTCCTTAGAGGAGATGAAAGTTTTGAAAAGATCAGCAGTATATCTGTTCAGTTGTGAGAAAGGGTGAAAAGATCTGTAACGCAGAAAAAGCAAAATTTTGTGGTTTATATTGATAGTATCCTGAGTAGATTTTTTTTTTTAAGATTTGGAGAAAAAATAGGTCTTCCCCTTCTGTCTTTACTGAGTAGAATGAGGGAGAAATTAAAGCACCAGAAATACAATATATGGCATTGGCTTTTCTCTTCTCAAAGGGAAAAGTAAAATTTGAATCTTTATGTCTGTCATGCTCTGGATGACTATATAGCAGCATAAAAATTATTGATAAACAAACAGAAAACCCACTCCATAGATTAGATAAACTCAGATAGCAAAGGGCCTGAAAAGAGTGTGATCCAGCTGAGTGCACTCTGAGGCCAGTCTGTTTTCAACTTCCTGCACAGGCATGAGAAACCTTCTACATCCAAAATTCACCAGATTTGAGGCACATATACTTCCTATTTGTGCAATGCACCTACAATCTGCTGCTCTCTGAGCTGCTGGACTCACTACAGATGTCCACTCAGCCATTTAGATTTTCCAGACAAAAACATGTGATCATGTACATAAGCAAATAAGTTCATTAGTACCCATGGGGAAGTATCTGCACATTCACTAAAGATGCCACTACATAAGAAAGCTGTAGTGGAAAACATAGGGAACGGAGTTCCTACCTCCCACAGTTCTTCATTCGATAAGATTGACAAGATAAATCTCACAAGGTCTTTTTTATTTCATTGTCTTTATCTTCTTAACAAGAATTTTCTAAGAAGGAGAAGAAATTTGGACATTCATTTCATCAGTGATTCAGAGAATCGCTAATGAAAGTAAATGTCTGATGCCAATAGAAAACGTTGCAGCAAATATAGAAACACATATATTAAATACATGCATGTGGTGTCACAAAGACTTTCTCTGACAAACTTTCATTTTCCCAATTAAGAACAAAATTTAATTTCATGCACAAAGTCTGCACACGCCTCTTTTTTCTCTTCTGGCTTTGACATCATCCTGCAGCTCTAGTTATTACTGTGTAATTGTCTTGAAATGTAGTTATTGTTAGGAATCGTTGCAGATGTTCCCTGTGTAATTCAAACTAAATGAATATAGAATTAAATTACCAGTGCAAAGCTTTACCAGTGCAAGTTGCAGCAAAAATGGTAAATTATTAGCTCTCTTTAGAGGAAACTATCCAAAAATGTAATGGGAAGTTAAGTAAGCAGTATTTCTTGCTCGGGAATCCAGAAAGATTGAAAACAGGATGTCAGAGTTAGTGGTGAATAGCTTAATATATTGTCCCTATTCAAGACATGTGATATTGAAGTACCATTGCTCTGTGACTCTGATTAGGGAGAAGTCAATAAAAATGCACCAGCAGCTGTCTTAAATTTTTCTGGGACCTGGATTACTATCATGGACCAGAGGAGTTTGTGGTTATTTTATATTGTATTCCATGACACTTAGGAGTTTCAGTTCTTTTTGGGAAAACTTAAAATGTGCTAAAGACCCTGATGACCGTGAGCACTTCCCCAGCCATCAGACCACAAAGAAGTAACAAGTATCAAATACCTCATTTTGAAGAAAGGATTTGAGTCCCCAGACCTGTAAATCAGACCAGACACACTGTCTACAATGGAAGAGGTGCATATTAATATGCAAGTTATGTACAATGATGTGGGAAAAATCAGCATTTCAAGGCACATTTCCAAGCTGGAGTTCCCTTAGCTCCCTTAGCTCCCCATCATGATGATACTTCCATTCTGTAGCTATTCCAAGGCCAACACAGAAATTACAAGGGCATTTTAAGGCCTTAAAGGAGGTATAAACCCAAAACTGAGGGTTCAGTAGACAAAGCTGATCTGCCAATGGCTTTCAGAAAAATGCGTGTGGATTATAGTACTCAGAGAGAATCAGTGATGATTCCACAGCTGCATAGAATGAGCAGACCATGAATGACCTAGCATCACTTTATTTCTCTGTACAAAACAGACAGAGGCCATTCAATTCTTAATTTTCTGAAAATGAAGTGTCATTAACATTTTGGACAACTTTGGACCCTGACTGGGGCCAAATGGCCTGTGTGTGGGAAGTTCAATGAATACACCAGATGAAAAATGTGAAGTTTTATGTATCTGAATGAACTTTAGGTTTTTTCAAACAAGCTGGGGGTTTTTGTTGTTTAGTTTTTTTTCCCCATGACTATTCTGTGTTTAGAACATTTAAACCATGCTAGAACTGACACTTGTAAATAGGTCTTTTTGTTGTGAACATAGCTAATACAATCCATAAAATCTGGATTTTTTTTCAATGTCCTTTTTTTATTCCCATAGAAGTCAGTGATGGCTGTAATAGCTTTCCAGACTTCCCCTGAAGTCAGTGAAAAAAAATCTCATCAGCTTAAAAGTATGGAGGTTTTCCTTTTTATTGTAAGTGGATGCTACTGGGGTTTTTCTTGGTTTTTTGTTTTTTGGTTTTTGGTTTTTTTTAATACGCATCATTCTGCAAAATTTGGATTCTACATTAATTGCTAACTCTTTTTAGTATTAAAGCATGAAAAGCACTAGGAGTTTTGTATCTGAACTGGGATTTATGGCCAAAGCAGAAACAAAAGTGCTTCTATTTCCAAATCAAGTTCAACAGACATAATAGGAGATAACTTACAAGTACATTCATTGAATTATTGACTTGCACAGACTGACTATTTGCATAAAAGAGAAACAAAATAGCCACAAAGTTTGGCTTCAGTTAGGTCATTAATTCCACCATTAATCCTTTGGATCAGTCAGCCTACAGGGACAGAAAGCACATGTTAGAGCCGGAGCTTGGATGATCCACTTTGCCTCTCAAGTTCTTCCCCTTGAGCCACAGGAGATATGCAGAGCACTAACTTCCAAAGCTGCCCTTTAGCATCTGACCTGTTCTTTAAGATCTCAGCCTTGTACCTCCTTGCCTTTTAAGCAATGCCTAAAAATGTCTTCTGAAAACACCAACATGCTATTGCTCAAAACCTTGAAGTATACATTAAAGCTATATGCTGGGTTTCTCCAAAATAATTTTATTTAACTAAATGTATAGGTTATAAATAAAAATGTAACAATAAATAGGATAAGTAAACAGATCGTAATAGGTAAAAGTAACTTTCTTTATGTTGAATTTTAGTTATGCCATTTTAATTAAATCAGCTGTTATTGAAAAATAGTTTTAAAGTAGCATATGTAGAAGATAATAAATGTTATTCTAGTCCATGATCCCACAAAACATTCTGCATAGATGCACTAACCTTCCTGCCCAGCACAGGCTGAGTGGGAAGTGCAGTATAGACCTCCAACAACCTATAGGGCCATTTTCTTATGTAGTTTCAATCTACAACATGCTGTTGAACTAAATCACCTCTTACCTTTTCAGTTTATTAAGCTGTCTCAAAATGGATTTTGGTATTAGTATTTTGTATCTTATACCTATCACTTTCCAGGTTGCAACGGTATGTAAAACTTCCTTGTTTTCATAGAGGGTTTTGACAAACTTGCAAAAGTGTTAATGTTTTCCTGAAAATTTTTTTTTATAAAAGTCTTTGCTATTATATCACCGGCAAGTTTCTTTATTGTCTGTTGTCCTTTAATTATTTTTTGTTTTCTTTTATAAACATCATCCTCTTTGCCATTAAGATCTAAAAGATAAGTGGTAATTGTTGACTTTTTTCCTTCTTCTCTACCACTGCATCCAAATCTTATCAGTTCTTTCCATCAAATACTAAATTCTTCCATCTCTTAAGTAGGTCATAATAATCAGTAACTAGCAAGATTTTGGTTGTGTCTGCCTTGATGACTCTATCCTTCAAATATATCTTCTCTGGTGTTTTTGTTGGCTTGGGTTTCGTTTGGTTTTTTCCAAAAAAAACCCCAAAGTGATCTTTCTTTTGCCTAATTCTGATCTTATCTTTTAAACACACACTCTGAAGTTTCAAACATTGGTCTCTTTCTGATCATTTCTTCCTACTCTATACCACTTTTCCTGATGACTCCACCAATTAAAAACATTCCTTTTAGGAAATCTTCAGGAAATTATTTGGGGTGAGAGAAACTAATGCTGAATATGACTTCAGTTCAAGGGAATTAAATGCATAACTGCATAGAGAACTTTCAGTAACTAGTGTTTACATTAAGGCATGTAATTTGGTATCTAGCTGAATCAGAGTCCAGCTAAATGTAATTTTATCTTATCTTTGTGCAGTACATCAGATTAGCATTTCTAGACTGCCAAGATCATTGTTTGCATTAAACAAATAACACTAATCCAGACTGCTACAAATTTTTACTGTGACGTTTTGCACTTAGAATATCATCTGTCAAAAGATTGCTCTCAAAGCACTTTACAGACATTAACTAATTGGGCCTAATGACACTTCTCTGGAAACAATGAAGCATAATTAATTCCCTTTTGTGAAAAGGGAATTTAAGGCACTGAGAGAGCAAATTATTTTTCCAAGGTCACGGAGAATATTGCAGAAGATATGGGAACAGAACCCAAATCTTCCAATCCTCCAAGACTGTGATCTAGGCACAGGAACAGTGCTATCAGCTGTGGGAGGAGGACAGTTCTTCCTTTCCTGTCTTTGTTATTAGAGAAGTATGGGAAATTAATTGCTTTCATTAATTCCAAATTAATGGCCTGCGAAGTAACAGTCCATTAGGAAGCAAGGTATTTGCTTCTCCAAGTTCTGTGTGTAAACAGCAACGAAGAAGCTGTGTGTTACCACGTTATCACTCTGCCCAGGACCATGTATTGTTCATGTTATTCATTTTCATTGATAATGTCATTTACTATTTTTTGTAGAGTTGTGTTTTTAATCCTGTGCATTTGTATTCCTCACAGTTAAATCTTACAGTGACAAGAAACAGGCCTCGGAATTTCAATTTATGGGTAAGAGGTTATCTCAAGGACTTTTGTAGATATGTAAATTCATGTCTTAGCTTTGTTATAAATTTTGAGGATTTTTTTTTTTTTTTCTTAAGCTTTAAAGTAATTTTCCCCAGCCTTCACTGAACAGCTAGAAGAGACAGGTAGTTTCCCATCCGCAAATAACAGGTTTGGAAAAAAACTTGGAAAAAATTGCAAAAAAATCATTGATAAAATATTTAAAGGGAAATTTAAAAGGAAGAATGAGAACTAAACATTCTGCTTTAGAAGTCAGCTTCCCCCTGTTCTCTATCTAAATCTCCAATGGACTCCTCTAATTAGAGTTATTATATACTTACTCTATTATACAATTATTATAAACAAAATAATTGTATGTGCTCAGACTTTCAAAAGTGATTAGATATCTAACAGTGTTGGCAAGTCCTTCCGGGATCTTGATATGAGTAAAGGCACCTGAGTCCCACTGGATGGAGAAAAGACAGGGAATGAGTAGTTCCACAGATGCACATCCTTTCATTTCACACAAACTCTCTTCACATATCACTTCTTTAATAGTCTTTGTGCCTTGATACTTGGTAGTCTTTTTTAACCCATTCTCAGTAACATTGATACAATGAAGCATAATACAAAAATAAAGGAAGTTGCTGAGCAGGACCCCTCCGCCCATCTCTGTATCTGCTTTATTCAAAGGTTAAGAAAATGGGAACTTTAACTTTGAAGCTTTGCTGATGGCAATTGACTGACTGTTAAGTATTTTTTTACATACTTTTTAGTATTTTTTGAATGTTAACTGGCTTGCTGGATAGACTTTTCTTGTAGTTCATGCTACAAGGTAACCGGTAAAATCACTGGAAGCTGTAGCTGGACTTGCTGAGGGAGGATCTACAGGGATCTTTTTGCTAAAACAGACAAACAGGAGTCTCTTTGCCACTCTCCTGTACAAACTGATAGGAATTTGCACTTCACTTTGCACTGATAAATCACTGATCAAAGTGTATAGGAGTGGACAAAGATAATAACAACTAGGATATACACAAACTAATACAAAGGATTACATCCAGACTCTGCAGAACGCTTTTTTGTTTGTTTTAAATAGCCACTTTTTTGTTGTTGTTGTATTAACCATGATGGATTTAGCAGCTGAATCAGGCAAAAAGGAACATATGAACCAAAAGACAGTTTATAAAAGTTTTTGCATCTGGACAGAATTTTTATTTTCTATAAAATAAGAATTTATTTTATGATTTTATAAATTGCAGCTCTCAAACTGTTCACTGAGAAATTGTCTATAACATAACTGTAGTCCTTTTAAAGACTACAAAGGAATGTTTCATTTTAAATGGATACCACTGACATTCCCCTGCACTGACTTCTCTTCTGACAATTATTTTCCACTTATGCTGGAGCTATTAGCAGTGTAGTAGTGCTTGGAACTTGAGATCAAGGTACATTACGTTTGCTCCTGATTATGTAAAGTTTCACTGTCCTCAGTTTGAACCTAGGTGAGCAGAAATGGCTATTTCAGAAAACTACAGATACAATTTGCAGGATTCCAGATATCTAGCAAGGCTATTACAGCCTAATATTTTAGTATCTAATTCCAAGGTCATATCCAGTAACAGGCAGGACTCAGAACAACTCCCACCTGACAGTGCTCCTAAAGGAAACCAGGCGTTGCCTTAACTGGGTTCCAAATTTACAGATGTAATTGTACACTGATGGCCATGTGGCTTCTTAAAACATAACATTTCAATGATGGGCATTTAGCATGTACCTTAAGGTTATGATGCTAGGTCCTTTCTCTCTTCTTGCACCAGAGCCGTCAAGTCCGGATCCAAATAATGATGTGTTTGGCTATCTTTTCACATAGACCAGGTCTCAGAAACATCGATGATTATTTTGTCTGGTTGTATTATATTCTCAGTTTCTCACAAGGTCCAGTACATCCCATACTCATTTTATTTTCTCAGCTTGGACCTTGACCCCACAACCAGTCATCCCCACCCCGCGATAAGCTTAAATATATGAGAAAGCACCACTGCAGGTCCTCCTTCCTCTGCTCCTTTCTTCCCAGACTCTCTACATGATCAAAAACTTCCTAGCTGAGGCCAGCAGTCTTATTACCATGGTCATTGCTGAGCCTACAACCCTTTTCAGAACAAGCGATGATGCTCCACTGGTACAAATATATCAGCTCCTTCACCATTCCCACCTTGTACAAAGCAGGACAGTTTGGCTACTGGGAATCCAGAAAGAGAGGGGAAAGTATCTTGCTGATCATTCAGAAGATCTAGGAGGCACTTGAAGGGCCTGAGGGAGAAACTCCCTTCTGCTGTTCCCTGAGAGTAGGCACCCCTCTGCTATACACAGACCTTCATTTATAAGGAAAAAAAAGCCTTGGAATAGGAAACCACAGTTTCTGGTCCAGCAGTCATATCCATCTGCCAGATTTCTGCCCCCAGACATTTCATTGCGGGGCTAAAATCCTTCATCCTTGGAAAACAATTTTTTTTTTCCATTATTAGTATTAGTTCACAACATATTCCAGACAGTCTGAACAGTGTGTGTAAAATCCATAGAGACCATTGAGTTAAATATCAGCTCAGAAATGTGCAACCTGAAAATGGAGGCTTAAAATGGAGACAGTTTGTCAGCAGTCTCTCCACTTCCTCTCACTAATAATATTGTGTTATAGTACTCATAGCACAAACTCTTGTAATGACATTACTGGAATTGCTGTAGAAGCATAATATATCCTAGGGTATATTTATTATAATGCTAAAATTTTTGATATCCATACATTTGTCTGTCAAAGTTTTCAAGATGATCCTATTTTTCTCCTAGCATGTGAGAGAAAACTAGTAATTTGCTGGCTTATGTTTGTGTTACCATATCTCAGAAACAGATTAAATTTCACTCTAATGCTGTAGAATTTGAATTAATGTTTGAGCCCTTAATATACCTTTCCCATGTGTAAAATAGAAATATTTATCTGTGATGCATTTAATATCCATCTTTCAAAAATGCTGCTGTAACAATATACAACAATCTGGAAAAAGAAAACATAAGAGGCTCCAAACTGTATTTTGATTAGAGGATTATGCCAAAACACATAATACCATATCACTAACAGAGCTGCACTAAAAAAAAAATTAGATTAACTACAAAACCAGATAAAAAATCACTTCACTGGCCCATACTGCTGTGCCTGATTTGGATGGCATTCAAAAATCATGTTTGGTAAATGACTGAATAATACGAGAAACTTCTTTGTCCGTACGGAACTATATTTTAATCAATCTTCTAGAAAACCAGAGGCCACACAAAAATGGTGATAAATGGATATTAAAGAAACATGTGAATTGAACACTTTAAATAACTGATAGTTCTGTGTGTTCATAGATACACCTCATCTGGCTTCAGATTACTGTTGTTCTGAGCCCGTGTAACTCTGGTACCGCCAGGCTGCTATTCACCTCCCTTATTTTAGACAAACACCTTGTGTTGGGCTGAACAGCCTTTGAGACTCATAAAGAGGGAACCTGACAAACTAGTTTGGAGTAGTTTACACCCATGCTTGAAGTGGAGAGAATAAATTGAGATTAACTGTATTTAAAGGCCTGTACATGTAATACAGCTGGGAGTTTTGCCAGTAACACCTAGGGGAACATGGCCATCTCAGTGTGGTATGACCAAGTCAGGGTACTTGTGGGAAAGGAGACTGGTCTAAATTTGAGAATAATTTGTCATTATGAGGTAAAATTTCTCTAGTTCTCAAAGTGACAACTGCAGCCAGGGGTGATTTTTAGCTTTCAAATTATATCTGGCAAGATCTTTGCCCAGATCTCAGCTAATTATAGAGTGAATGTTTAAAGGCAGTTTTTAATTCCATAATGGACCCACCACAAGAGATTTTTTTCTATGAAAAGTGCTGAATATAGAATACATGCCACTTTTCCAGAGAGATGAGTGTAGAAAAGTCTATAAGTGTCACGAAACATCTCAGTTTTATCCAAAGTAATAACTAGCCAAATTTATCCGCACTGAAATTTTTTTCAGAAATGCTAATAAATTTAGAGGGACCATGGGGCAGCAAAAGCACTTCTCTTAGTCCTAAAAGGCCTTTCTCTTTGTGAAACCACCTGCATCAAGGGAAGGGGGATGAGAAAGCATACAGATAAGGACAGCTACTTGGCTATGTCTATACTTTTGTTTTACAGTTCTTGCTCCTCTCAGAAAGCTATATTATATTTGTACACAATGGAAAAAATGTCTTTATTTACGTTGCTGCCACATCAGATTGATGGCTATCTATTTGCCCCTATCTGAACGTAGGCATCCCTCAGCCTCTTGCTGTCAATATTGTCCTTTCTGGAGCTTGTGCTGTGTCCTGGTGATCTTTATGAGCCATCCACCCTGCTGTCTAAGATGTTCCCTCAAACATGTCCATAGGGAGCGAATGCTGATTTGGAAACCTGGAAGTTTCTGTAAAAGAGCTCTATATTTTAATTACATCCATTTTAATTAAATCGATCTGATGCAGTTCCTGAGCCAAGTCCTCATTTTCTCACACAATAAGGGGTGGAGAAAGTTTTCAGAGTGGAAGTCATGAACCTCTCCCTTCACTATCAGGGTCTGAGAGATGCCCAGAAGCCTCTGTGAGTCACTCTACTATTATAAATCAGTGGGCTGTCATGGTATTTTCAGATGCCTGCTGTCAAGAACTGTATCCTGCCTGCAAGCCAGGAGAATAATTCAGGAAATGAATGCTGCATTTGTGGAGAGTAGAAAATGTTGTAGAGTCAAAATTTTCATTTCCAGCAAATCTTTAACATTCATACACCAGGAACTAGCACGCATATCCAACCTATTCATACATATTTTCTATTTTCAGTACAGTTCCACCAAAAACAGTCTGGTTCCTCTTTCCAGTGCTGAACCTATGACAGAGAACATGCCATTCTCTTTGACAGCTACTGGGAACCAAGGACACTTGCTTCATGTTAAGGTGGTCATTAAAAAGAATACACCTTAAATAAATGAATGCCATGAGAGTTGGGAGCTTCCTTTAGGAAGCCATTATTATAATGATACTATATGCACCCAAACTTACAAAATACATGACACAGACAGGCACAAAAAGAAGATTTTCATGAATAGACCTTCAGGTAATCAGTGGACTACCTCCCAAATGACACATTTAGGACTCCTGGGCAATCCAGAACGTGGAATATGTACTAGTTATACTTTCTTACCTTATAGAAATGCATATTAGAACACAAAAATGTAATTTCAGTTCCTTAATTTGCCGAATGTAGTCATTTGGAAATAGTTTCATTCATCTGTAATCTTTTTAGAGGAGGTTATGAAATATAATTCAAAACAATAGATCCGTCTAGAATTTGTAACTGTATCAAAATTAAAGTTTTTGCTGAGAATGGAGCAGCAGGTTTTAAACTCAGAGACATTTCATAAATTCCTTACAAAGGTGCACAGGATCTGATCCAAGCAGAGTCCTCCTACAAATTCCTGAGCAAAGTCTATAGAAAGGAAGACATAAGACAATATATTCCATATATTGCCATATGTTTTCCTCTGACAAGATCCCTGCTGCACTTCTAGCCTCAGAAAACAGATATACAATATGGATTTTCTGTTCCCGTAAGAAGTAGGAAAAAATGCCCCGTGACTCACGGGTTCCATGCAGTGGTCTCCTTTGTCTGGAGCTTGGGAAAAGCAACACTATCACATCTACTGAAGTTACTGGGAATTTTGAACCTAACATCACTGCAATCTATCTCACATCTACAGTCAGATTCATTTCATGGCCTAGGCTAGGTCATGAAGTCTGAAAGCCTTTTAAGCCAAGTATATTCAAACGTATTTGTATTCCTGGCATATATATGGGCAAAATCAAGTGTTTATGTAGAAAGATGACTCATCATCCACCTGTGGGGCTAATATGTGAGTTCAAATTTTGCATTTAATCTTAAGAATCTTTCTGTGGAACTATTATCGTTACAGGTGTTATTAACATCAGTAGGGGATCCCTACAGCTACATTAGAATTAATTTGCTGCTTCTGACAGAGCAGACACTATAGATATATATATCAAGTATAGTCAGTGTTTTCAGGAACTACACTGATGCTTCTGAGCAGGGTTTTGCTTTGTTTTTCTTTGCTTCACGTCATATCTTTACTCCCTGCTGCATTCTGTAGTTTGTTTTTCTATACTCTTTTGTTCCTTTTAGTTTAATTACGTGAATTGAAGTGAACAGACAAAGCTTTACACACTTGTAAATTGCCATTTACTATACCACGCTCTCCACATCCATGGAAATTGCTTTTTGCATCTTTAATTTGCAGGCAGTATGTAATAGGAGTGTAAGCATGGTCTGTCCCACAGGATTATTAGACAGATGAAAAATGAGGTGCAATAATAGTGGAATAAATAGAACAGCAATGCAATGAAAGAACAGCTAGTGAGAGCAGATTATTTAGGAATACTTATATGCCTTATGGCAAGGGAAACTATTCTGATTCTTTCTGAGTTGACAGAAGTGCTGTTAGGAAGAAAAGGTGTTTGTATACATTTGACACTTGAAATTTCAGTGCACTTGGAAAATGTCTAAGATAAATAAAATGAGCCAAGCATGTCCAAGAAGTGATTAGTTGCTTTCACTGTTTTTTTTTTTTCAACTGTCAGCGTGGTGCTATCAAAATCCAAACCAGTCTTTTATTATCAAATAGGAACATCATACTGGATAATACATTTTCAATTGATAATACATTATCAGTTAATACGTACATTATCAAGAATGAACTTCCCCAAATATTATATGATCACTGTAATGGTGGCCAAAGAAAATTATTTTAATCTTCCATATATGAATCTGAAAATGCAGGAAAAATGTATGTAATTCTGTCATTACTGTACAAAGGATCCTTAGTAAGACACTGGTTGAAGAAAAGAAGAAGATGGGGGCCTGTTCAACTGACAAAGCTTCAAGAAAGCTGTATATTTGTGCTAGAAGGAAGATTTGAAGCAATATCTGCACAAGTAGACAATCCGGTAAGATGGATGCTTAAAAAATCATGAGTGTTGTGTAGGTCTATCCTTAGGAATAGACAGTACCAGTCTGGGACCTTGCATGGTCCTCTGTCTGCTGCTGAGGTGCAGCATTCACAGGCAGTGGCTTCAGAGCCGTGGATGTCTTGAAATGTCCAGTAAGAAATGACAGAGACTCGAGAGTCTCCAAAACAGGTCAAAATGTGACTGGCCTGAAAATAAAGGGACTACATTCATCCAATGAATATTTATTAGCCCCAGACAGCTCCTTTCTCATGAATTGGCTAGGAAAGATAAATTGGAAAAAAGGCTTGACAAAGCAAAATGAAATGATCTCATACACATCTCAGCTACCCCCCTGATTCTAACCAAGGACAGGAATTTGTCTGGAAGAGCTTAACCTCTAAAACTGAAGAGTTCAGCAATCTGAAAGAGGAGAACAAAAGATGATAAGTGAGGAATTTTGGTAAAATGTAAATACATTTGAATTGGAATAGCAGAGGCTCTTTGAAGAAAACTAGGAAAAAAAAAAAAAAAGAAAGGTGAGAAGCTGGTAAAAACATCCTGTGAATTAGATAATTTTCAGCATAGTACATACCAGATGGCCTTAAAGGATATCAACAATTTGAGTTCAGGTCATACTTTTCCAAACTGCAACTTCCCAAGGTGACCTATACAGCAGCTTTAACAGTGATGATGGGGAGTTCATTTTGACTTGGGACTTAGTTACAGCATTTACGCATTTCCATTATTATTATTCAGTGACAAAGAAAATAATGATCATTGAAAGAAAAGCTATAAGGCAAGAGTTGTTTTTTAACAGTTTTTTATTTCTTTAAAATAGAAGTCACCTTAAAAACCTTCCTTTTAAACAAAATATATATTTGATAGAAAAGTAGCAAAAATTTACTGTTTATGCAATTACTATATTTGATAGATTCAAGAAGAAGTGCTAGGATAGGAGGTGAAACAATGATTTTGGTCTTAGAAAGTACCCTGAAAAACAATCAGTAGGTTGTGGACATGAACATCAGTGAATCATCTTAACTTGTGACGGAAGTGTCCTTCCACATGAAACTGCATTTCAGCTCAAATGGCTTGAAAGGAGATTGCTGGTTCCTCAGCAGAAAGAGAATGATTTTGGAAAAATAAAGCTTGCAAAAACCTGAAGGCCAAAAATGTATTTTCATGCCTGACGTAATAAAAGCTTTATTTAGTTTATGTTGTGTGACCTGCCCTGCTCCTGCAGACAACAATATAATAATATTGTGGAAGAGCCAACAAGAATTAAAAGCCATCTAGAGTCTTATATTTTTGATGCCATTAACTGGTATTTCAGTAAACTCTTATAAGGCACTATAAACCTATTTACTGATGTGTGAATTCTGTTTCTGAGGCCATTATTGTCCTTTCAAAATGTTATCTTGGTTTCAAGAACCACTGAAAAGCATAAGCAATCTTGTTTTTTCTCTTGCATCTTTTGACATTGTCTTCTCACTCTCAGCTACGATTATTTTGAGCTGTTATCTTTTATAAAATAAGAAATTTTAATCATGTCTCCTCAGAATTCCTACTGACAATCTCTTCCTCACATTTATCAACACTTACTATTTCAGTCAGTTCTGCATCTGCTTGGTTTCTAAGGCAATATGCAGTGCATCCATTCATTAAATCTCGGGAATCACATCACTATTTAGAAACTGGTGCTATCAATGCAGAGATCCTATTGTGAGACATTTATTTCTTCCAAGATTAATTATGGTAATTTTTATTAAATAGATTTCCTAAAGCTGTCTGGATGAATTTACAATCCCAGATACTTCCATTCTTCTTGTCCTTAAAGATGCAACACCTTGCTGGGAATTTCTGTTTAATGAAGAGGATGGTCTGGGGATATGTGAGCATTTGAAAACCATACTGTCTTTCCAAGGTTTCCACACTTGTTTCAATCTTTCACTGTTACCCAGCTCCTGGTCTGGCGCCTTGTCCCCAGATCTCAGCTCTGCCTTACAGCACTACATTCCTTCATTTCACTCAAGTGCCGAAGACGCTTTCTGCTAAGTACCAAGGTTCATAACACCACACTATCATAACACCACACTATTCATAACACTTCAATCCTAAAGTCTCTTCTGAATATATCAGCCTTGATGCTGATACTATTAGGTCTAGCAAATACTGCTGGGAGACTGCAGAGCCAGTCTGAAATGTGACCTGGTACCTTTGACTAGGTCTACATTAGAAAGGAGTCCAGTCCAACTGAAGCAAATTTTTTGGCAAAAAAAGCTGCATTGAAGCTTTTTCATAGAGGAGTTGAGAGGCCTGCCTTCAAGGTGGTGGGAAGATACATTTGGAAATGGCTGGATCCTTTTCCGCTGGAACTCTTTTGTTTGCTGATAATCATTCACAGCAAACTCTTGTCCCTGGAAACTCCTCAAAACAGTGCTGTAAGGAAATCTTCCTGGTTGTCTCTATTGCCAGGTGTGGTCTGTGAGAGACTTCCACCTCTGGAGGTCCCATCATATTTTTCTTGGCTGTTACCCCGTGTAAAACTGTCAGCAGAATTTTTTCTTTGAAAGATGCCAAATAGGACATTAAGCTGGTGTGGAAAGAGTTTCTGTGTTACACACAGCAGGTATCTCTATCCTTGTAGAAAAACATACCAAGTGTTCCAGCTTTACTCTGTGGAGAGGGCTTCAAGCTGCTTTCCTGTGAACCTGCCACTTGTGTCAGAGCTGTTGCTTTACATTTTTAGTTTTTTGCAGCAAATAGCTGTACTTCTGTGAGGCTCTGAGTTGGCTTCATAAATCGCAAAGACTGGGTGGATACTTCTTAGCATCCAGAAGCAGGAGCACCAGGTCTTGCTATGGAGTCACTTATATCAAAAGGAACTTGTGAAGAGGAAATACACTGTGAAGGTGTCGTGTTTGGACAGGCAGATGTGCAAGTTTAGTCTCTCATTTGCCCCTGGTGTTGCAGCCCTGCTATGCTTGTCACCCACTTCTCTCAGTGTCTAGACTGGTCTAAGAGCAGAAACATCTATTTCACTGTTCTGTAATATGCAAATCAGATTGTGTTTACTTGGGTGTTTTCTAACACTGGTTAATTTCTGCTTTAGCTCAACTGAGAATAGTACTTACCAGATTAATTTCTGAATTATAGATGTAACCAATGTAATACCCATGTAATTGCAAATTAATTTGGCGTATTATATTTAAATATTTATGTGAACATAGTCTCCATTCCCCCTCATTTAGATATTTCCTTCTCTTGCTTAGATATACAAGATCTGAGGCTCAAAACCACCTGATTGTCATTGTACTGGAGTACAGTATCAATAACACTTAGGCCCCCACAGAGAGGAAATCAGCCAGGGTAGGGGGTTCTTCTTCCAAATTAGATTTCTTGGAATAGAGAAAATGGAAAAATCCATTATTTCAAACATCGGTCTGCATTAGAAAGCCTCCACCAAAATCACAGGATGTGTCATAATTAAATGGCTTGGAAATAATTTCTTGAGAGTAGAAATTTTATATTCAGTCATGCATAGCAGAACAGAGGAGGTTTTCCCCTCAAAAAGCTTCCTTGCAGTAAAATATTACGTTCCCAAGAAAACAGGATCTGTTATGAATCCAAAACAGAATTAAAACTTTCAATCATACAAAGGTCTCATTTATGAAGGTGGAGGTAACCAGTCTGTAACTTCCCAGGTTCTGACCCCTGAGGGTTCTTTTTCTCCATACTAATGTTTCAGTCACTCATCAATAAAATGTTTGCTCGTCACCTGAGTAATGGAACAAAGAGGATTTTGAGTGGTAAGAGCTTGCCACTGCTCAGATGCTCCTGAGCACGGGTTTCTCCTACCTGAAGAGCAAGACCATGACTTTCCTCATGTATCCTCACCCAACACTGCCAGAGGTGGCTGCAGAGAAAGTAGATCAAAAAGCATTCCTGATACGAATTTAGATTCAGGGATGTGAGTGAAGAGCCAGACATACATGTTTTGCAGGCAAGGCATGAGAACCTGAATGTCTGACACTTATGTAAGTGATGGTCTCACAGTCATAATCCCACAGTGCACCCTCAAGGAAAAAATCTTGCATTTATGTGAATCCCTATGAAAAGTATTATTTCTTTGCAAGATCTGACCTAAAACGAGAGGTGAAGGAATCAGGGGAGCTGAGTGAAATGCCATTTCAAACAATAACTTCTTGAAGTTGCAGTTTACAGTGTTTGTGGATGGAGATTAACTAAATATGTGGGCAGAGTGACTCTTAGTCTATTTAAAAGAAGACACAACCCTTTTGTGGGTTAGTGGGAATCTTATCACAACTGTGCAACAACATACTTAAACTAAGCATTGAAATTCCCTCTGTTCCAAAGATATATTAATCACAGCAGGAAAAAGGAATCTATTTGTCTGTCATCCTTAGAGAAAAGTGCTAAAATATATAAAAGTTCAATAAACAGCTTCACATGACATCAACACTGTTCAGCTGAAAACCTTCAGATCTTTCAGTCCTGTATAAAAAGACATCAGTTTTTGAAATGTACATACTAAAAGAAATGCAGGGACATGATGGCTGGGATTATAGAAAACTATTTGTACACAATCAAGTTAGGTAATGGTGCAAAAAATTGCTCTATAAATCAATCTGCCCTCTACAGTTGTTTCATTAAGGGATAATATAACTCTGATATCATTTCACTAAAGTTGGCTAAGCCTCTCATATTTGATTTCCATCCAATTTTTTTAGCAGAACTCAGCATTTTAGAAACAAAGGAAAGAAAAAAATCCAGTACAGATGTACATTTTCCTGATGTTTAATGCAGAACAGCAAGGTTGCAGTACATTAGTCATCGTGGCAAACAGCCGATATGGAATATTAACTGAACTTTGAAGAAAAGCTGTATTTGTTCTAAATGCCTATACTGGTGTTTGTAGAACATTTGAATATTCCAAAGTGGGTGTGAGAGTTACCATTAAGTGAGGGCTTTACAGGACAACCTCTCCCTACAGGCAAATTTTGCAGCTCTAACTGATGGTAACCTGTAGCCATACAATCAACCCTTAAGTCAATTTTTGCCTCGTATTGCCATCTTAGACATGATGTACAAGTTTATTCTGGAATGCTTTGTATAGAATGAGAAAAACAGCCATTGATATTTCCTGGAAACACTTCATTCCTGATTCACCTCCTGCACATTCTTCACTTAATCATGTTAACAACCATCAATTCTTAGAGAAGGTGCTAAGCTCCCTCTGTTGGGGTGACAGGAGATTTTGACCAAATGTGTGATCATGTCATGTGCAAGATCACTTAGTTTTTGAGTGAGATGAAACCATGCTCGTGAAAATCAGCTTGTATCAAGTTTGAAGGGATCCATATAAAATTTCATGCATCCAATCATTAGTCATCTGACATATCAAAAATAAACACCATCAAAAATATCAGATTGCCCCCAGTCCTCTTCTTTGGTGATGTAAAATAAAATTCATCAGATTTATTATCTTGGAGGTTCTATTCAAAAGAGCAAGCCACAGTATCCGTTCTCAAGTGTTCAGAAATCATTCTCATACATAATGGATCATTTCCATTTCAACTCTTGGACACATGAAAAGTCATGAAAATAAGCAATCGGCATGAGTTTTCTTGTAGTGCTGAACAAGTTAAGATTTTTAAAATAATTTTTAGCAGGCATGTCATGTTATTTTGTAAGCTGAAGTAATAAGATAGTAAATGCTTGTTTTTAAACATTTTTCTTGGTGTAATTATATTTTCACTCTATTACTGATCTTTTGTGTCTGTATCTTTAATCCATTTGAACAACACAGTTTTATATATTTTCATTTTGTTATTTCTTATATATTTATTCACTTGCATTTTTACTCACCTTCTTTCTCATGCTGTGGTATGTTTCTCCCTCTCTCTACATCATGATAAACCTTTTCTTCATTGATCTGCTGATCTGGGCATAGGACCTTCTCTATCTTGGCCTATCCTTATTTTAGCCCACAAATAACTAAGTTCCACCTAGTTCTGAGGAAGGTGTATCTCACCTCAGAAGGAAGTTCTCCAAGTAGCAAATAGATTACACAAGAGCTAGCAAGGGCCACCCCGTGTAGCAGAGACTTCTGAACCCGCCCTGCTCTCCACCACGAGACAGCAAAGGCCGGCTATCTTCACTCATCATGGGCCCATCTCTTGCAATCAAGGACCAGTGTTATTTGTGTGTCATGAGTTTGTCCATGTGCCAAACACTCATATCCAGATTCCTGGGTCTGTGTCCACACTGCCTGGCTCCCATGGCACTCTCAGACTTACTATCTACCCCATAAATCCTTTCAGCTGTTTGAAGTCTATGGCTCTGATCCTCAGACTTCAAAGCATATTTCAATCTGAATAAACACATACTGCCTAAATCAATCTCACTGCACTCTTCAGTTTTACTCCAATGAATTGGTTTGATTTTTTTCTTTCTTTTTTTTTTTTTTTTTTTTTTACTTTCTCTTAGTGGAAGGCTTAGAAGCAGGTGTTTACTGCTGAGAAAAGACATTCCAATTTTTCACCCCCTCTACACTAGGTGAACCATCATCAGAGTTCAGCTAGCAGAATCATAAGTGTTAATGCATCTACAGAACTGAAGTGAAATACATCCTTGGTTAGCAAGACAGGAGAAGGTTGGTGTACAGATGTAGACATGGCTTATAGGCAAATATGTCAAAAGAAGTGTAAAGCAGTAGTTGTAAAGTAAGGCAACAGAAGTGGAACAGCTGACAACAGAACATAGACAATGCAAGTGGAAAAGGAGAGGAAGACTGAATCCATAAATCTGTTGAGTTAGAGTGGAATAACATTTTCGTCATGCCTTAATCAATTAGAAATATTTTTGAATAGGAGGTGCACTGTGCCTTCCTCATACTAGAAAAAGTGGTAAAACTCTAATCTAATCAGCTATTTGGATAGTTAAGGTGCTGCCCTGTGTTTAGGCAGAAGCAGCTGGAGTGAAGATTAGATTGGTTCAAACCAGAACAGGGACAGCCTGTAATTATTCCAGTCCTCTGAGCCCAGATTTTACTTTCCATGGGCAGCTGCAGGATAACTGGACAGCTGCTCTCTACCATTAGCAGAGAGATAAGTGATTTTTTAAATCCATTTCCAAAACCAGATTGATGTTAGATTGACAAACATCCAAAATTTTCTGTATCATCCTAGCTGTGTCAAAAAGGGGGAGCAATAAATTTGATTCGTTAAAAAAAACGGTACCTGTGACATATGCAACCCGGACAAATATTAAATGTTCTGATTTCCAGCCAGGTAATTTTACTTCAGGCTGAAGACACTAGCACCCAGAGAGGACTGACAGCATGACTGACTGCTTGAAAAGGAAAGAACACATCATGCAGGTCTACCATTTAAATAATTTTACAGGGAAACCTTTGAATCAAGATGGCAACAGATTGATCTTGTAGGCTAACAACTGATAAAAAGGTTTGAAATATTCCATGAAGAGAAGAAACAGTTTGAGGCCTCTTGCTTAAAGAGAACTAGCAACCTACTAGGATCAAAAAGGATTGACTTTGCCGAAACCGTTTCAGGTTGGGATGAAAAGAGTAATTGAAAGAGTCTTAATTTCCTTTTACGGCTCAACAGCCGGAGTTCATACAGACAAAATAGATAAGGACTTTAATGGTTAGAGAAAAAGGTGCTGAGTTTGTAAATGAAGTCAGTGTGGAAACCATTTCTTCCTATACATTTTTTAAAAAGTGAACGAACAAAGAACAGGATAAACGTGTTTTACAAATGCTAGAAACATATGTAACAAGATTCTTGTATTAGAAACATATGTGGAGGGGAAATTATGATTATATTGGAATGACAAAGACTTGCTTAAATCAAGCTATCAACTGGGAGAAAAAATTACTAACATATAAAGTCTGCAGATGGGTGAGGTAAAACAAAAGTAATGAGAGAGGGAGAAATTTGCACAGAGGGAGAATACTGAATAAACAGAAATAAATGACACTAGGATTTTGGCTGACACAATAGGGACTATTTGAAGTAAAGTGAAGAATGAGATATGGAAAAAGTTAGTCCTTGGATCTGGCTGGAGAACTTCAGAAGAGAATGAGAAAGTGTTATCAGGAAATGTTTTTACAGATGAAGGAAGTCTGTATCAAACTTGGTATAATGATTGTGTTAGGAGTTCAATTGACTAGACATTTCCTAGGAAAATATTAGTGGGGAAAAGGTAGGAAGGAAGCATGATTTTGAAAGTAATACAAGATTGCTTCCTGTACAGGAAAAGGGTAATGTGGATGTAAGGGCTAGAAATAAAGCCCATACAATGGACACAGTCAAAGATGGGAAGAATAATATATTAATTAGTGTAATACCCCGACTGAAATTCCAGAAAGATTGTAAGAAGGTAAATAGGAATTTTATTTTAGTAAAATCAAACTGTGAATGGCTATTAATAAATTAGAAGTAGCCTGAAAGCATCCAGCTCTGCCAAAGGAAATTCAGAAACCCATCTGAGATATATTTCAGAAGGATATATTCAAAACACAAATAATATTTTGTAAATGAAGACAGAACAAGCACCAAAGTTGTTTCAGGGAAGAATAATGCTGTATCTACTTCCTGTCTAAGAACAAGTATAGAATTATTTTGATGCCAGTAGTGAAAGTTTCCAACAGCTAAAGTGACCTATGAGCTTGCCCCATCCATGGTCTTACCACTGCTGAAAGAAAAGGAGAAGGAACTGGAGTCAAAGAGAAGAGGTCGGATGTGAAGAGGGAAATTATAAATGTCTAAATGTATACCCACAGATTTTTCTGCATCTTGGGCATGAGCTTCACAAATGAGCTCGGGTGCCATGCACGGGACCCAGCAGTGATCCTCCAGTGCACATTACTCATTTCAGATGCCGAGAATCTGGCTCGAGATCGTAATTTGTCTAATAGATAAGGACTCAGTTCTCAAAAGGAAACTACTTTTTCATGAACAAACAGGTAGCCTGGGGCAAGCTGCTTTTACCTTTTCATTCTGAAGATGGTACAATTGTACCACTGATACAGCATTTGCTGTTTAGTGAGTGTTGGCCATTAAAAGGGTGGTAGGTGTCTGTCTGAGGAGTGCCAGGACAATGTGCATGGCATAACTTCACCTAGAACTGTTGAGGCAGTCCTAAATTTCCTGTTGCCCTGCCCTGCCCTGTGTCTGTGTTCTGCTCTGGAGACAAGAATATGAGTTCGAGCTGCTATTCCAAAAAAATGAAGTAATGTGAAGCTGTACCTGCTACCCCTTGGTCATGCTCCTCAGCCCTCCACAACGCCTTCCTACTTCACCTTTATCACTGGCTCAAAAGGGCCATTGCTGAACCTCCTTCTTTGTTTATAGCTCTGATTTTATTTAAAATAACAAATGTATTGCAAATATCACTGAAACTAGGTCTGTTTTCAAATTATCTGTGGTATGTTAATTTAATATGTACAGGAGTCTTTTGTTTTGCTTTATCCCAGATTACTTCTTTTCCCTCAGAATTGCCACAAAATAATAAAATGGACAGAAATTATTTCCACTTTTCTGACTGTCATCACCTTTATGCAAAGAAACTACTTTTTTTCTCATTTTTGGACAATGTTTGCAGCCAACACGTTCATGCTGATGAGTTCAGCCAAAATCACTTTGCACTCCTGTCTAGACACAGGACTAGATTCTGTGTGGGGCAACCATTTCTAAAGCCACAAAGAATCCAGAGGAGACCTCCTGGGTTTACCTAACAGAGAAATGGACACAGGTACTCTGATGATTTCCCCTGTGCAAGGGGTACACTTCTTCCTCAAAAAATACAAACAGGACTACTCCTTGAGAAAAAATTCTCCTAAAAATTTGTTCACTTTGTGAAATGTAACAACTTAGTTATCAGGATGGTTAGGTACACAGGAATATTCACACTTGCAAAGAGTAAAAGTCAGGTTGAACCTTGATTAGTATAGGAACCAAGACCATAAATCACAAAATTCTTCATGCATTTATTCCTATTAGCTTTATTCCATGGCTCAGTTGTTATCTGTTCTCCAGTCCTGTACAATTGGCCTCTTGGCAGCTGACCATTTGCAGTGTTTGTAAAACTGGCCATTATATAGACCTTTAACAAAAAAGTGTATGCAACTTGTATTGATCTATTAAGTCAACTTCCAGTTTCATCCCCACATCTACTTTGGATCAGTAAATTTTGCATGTCCACTTAACTCCCATCTCAGCACTCTTCAGTCGAAATCTGTTATAAACATTTGGCTTCCTATGCATCTTCCAAAGAACTGAAGCTGATTGTCAGATTGAGTACTAAATACTATACAAAGTCTGCACAAATACTGCAGAAAAATAAGTACACTGTTGCTTCCCTTTAAGAAAAAAATATCTTGGGGAAAAACAGAAAGGAGAAGAGAGATACACAGATTAGCCTTATGGGTCACAGTGTGACCACCCAGATTGCTGTATTTGTGTGGTGTAAAGTGTGAGTACATGTGCTCTGTCTTTCTTCACACAAGCAAAAGGCTCAGACTTTCTTTTCCTGGGACATTTTCTTGGTAATTTTCTTGTACTGAGATGATTGGAACTAATGGTCAACTTTGAAAACCCACTGCTCTAAGAATTAAAGCACACTTTTAACATTTTGCATGTTTCTTGACATTTATGGATCAATGTTATAAGGTTGATCTCACAGCTGTGTCCCTCTGAGTTTCTGGTAATTCCACACATTTCGCCTTTCATTCATAGCAGCCTCGTGCTCTCGTGCAACAGAATGGTAATAGCAAGCACAGTCCCTGCTGTATAATTATCAAGACAGAAAAGATTTGAGAAATATTTTAAATGGATACAGCTGAGTTTTGTAATTATTGTAAGAAAATATGGATAGAAACATTTAAGATTGTGCCTGTGATGGAAAATGATTAGTCCCTGTTTCAAGCACCTCTTAGAAATGTGCCAAAGCATTAAGAAAGTAAAAACCACACGACTTCCGGGTATATTTCTGAGGATCTGAATAACTCATTATGTCTACTTATTTTATCACTACAAGGCAGTTTAATCATTCACTCACTTGCCTCCAGCAATGAGAAAGAAAAATGGCAAAAATGGTGGAAAATAATATGTGTAAAACATGATCTTTGTCAGGGGTAGTTGTCTGGTGTTGTGCCTGAAAACCATCAAATCTCAAAATACCGACTTTTTTAAAGCTTTATTCCTGACACTCAAAGAGATATAAAATAGTGACACAAGCACTCCTCAAGCTCTGAACACAAACACATTTAACAGTGTTTGAGTCACAGCAGCAGAGTGCAGTCTGCCTAAGTAGACCTGTTCTCCCACATGGACCCTAGTAAAATTAACAGGACTCCAAATATCTGCAAGAAAGTACATGAGAACATCAGAACCTTGCCTATTCCAACCACTGCCATATATTTATATTCTGGACTCAAACTGAGAGCTTCATTTTCTGCTTACACTTAACTGTGGAAATTAATCATTTGGGATTGTAATTATACCTATGATGCTCGGGGAAATTATAATAACATTCAAGGCACCACATCTTTAGCCTGCATTTTGTCTTAGACATGTTAGAGAATGCTTAATGAAGCATTTTACATCCCATTAAAACTTTATAGCACACACTACCTCCTACTAAAATTCCTTAGTCAATACTTAAGTGCAGCTTAAAATCAGATACACTTATAAAATACAAACATATTGTATAAATTTCCTGCATGTTAGAGTTAACGCAACTTATTAGAGAAGGATAGAACTCCATGTATTTGGTGCAGTACTCACAGAAATTGCTAGCTGGAGATCAGGTTGCATTTGTGTACTGTTACATTGCAGTTACCCAAATCTTGATATACAACTGAAAATTAATATACTTAAATTCAATATTTCCTTAATATAAATCACCTGGTTGTAATTCTTGCTAATAAATGACTGTGACGGGTTGACCCTGGTTAGACATGAGGTGCCCACCAAAACCACTCTATCACTCCCCTCTGCAGCTAAACAGGGAACAGAAGATATAATGAAAGGCTCATGGGTCAAGGTCAAGACAGAGAGGCATCACTCACAAGTTATCATTACAGCCAAAACAGGCTCGACTTGGGAAAAAAGAGAATATATTTTATTGCTAAATCAGAGCAGAATAATGAGAAATAAAACCAAATCTTAAAACCACCTTCCATGTTCCTACCCACTGCTCCTACGCTCAAATTCACTCACGATTTTCTCTCCCTGCTCCCCTCCAGCAGCACGGGGGGATGGGGAACGGGGGCTGTGGTCAGTTCAATACACATTATCTCTGCCGTTCCTTCAGCCTGAGAGAGAGGACTCCTCACACTCTGCCCCTGCTCCAGCCTGCGGTCCCTCCCATGGGAGACAGCCCTCCATTAACCTCCCCAGCGTGAGTCCTTCTCATGGGCTGCAGTTCTTTTATGAACAAAACCAGCATTATATCAATCAAGTGTGTAACCATCAATGAAGAACAGGACAGATATCAAATCTGGACCAAACGTTTTTAAGCACTTTGCTAAATCTCGCTGATGTTAGTAGGGCAACATAATTCATTCCAGGTAAAGGCAAACCTAAAAAGACAGGAGGGAAGGAGAAATTTCTAGAGAAGAGGGGATGGGTAGGCCAGATTCCATATATTTAAAAAAAAAAAAAAAA
>VYXC01002877.1:82567-136680 GCA_013397175.1 Platysteira castanea
CCTAATCCAAACCCTAACCCTAACCCAAACCCTAACCCTAACCCTAATCCTAACCCTAATCCTAACCCTAGCCCTAACCCTAACCCTAACCCTAATCCTAACCCTAATCCTAACCCTAACAAAAACCCAAACACAAACCCAAACCCTAACCCTAACCCTAACCCTAACCCTAACCCTAACCTTAACCCTAAGCTTAACCCTAACCCTAACCCTAACCCTAACCTTAACCCTAACCCTAACTCCTCTCCTTTCCTCTCCTCTCCCAGTCTAACTCAAAATCAGTAAGCTCTGATCATCATTTTTGGTAATTTTTGTGATACAATTTTTTTTTAAAGTTTCTATGTCACGTTACATTTTCTTTTCAATGCTGCCTTCATCAGTATTCTTCTTTTCATTCAGTAATCTTCTCATCCTTTACTCTGTGTTTTGTAGAGGGATGAATCATCAATATATCACTTTTCACCAACGTTAGTACTGCTTCTTTCGTATTAACAAGGAGTCCGTTATTGTTAAATTTTTAGAGTCAGTAAGGTCAAAATTTGCCTACACTTTTATCCTTGTCCTGGTTCAGTTGTTAAAAATGCTAAAATGAGTATTATACCCTGAATCATGTATTTCAGAAAGGGGTTTATTTTTGTTCTTGTTTTCTCCTCGTATTCACAAAATGAGAGCAAATGAGAATCTCTTAACGCTTTCCATATCTTCTTCTGCAAAATACAGAAACGGAGGTAAAACTTTAACCCATTCAGTGCTGGTGGGATTGAGATGGGCATTAACTTTGAGGATTAATTCTGGCAGAGTATTTACAATCCCAGATTTTTGAGGCAGTCTTGAATTACCTCTTCACATAATGTTAATATCACAGAAGAATTATCAAAATGTGGCTCAGTGTTTCAGGGAGATCTTACTGTGGTTCCTTGTTTTTATGAATGTGAAAATAATTCACATTTTTGTTAGGAACTGCAATTTTCAATTTTCTTCCTTTTACAGGCTGAAGATTAGAAGCTCTATTAGAAAACATACAATACTTAGAGAAAAAAGTTTCACTCACTGCAAATGATCTGTCTGCTCATTTCATTCAGGCCATTTATGTACAACAACCGCTGTGTAAAAAATTTATATAATCATTTATGGATATAGGAAAGCATATGTAAGTTATAGACTGTGTCTGGGAAAACACAATAAAGACGCTCTCACACCTGCTAGGTTCAGCAGAAAGGAGGGAAAAGACCCACTTTATTTACATAAGTCACATCTTATAGAATTCTCAACTCCACAAGGGATTGGAGGACATGTCACTTCCTTCTCAATCCCACTGGAGAAAAAACATGCTCATCAACTTTCTCTTATCACAAAAGGAATGAAAAACAGAATAGACGGTTAAATAAACATCGGCTATTGTTTACCTGAAACTGTGTGAAGAATTTCTGACTCCAAGGTTAAAACAGAAGGCTTAGCAAAAAACCAGGGCAACAATAGACTTTTGGTCTCTCTCTCTGAAGAGAAGAGATAAGGCAGAATATGTACAGAAAGCCCAAACTCCCCTCATTTTACAGATTAACAACAAATTAAAAATTTACAGATTAACAACATAATTAATTTCTGTTACTTTTATTGGTCAGATTCCTCTCACAGTTCTCACAGTAAAAAATTGTCTGTAGTTGCTCAGAGACAGAAATAAAATGACCCCAAAATAATGGAAAGTAAAATCTGGTCAGCTCAGAATTTTCCCATAAGGAGTTGCTCTTCTCCCCTACTCTTTTCATATGTGCACACATACATGGACACAAGTATGAATTAGATACACTCATTGAGTGAGAGCTGGAGAGCAAGTTTTTTCAAATGTAAAAATCTCAGTTGGACTGGCTTCCCCAGTTATACATTTGTAGGTCATAAAAATAACACTTATAGAATCATAGACATAATTGAGTTAGAAGAGACCAAACCCCCTACCATGGTCAGGGACATCTTCCACTAGATCAGGCTGCTTAAAGCTTCATCCAACCTGGCCTTCCTTTCCAGGGATGGGGCATCCACAATTTCCCTGGGCAACCTGTGCCAGTGCCTCACTAACTTCCAAGTAAAGTTCTTCCCAACATCTTATCAAAACTTCTCTTTTAGTTTAAAACCATTCCTCCTTGTCCTATCACTCTCTGTTCATGTTAAAAAGTTTTTGCATAAAAGCTCTCTTTTTCATAAGCCACCTCCAAGAACTGAAAGGCCACAGTGGTGTCTCCCCAGAGCCTTCTCTTCCCCAGGCTGAACAACCCCAGGTCTCTCAGCCTGTGGTCACAGGAGAGATGCTCCATTCCTCTGACCATCTTTGTGGCCCTCTTCAGAACCTGCTCAAACAACTCCGTGTCTCTCATCCTGAGGACCCCAAAGCTGGATGCAGTATTCCAAGTGGAGTCTCACAGGGGCAGAGTAGAGGGGTAAAATCATGACGCCTCTTTTGATGCAGCCCAGGATACGATTGGGCCTTTTGGGCTGCAAACACACTGTTGGCTCATGTCCGGCTCTTCATCCATCAGAACTCCCAAGTACTTCTCCATAGGGCTGCTCTCAGTGAGTTCTCTCAGTCTAATTGCTCCAAGCCAGGGGCAGTACCTTGCACTTGGACTTGTAATCTCATCTTCCTCATTCCATCTCATCACTCTCATCTTCATCCCATATAGTCATCAAACCCATCTCTCTGGAATATCCTCTATTCTATATGCTCTGCTTCTAACTAGTAGCTGTACTTACACGTGCATGGCTTGACAACTGTGTGCCTTCACAAGAAAACCAAGCAAACCAGACCCAGTCTTTGTTTAAGTCAATTAGATCTGCTCATTTGCTTTAGCTCCCTCTCTCTTTCCATGGCTTGGTTATTCCTCTGAAGGTAAATAACGGTTTAAACCTGTGTAAAGAAAGGCTTGTCAAGTGAAACAGCCTCTTCTATTAGGCCAGAAATTGGATCACTGCAAAGAAGTCAAGCAGGGTATGCCTGGGAGACCTGAATGTAATTCAACTTTTTTGTTCAATCACAGACCAACAAAACAAAAGGATTAACAAAAAGCTGATATATCAGGTAGGATGAAAAATTAAGTAATGCATTGATGACATGGTTTCAATGTCATATGTTACCATTTCTTGAGACCAGATACAGTAGTGACATAATTGGGATAAATTGTTCAATATAGCTAGAAATAAAAGGTCAAGGAGAAACGTATTTTCCTGAATTAAATGGTATTATTAGGAGGAGAAACAGGAAGGAACAGAACTGCCAGTAAAGAGAAGCATTTATAATCAATTTTTTTCTGTTGTGAAACATTGTCAATTTTTTGCATAGTGATTCTAGACACTTTGACCCTTTATGTCTATGTAACAGCTCTGCTTAACACACACTATCATAAAACTACTTTAACAATAATTAAACAAGTTTTGCTTTTATTCTGCAAGCTATCTGAACTTTAATTTAGATGCAATTTTTTGGACAAACCAAGTATTTAAATTAACACAGCCAACACCTTTTGAGAAATCAGTGAAAACAATAATTTCACACTTATGATGCCTTCAATTACACTTCACTCAGCTATGAATCACAGTTTCTGGTTTGTGACTGATTAAGAAAGATATGACCCCAGAATTTCTTTATCACATTACAAAATCACATATATTAGCTTAAATCATAGCATAATAAAATAATTGAGTTTAGAAAGAACTTCCAGACATTATCTGGACCAAACTGTTATTCATGTCTTAACCCACTAGCTATTTCAACAGTCTGTATTATTTCTTTCAAGAAAACTGGTTTTGGACTTTATTGGAATTTTTTTGAGAGAATAGGAACACACTGAAGCACAGGAGGTTCCCTCTGAACATCAGGAAACACTTTTCAACTGTGAGGGTTGCCAAGCACTGACACAGGTTTTCCTGTGGTTGTGGAATCTTCATCCTTGGAGATACACAAAAACTATTTGCATACAGTGCTGGCAACTGTTTTAGGTGGCCCTGCTGGAGTGGGTGGTTGGACCAGATGAACTCCAGAGAGCCCTTCCATCCTCAGCTATCCCATGACCCGATTCTGTGATTCTGCAGTCCTGGATGAAAAAGACTAGAAAGCAAATTTGCAGATTGATGGTTTGGGTATCTTTCTGCTTTAAGCAGAAGATTGGCCCACATGACCTCCATAGAGCTGTTTCAAAGTAAATTTTTCTGTTTCTAACCTTCAAAGAATAGGCTGAAATAGTTCCGTTAGTTTTCTACTCTTTTATTGAGGAATGACAGCAATTACAGCTGGAGAATAATTATTGTGCAAGTACCCAAGGAGACACTTCAAGCAAAGAATAATAGCATTGTAACATATAAAACGGACAAGAGCCAGGCATAGTACTGGTTTGAGAACAGACCTCGGCGTGCCTTTGACCTGTGCCAACTAGCACACATTCCCAGATTATTCCCGGGCATATCAGAGAAACTATCAGAAGCAGGAGATCATTCCCAAAGGTAGTCCATCTGCAACCAACCTGCTATGGAATGTAGGGGAGTTCAAGAATACAGATAAGGTTATGATTCATTCACCTGGCAGTGAGTTTTCCTTATGGAGAAACTATGCAAAAGTACAAACGGGGGACCACATACCTGCCATGGGGGTGGTGTTACATCGGTTCTGCTCTGTCTAATCCTCAGACATCAGAGTGTGTTCAGAAAATAATCAAGAAGAAAAACCACCTAGAATAAAGACATGCATCCATCCATGTTGTTAGGTAGTTGCTGGTACAGCTCAGTTTGAGCAAAATGGGAGTGACTTCTTCTCTGTTCCTGGTTCTTCCTGAAAAACATAAGCAGCAACATTCTACCCCAGTCAATCTTTTTGCTGAGAATGTGCAGATTGCTTTGGATACAAGATTTTACTTTCCCAAAGAGTGACATGATCTGGTAACACCTCAGTCCTGTGCTGAGGTGGGACGTTTTCTAGGTCTTGTATTTCAGAGCCCCATTGTCCCTTGCCTATGCAAACAGTACTCTATCCCATCCTCTTCTCCCTTCTTCTCATCTTTGCAGCCTTACCCCCTGCCTTTGACCTGCTCTGGCCTATGTCAGGTCCTTTGTAGATCACTTTAATTCACTAACAAAGAAAAGAATCATAACTTTCTAGTTTTGCTTTCTGTAGCTTTACCATGTAGAAGTGTTTCGCAGAGGGATCTGGCACATGTTAAGGTTGGTACAAAATAAGCAGCAGAACTGCATGTATTGAAGTGAGGTGCGGAAGAAGAGAGAAGAAACGAAGATGCCCCTTTCAGCACAATTCTTGTTGCCGGTGTCTGCCTTTGTAACACTGTCTGAGAAAATTAATTGTGCTTTGCAGGTGGCTGTTCAAGTTGCTACTAGTGCACAGTCTGTTCCTAGTTTTCAAGTGAAGATGACCTTTGTATAGTGAAAATAGAAGAAGTATATTCGTCTGCCACCATGTCCCACAGAGAAAGTTGGCAGTTGTAGTTTACCCTTGAAAGATAATAAAAAATTTAATACATCTCTTCTTGCTTCTGCTGGTTTGCTTTACTTTTTTGTCCTTTATTTGCTTTTATTTTCATTTTTTATTTTTCTACCTGGTTTACTTCATTCATTCAGAGCATGCAGTCTGAAAAGTTCCACAAAGTAGACAAACAGATTAAATCTCTCTGTTGATTGAGAAGTCTCAGTGGTTATTCATATTCATTTGCCTTCCTCATTCACCCGCCTTTGCCTTCAGATACCCAAAGACATGGGGTTTAATTCAGGTGCTTTCTATTTTATGCTTTGGAATGCATTATTCATAGTAGTGCCTAGATGAAACTGTTATATGAGAATTAGTCATTTCTTATGCATTGGTTTGCCAGTAATTTGTCTGACTCTGAGACTGATTTAATAAAGTATCTAATTATCCAAAGAAAATTTCTTTGAAAACATATGAATGGATTTTTCAGTTCGTTAAAACTCTACCATGATTTCTTCACAGATATTTTTTCCAGTAGGTAATTGCAATCTATATTTAAATAATAGAAATCTTTACAGTTTGCTAGAACTTTATCCTTCTGCTGGAAATGGCTGAATAGACCCCAGGGATTTTCACAGAAGCTAATTTTGGTTTACTAAGGCTCATCTTTTCCAACTGTCTTCAAAGTCAGTGGAGAGGTAGGCTTTCAAGGACAAGAGTAGGAGGCTTCCTTAGGTGGTCTGATCACCCACTAAATTAGAAGTCTGTTATGTCTGCTCTTTCTTTGATAAGATCAGACACTTAAGGGGGCTGACTCAGACTTTTATTCTGCAGAGAAGTTTAACTAGAATCTCCTGCAATTTACTGGGTCTGGGCGAGTAGGTATCTTACCTCTGAGGTGTCCTATACCATGTGTGGATACATAATCTCATACCTTGTACATGAAAAATCACGGGGCAAGTTACTAACGTACAGAGAAATATCTGGGTCAGTATTTTTTGTCCTCACTGTGCCTCAACCCATTTCACTGTCATTTTACTATCTGCTGTGGCTGACAGGATAGTGAGACCTATAGCATTATTGAATCATAAGAAAATTGATGAGGGAATTCAGAAAGTTTAGAGCTTACTCTGAAAGGTGATCTAACCCCAGAGAGTTCTGTCATGCTAGGAATAGGTACCAGTAAAAAGGCAACAGGTATGACAGTCTGAAAAGGTGATCGCATTGACAATATGCTAGAAAAGTGGTGAACAAATTTGGTAATGCTCCCCAAAGGTGCAGATTCAGACAGCATGACATACTCAGATCTAAAATAAGAATTGTTGGACAAGAACAGTCAAAACAAGCTCCTAAGAGAACATTCTTTCCCAAAACAGAGAAATAAACCAAAGGTGGGAAAAAAGTCCCCTGCTATTGACATGCAACACTGGACATCTGATTTTGGACTGAAGAAAGCAAGGGCAAAACAAGATTTTGGTCTCAATCCTCCGTGTCTTGGCATGTGTACTGAGAGGAACACGAAAGTCAGTAACAGGGCAAGAAAACATGCAGAAGTATGGTATGGCAGTCAATGAACCCAGAGTAACTCTTTCCAAACAGGAAAGCTGAATCGATGGCGTTCATGGGAGACATAGGGCCTCACTGACAGGGGACGAGTGGAGCAAGACTTGAAGCAGTTAATCAATAAAGGAATAAACCACAGTCCCTTTCCAGGTGGATAAAAAAGACTGTTTGCCATGTTTATTCCTGAGGGTGAAAAGTGGAAAACTGAAATTTAAGGAATTGAAAAACCTTTGCTATCCAAATGGCACAGAGGCACTACCAGCTGCAAACTGGGGCTCTGCCACCCCTACTGAATGGATGTGCGTGCTTCATCTAGATGTACTGAAGAGCAACCAGGTTCCAGTTAGTGCCCTTGTCTGGAATGTTGTCTTCCTACTCTCTTTTCTTGTCAGGGAAAAAAAAAATCTATCTATCTATCTATCTATCTATCTATCTATCTATCTATCTGTCTGTCTATCTAATCTATCTATCATCTATCTCTGTTAGAAAGCCCTATGAGCCATGTGCCACCAGTTGCTTGCTGAACACTTGCTGTCTCAGTAGCTTTGCACAACGACCAGAGACGGCAAAACAGTAACTTATATAACAGCAATTCCCTCTAAGGAGTTCATGGTAGCTGATCACTTCGTGTCAGTGATTCTAAGTCTGTCCAGCAGCCAAATACATGAGGGGATGTCAGATCCTTGATCTTCCAGAAAACTTTAAAAATAGCAATTCAGATCAGTGCTTTCATGTTAACTTGTGCTTAAGAAGAAGCAAAGTATATTACAAACCTGTCAGAATGAGACACTTGATATATTCATTCTTGGGGGTCACTGAAATTTCTTTAAAGATCCTGTAAAAATCTGGGGGAATTTTGTTAGGAAGTATTATTCTTCATTCAGATCTATCTCTTTTTTATTTTTACTGCTCAGCTGCTTGGAAATAAATCATGTTATTGCTGAAAAGTGAAAACAAGGTTTGTCTCACTAGAGTATAATAAATATTGGTTAAAATACAGATTTATTTTTTTAATGTAATGATTCTATGTTTGAAAAATGTTAAGGTTGTGACAAAAATCAACAAAAGCCAGGAAATTCAAAGTTAATTTTGAATTGTGTCCATAAAGCACCTCATTAAGCCCACTCATTGTATCCTGTGTGGAATCATACAGTTTCCAGAGACATCTGTAATTGTTCATAATAAAAGGGCATATTAAGGACACAACTAGTGGCTATTCCTGATCCAGCAATAAAATAATCCTAGTGTTCATACGCACTGTGTTCCATGAAGGGTGGTTCTATCTGGATTTAAGCAACAAAACACTCTGTTTAGGGTAATCTGGGAAAAAAAAAGCACCAATGGAACAAACAAAGCCTTGAGTTAGGTGTCAAGCAAGGCACATGGAAAATAGGGAGAGAGCGCCATAGCCTTCATCTAATCACAATTTCATAAAATCACTTGTTGATTAGCATTAGAATTATTTGCATGCTTTTTGCTGAATGAGTCCCTTAATTAAAAATTACAGTTCATCAAAAATTATCTCTGGTACCAAGATCTCAATCGTCAAGTATTTCATTGATGCATAAGCAAATAAGGACTGAAGCCCTCCAAGTTTTCCTGCAGGGTCGCCATAGGGTTGACAAGAATCACAATGCTTCCAGAGCTTGTAGCTTTGAAGTAAACCCACTATATGCACTCCTAAGCCATTTCACTAGACTTTAAAAATCTCTTTGAAGAGGAAATTTCAAAAATTGCCAGGACAGGTCTTATAGTTGTTTGGATTTTTCTGAAAAATCAGATCTTATTTTTTCAGGGCAAAGAAAATAGGAAAATTTGAAACATGAATATGTTCTACAATTTCCTACCATACATCATGTCTTCAATACATATAATTTGGGGTTAAAATTTATTTTTATTTTTATTCTTTCAAGAGTTAAACTGGGGAAAAAATTACCCAGGTTTTCTTTGTTTATGAAACACATGCAAATGCTGCATAGCTCTTCTGATGTCCCTGAGAGTGGAGTACAGTGTGCCAGCTTAGCAGAGAGGTATATTTTTTTATTATGCAAAAGGGCAGTATAAAATGTATACCATTTTTTACTTTTTACCACATAAGGAACAATATCTTATTTACCTTGCCATGTCCAGTATGTGGGGAGCCTAAACCTTGACAAATGTGCAGTGATCTCAGTAGCAAACAGGTGGGTGATGCTCCTGAGTCCTGCTGATGGGCCGAGTGTTGAGTGTTGGCTGATGCTGGGCTGGGAGGAAAAAAATGTGGGGTCATGGGGCAAAGTCACAGCCCCAGCATGGAAGCCAAGAGGAGCTGTTCTTCCTTATGGAAACGCAGGGACCTACTGGTCTGAGCCCTCGCAGGCAGGGTAGAAACAAGCCTCCATGTACTGAGCTGGAGCCAAAGCCCCTTCTGGGGGTCCATCCCTTGAGGGCAAGGCTGCTGGGACATCATCTCAGCTGCCAGGGAAGAGAAATCACTGGAGGCATGCAGTGGCCTGGCGGAAATCCCAGGAGAGAAGGCAGCATCAAGGGAAAACAGGGGATGCTATTTGCATGCAGGAACAAACTGAATGGCTTCAGGAGGACATGGGCAGGATCTCTGTGGGAAGAGGAATCCTCTGTTCCACCCCTGCATCAGGGGATGGAACAGGCAAGGCATAATTTACATGTACATACCTGAATGCTTGAGAGTATACCTATTTAAAACAAAAAGCAGCCAGGCAGAAACAACTCAGTGTTGTCACTGGAGGAGATAATACTCATACCATGCTGGGAGAATGTTGACAATCAAACCACACTGAATGTTCCTAGAGACCAAGGAACTTCAAGTATAGTGGATTAGAGAGCTTTGAACTTGATGTCTGTTGAAAAAAAAAAGGAAAAACATAAGGAACAATATTTTTGTTGCAAGGTCTCTGGAAACCTCAACTCCTACCAATCTTTTTCTGAAATCTGGGAACATGCAATATTCCAGCTTCTACCAAAATTGTCTCTGCTTAGATGCTGCCTGCTTGAACATGGATTTAGAGATGTTTATAAGACTCTCTGTGGGGTTTCAAACAATATGCTGAGCAACTGCACTCTGATTATCAAGATCCTTTAAGCTATCTCAAATCAGGAGCCCCAAAATTGAAATATCAAATAGGTCATCTTTTTCCTATCTTTTCTCTTTCTCAGCTAGAGCTCTCTTTGATCTATGGTCCTTTTACATTTTTTTCCCCAGCTAAGTGAGATTAAGCTGCAAGAGAAACGTCAAAGCTGATTTAGCTGTCACTCAGAATCAGCAGCTTCAGGGCTACAAAGTGTGCAAATCTGCTTTGAACTGACTGTTGCAAAAGCATTTTTAGGTGGATAGACCTATGTTTGCTACCTCAATGTTCTCTCAAAGAATACCATCAAGGCACAAGCTTTATTTTGGATCTAGGCTATCTATAAACTAGCCTAACAAGCAGAGAAACATTCCAGGTATTTTAATCCTGTTATCTGCTCAATTTTCATTTCAAGAAAATAGTTTTACATTTTTTTGAATTTATTCCACTAAAAACAAGGTCAGAAACACAGTCTCTGTGTACCTGTAAATAGTATGCCTTGACCAGAATCAAAATCATTCCGCTTACACTTCGAGCCTGCTGACACAACCTTATAAATTGATTAGTAGTAGCAGGCAAATTAACATGCTTGGTGCTGAGATTCTGCTTTAATTCAAAGCTCATTTGCCACCACTCAACATTTATTTAGACATGCTATGACCCCATATTAAGTCTCTTTTGACTTACAGGCATGGAGCAAGATTTAAGCTGAGTTTAGGAACCTAGTAAAGTAAATTTGTTCACTTATTAAATTTGTTCACGCTGCAGAGCTGTGAGAGTTACTAGGGCTTTCCTCCTTAGATTAAATATTTCCTTCTTTTCCCTCAGAACCACCTTAGATGCAATTATTTGGTACTTTGGTCTTCCTAAAGCTTCACTGAGATCTGGAAGCTCAGCACACAAGATCCCCAGGGCTACATCCATAACATGACTGCAGAGCAAACCAGGACCAAACTCCAGTCTTTGGACAAGGTACATCCACTTTCCTCCTTTCCTCACAGCTGGATGTCAGTGTCTAAACTACCTCTTGGGCACTGTTTCTGATGAATGCCATTCCTCTGGAAAGGAACATACTAATAATTAAACAGCTCACTTGACTGCAGGCGCCTCTGTTTGTTATTAAGTGGTACAGATACAGCCTTAGACACAGCCACAAGAAGGCAGATAGGTGTTTATGTGCTTAGTTTGTCAATGCACACTTTTTTATTCAAGGAAATTCACACTTTGTTTCTGAAGAATGATGCAAAGAATGTACTTTCAAATCTGGTGGACTATATAAATCACTTAAATTCACTTGTAACCATCCAGTGTCATGATTTTCTGGTGTACTAACTCCACAGCTCTCTCTGAAGAATTTTTTCATATAGGCGTACGTGCTCATTCCATTCTGTTATTGGATAGCTCAAGCTCCTTTACTCATTCCTATTATGGTCACCATGTTTGGAAATAATTTAGTTTTTATTTCAGAGACTAAAGAGTTGTCATGGTTTAACCCCAGCCAGCAGCCAAGCTCCAGCCAGCCACTCACTCAATCCCCCACCAGCAGGATCAGGGAGAGAGTCAGGAAGGCCAAAGGTAGAAAATTCATGGATTGAGTTGAAAATAGTTTTGTGTCGGTAAAGGACACAATAAAGGAGACTCTCACACCTGCTAGGTTTAGCAGAAAGAGGAAAAAAAAGAGAAGCTTTATTTACATTTCTCATACTTTATAGGGTTCTCAATTCACAAGGGATTGGAGGACATGTCACTTCCTCCTCAATCCCACTGGAGAAAAAGGGTGCTCATCAAACTTCCTCTTATCACGAAAGGAATGAAAAACAGAAAAGACGGTTAAATAAACATTGGCTATTGTTTACATGAAACTCTGTGAGAAAGAATTCCGACTCCATATTATACACAGAAGGCTTCAGCAAAAACAAAACAACACAGTTTAATAGGGAAAGAAAAAAGCCATGCACAAAAGTAAAGCAAACCAAGGAATTAATTCACTGCTTCCCATGGGCTAACAGGTGCTCAACCATCTCCTGTGAGAGGAGATGTGAGGAGACCTGGCCTCCATCAGAGATTACTTGGGAAGACAAACATCATCACTTTGAACATCCCCCCTTGCTCCTTCTTCCCTCTACTTTATGTACTGAGCATGATGTCATAGAGTCTGGAATATCCCTTTGGTCAGTTGGAGACACCTGTCCCAGCTGTGTCCCCTCCAGCCGCCTCGCCAGTGTGGCAGTATGAAAAGCAGAAAAGGCCTTGGCTCCGTGTAAGTCCTGCTCAGTAATAACAAAATCTCTATTATCATCACGGTGTTCAGCACAAATCTGTAACATAGCCACAGACCAGCCGCTGTGAAGAAAATTACCTCAGCCAAAACCATCACACAGTGAACAAACCCCTAACTTCAGCCACATGGATTTGAATATTTTGATCTGGATTTGAATATTTTGATCACTGCTGTCTGTCTGGACAAGTTCTTGACAATAACACTTTACCCTGCAGAAGTAGGAAAATGAAAAATAAGCTGCTTTTTTCACATCAGTGCCAAAATATTGATTCTTTAGTAGGAAGTACTGAGCTAATTATAGCTATGTTTAATTTGTATTAGCTTCATCTGAGACTTAAATTTTATTGTACTTTAAAGAATGTTCCATTGTGCTTTAGTAACATTAGATAACTAAGAGCATAATCTAATTGAATAGAAAGGTGCTAGAAAAGGTTTTGCAAGCATGAATAATTTAGAAGATTTCAAAGTGTATAAAAACATCTTTGTCCTTTTAAAGTGATCTCAAATCTTGTCATTATTGTACTATATCTATGACTACAAAAGCATGTCTAGAGAAAGGAGTATGTTACTCACTTAAAATACCAGCAAAACCAAAATGTTCTAAATTTTGCAGGTATTATCATTGCTCCCTTACCTAAACTGCTGTATAGAACTCTGCATCCTGAAGCTGTATTCCACCTCAAAAGCATTTTGATGATGGATGAAACAAGCCATTCAAGTTCAGTGTGTTAAAGTGCTACGACATCCTTTGGGAGAAGGTATTATATATATGTTCCAGAGGTACTATTTCAAGGCAGAAACTCTGCCAAATGTTAAACTGAGACTGAAGCCTTACAGCTGAGTTGTTAACCTCTGGAAACAGGAGTTTAAACTGCAAATGCTGAACTAAATTTACCTCTGGGGGAGCAAATGGTAATAAGGAAAAATTATGCAGCTTTCACCTCCTCTCTAAAGGCAAAACAAACTTTTAAAGCTTTATTTTATAATTTTTTTCTGCTGTTAATTTAGACAAGCTTGTTGGCAAAATAATAATTCCTGTGCTTAGTAAGTAGTATTTCAACCATCTGAATCCCATGCAGCAGGAAAATCACAAGGGTAGGTTGCTTTCACCCTCAGTTTGTAAGTAAAGTGAACTCTGCTCTCTGCCTTTTCAGTGCCTCCATCAGAAAATAAAAGAAACAGTACATAAAACAAAAAAGGTAAATGTGCTAGATACTCAGTGGGTCCCAATACATAAAATCACAGGAACAAGCAAGCTGAGGGGAAAATGGAGGTGAAAGATGACAGGAAAAGTATTATCACAGATGTACCATCTTTGGTTGTTATGTTTAAAAAAGGAAAAAAGAGAGAAAATACTCTGAAGTTGTGCAGAAGGTGGTAATAGAAAGCAAAAACTTGTTCTCTTTTGGACAGGCAAGGAGGAAGGAACAGCCTCTTCTGCTCCCCTCAGAACGAATCTTTGCAAACTCCTGGAGATAAATGCCACAAAGCAGCCTTAAGTGGCAGGATTTTATTTATTCATGGAAAGTGGTTTTCATTGCATGTGATAAATGCTTTATTTCTTCCCAGGCAGGGAAAGCTGGAGTAAGACTTCAACTTCTACCTGTGGGGAGAGAGGAGATACAGCTCCTGGAGGGAGGGTTGCAAGGCGACAAGAAAATCCCGAAACAGAAATTTAAAACACATGATCCCTAGCAGAATACTTGTTGATATGGTTTTATTTTTGGGATGCAGAGGTTTGAACTTGCCCAGATACTCATTTACCAGTTTTTACTTATCAAATATAATCAGACAATCACAGAACATTTGGGGTTAAAAAGACCCTAAAAATCATCTAGTTCAGCCCTCCAACATCTTCCATTAGAACAGGTTGCTCAAAGACCCTTCCAACTTGGCCTTAAACTCTTCCAGGGGTGGGGCATCCACAACTTCTCAGGGCAAAAAGTGCCTTACCATGCTCACAGTGAAGAATTTCTTCCTAATATTTAGGAAAAAGCCTACTGTCTCAGTTTGAAGGCATTCCCCTTTGTCCTGTTACTACATGCCCTTGTAAAAAATCCCCCTGACTTTGTCATAGTCAAGTACCCCTTTAGGTACTTGAAGGCGACTACACAGTCTTCCCAGAGCCTTCTCCTCTCCAGGCCGAGAAGGCAATTTCCCTGGCTAAGGAAAGCATGCCCTTTCTACCAGTGTGTGGCAACAAGTGGGCGAGAGAAGGCAAGGTCAGCCTCAGAGTTGGCATTTTCCACCACCAGTCCTTGGTTATGGTGTCTCTAAGATGCCCATACCCGTGCACGGATGTTGTGGAAGCAAATTGTTGTCTGCAAACTTGTCATGCCTTGAGAGGCTTGAGTAAATAAGACCAGGCACTGGCCCTGGAATGATGGGACCTTGGAACAATGCATCGTGTGCATTTTCTTATCTGCACCCCTATTACTTACCTGCATTGCATTTTCTCCTGGCCTCCAAGACTCTACAAATTGCAGGAATACAGGTTGTGCTCTGACTCCAGAAAACAAATGTGGCACCAATCCACCAAACACCAGTCCTTTGAAACATCAGTTATAACTCTGCATCATTATATTTCAGGCAGCTTTTGCCATTTTTGTGTTCCCAAAACTGAGGGTGCACTCAACACCAAATACTAAACTAAGGTTATCTTTCCACTGATTAGGAGGTGTATTGTACCCCATTGCTATTATTAAACTGTTTCATAAACCAGTTTGATCTACAGGATGAATGGACATTCTTATCCTTTCAGGACAAGGAGACAAAAGGACAAAAATTCTAATGACCTTTCAAAATCTCAGATTAAAAGTTTGAATAAAGTTTAGATTTTTGCAAATATTTTATTCTTGTACCATATTGCATCAATAAAAACTGTTTTTCAAATTGTCCATAATTATATTTAAATGAAGGCATTAGTGTAACAGTATGTTGGCTTAAACAAATTGTTCATTTTTAATCCCTAACCTCAGGCACAGGCTGCCATGGTAAAATTGCATTGCTATGTGAAAATTCTTCAAAACACTGATAATCTCAGATAAATGCTCTAGATTTTGATGTAATGATTTAATTAATTCTTGTCCTTCCAGAATAAAATATTTCTGGGTCATTTCCAGATTACACAAAACAGTTGATTTACTCTAACACTTGATTGCTTCAAGTAACCATTAAACAATCTCTATTTGCCTTTCTGTTCTTTTCATCTTTTCTCCTGCCAAAAATCGCATTTTTAAAAAGGCATAGTGTTATTCTTTTTTGTTTTGTTGGTCTTGAACAGATCAAAATTGAAAAGATTCATGGATTATGTGAATTCTGAATATCTACTTTGCTTTGGAGGCCTTTTCAGTAAAGAATTGTATACAGCAGAACAATTCATAATGTGAAAACTTGATCACATAGAAATGACAGCAAAATCACTTTTTCGTTTCATGAGAAGGAATTCTGTGTAACTCTTGAGGGAAAACTATGATTTTTAGTATACTCATCCTAATTAAATACAACCTTTCCTCTATATTGTCTTCCACTATATACAGTAGCTCTGGATTTCCTTTTCCCTTGGGGTCTCTCAATGGCCCAGCAGCAGTCTGGATGTGAACCCCGGGTGCAGAAGCAGCGGATCATCCTGATATGTTGGTGACTTCCGAGCTGATCCTCAGAATGGCCCCAAGGGTCCCTTGTCACCCTAGGCACATGTGCAGCCTTTTCTTTGCAAACAGCAGCCACCACCTCTTCACGAAAGGTCAAAATTGTGCCACTCCTTGCTTCTGTCTCCCTCTGAGGGAGGAGACAGAGCTGAGGTACCCACACGTGCTGGTGTCCTTCTCCACCCTCGGTATCCCAGGTCTCTCCCTTCTTGCCAGTTCGGCCAGACTGCTGGTTCCTGGAGGTCATCAGCTCTTGGGAGGCTGGCATGCACTCCTCTGCCCATGGCCTTGCCACTCCTTTGCCTGCCTTTTTCCAGTAGTTGTGTGTCTGCCCACACGACACAGGTAAGCACAAAAGGGACTGCTTCAGCACCCAGTGCTCCCAGCCCCTGTGGAGCCTCCTCTCTGCACAAAATGCTGATGCTTATTTATCATGCACAAGATACACATGTAGAAAACAGAGAGTATGCTAAGGTACTATTAAATATTTTACACTTTTGATTCTGGTATTTAATTATACTGACAAGTGGTGACTGTACAAGTTTTAGGTGATGTTAGAGGATTTTCAATAAATTCTGTATATTCCACCATGTTTAGTATAATTAAAAAAAAAAAAAAAAGGAAAAAAAAAAAGAAACTGACCCATTTTCAGTGGTGAAGATGAAAAAAATAGAAAAGAAAACATAGAAAAAAATAGACAGGATATTAAACAGTAGACAAAATATAAAATAGTTTAAAGGGAAATAATATAAAAGAGTTTAAAACTAATTTAATTTTTACACTTTTTAAAGTTTCACCGATCTAGGTTACTGTTCTCTAGAAACACAACTTGTGTAATGGTAAAAGAAAGACCATTACCTAAGGTGATACATTTTCATATATGCTGATCTAGTCATTGCCCTGAACATCATGGAAAGCCATCTATCCTGACAATATGTCTCTATTAACATCTCTGCTAAGGCAGGAGACCAGAAACAGATTTTCTTTACAAAACCCAGTTATGAACCTGCTTTATTGGAATAAGATACTTTAAAACCCAGTTGTTAGCGAGATGCAGAACTTTAAAATATGCGCTCTTCTGAGACAGATTATTACCTATACTGACCTTCAGGTCAGTAAGGCTGTATTTAAAAAATCTGTAGTTGTGGTTTTGTTCTCATTTTTTACCTTCTGTGAGATAAGAATTAAGAGGAATGCAAAACAGGCTCCAAACTTTAAAGAACATGAAGAAGTTTATTACTAACAGAATTAAAAGTAAAAAGAAATAATAAAGAATTAAAGCAAAACCCCCTTTTCCTCCAGCACCTCCCCTTTTTACTCAACTCGCATGAAGGATAACAAACTATGATTTTGGTCAGTATTATAGTTCTTAAAAGTCTCTCCACTGTTTAAGGAAAAAAGGTTTCCTTTGCTGCATGTGGTTTCCAAACTGTTCAAAAAGCAACAAACCCACCTAGAATTCTGCTGCTGTGAAAAACATCTCTCCCATGAATCTTGCAGTCTTCCCACAACTGCCAGCATGGGCCACGCATGGGGTGTTTCTTTCCTTAAGGATAAGCAAATTCCAGCCTAAAAGCAACTGCTCTCTTCTTCACAAAATCTCTAAAAGTCTCTTATAGCTCCAAGGTGACCTAGCATGGTCACGTTTTTTTTTCCGCAGGCTGCACAAAAAATTCTCTTCCCCCCATGTCTTTAAGGGGATTAAAGAGGAAAGAACAATTTGTGAAATTACAGTTTTTAACATGGCCTGCAAAAAATATTTTTAAGCTTTGTACTGGGCGCAATTCCACCCTCTTTTCCTGCTGCCATCTTCAGTTGCGTCTCCCCTGACTTACTTTCTCTTTCCCTCTGACCTTGAAGTCGCCATGATTTTCTTTGGGCTTCATGTTGGAGAAAAAGCCTCTTTCCCTTTATGCTGCTGGCTCCTCAGCTCGACTGTAGCTATGTTGGTTGCAAAACGCTCTATCGGCTCCTGCCGGGTCTGCGCAGGGCCATGTGGAGGGGAGGAATGTCCAGTCCTTAGAAGCCACGCCGGGTGGTATTGGCTATGCAGCAGCTTAATGGTTGTTTCTTAGCTGCCCGCGCCTCTGAGGGGGTTCTCCTGCAGCTGCCCAGGGCCCATGCCCTGGTGCCAGGACAGGGGAGGCGCAGGGCCACTGCAAGAGTTGGAACCTGGGGCCCATTCCCCCCCTCCCTCCCCACGAGAGGCTCAAACACCAAAGGGAAGTTCCTGCGTCTCCACACGGTTTAAATATGTAAATTTTGAGAAGCATTATTGGTCTGAACGACTGTCCACCAACTCAGGTCCAAACCACCTCACTGTACTCAAGGAAAGCAGAAAAACATCGTGGGAAATCAGAGATGTTCTATGCTTGAAGAATATTTTTTATTTTGGTTGCTATTATTATGTGTTTTTGATTGGTGCTGAAGGAAAACATTGAGTTGATTTTATTATAACAATTCATTGCAGCTGCTCACAAGTTGGATCATCAGGGGTATACATGGCGGTAAAACAGCACAGATTATTAAGCAGACCTAATTTGGACAAAATCAATACATCTTTCCCATTTTTTAAGGAGGAAATCACCATCACTTTAGGATAACAAACATACCAGATCCACAGTATTTAAAATGTACCAGAGAGTATAAAATCCTTTTTAGGAGTCATTCCTTGCTAAGGATCTGTGATGAGGAAGATTTCTTCCCTTCACTTTGGTACTCAATTCTTTTTACTGTTTCCCACAGTAGAATTCATTAAGTAAATTCAGAAATACCAGAAACTATATTTTAAAAAAGCAGTAACATCTTTATTAAGTTTGCTGCCATCACAAAGCTTTTCTTTGCTTTGAAAGGGGACTGTGTATCTGTTGGCTTCATGCAGAGAAAAGAAATGGAAAAAAATCTGCTTGCAGAAGCATCCTCAGGAAAGACATACATTGAACAGATCCCAGGAAAAAAAATTCCAATGATACAAGACCTAATCAAGCATTGCCTGCTATGGACATATGTGTCTGGGGGATGTCTGGCAGCTTTACTTGGACCCTTGGTAGCTGCTAAGCTCAAGAGCTCAGTAAGATGCTCAAAACAGAAAGTGTTTCAAGTAGTGTAAAGAAATTGAACAGAATGAAAATAAATTGCTTTTTCTCTCCCACTTCATATGAACTAATGTTTTGATGCTGATATCCATTCGAGCTGTTTGACTCTTCAGGCAGTCCAGTCCTGCTGCTGGAGACCTATATTATGGCATCAAAGTGATCACTGGTAAAATGGGCGATAAATTGTAAATATGAACCTTTCATGCAGGTGTTACACTTTGATAAGAGCTGAGATAGTGCACTGAAATAAAATGTCTCCTTCTACACTACAGCAGTTTCAGTTTGGAAAACACTAATACATTTCAGGTCATACAGCTTGCTTCCTAAAGTGAGATATTTACTAATTTAGAAGGTGCTATCAAAAATAGCAAGAAATAGGAAATGAAAGAGAACAAAATAGTGATACCTTTCCTGACACAATAATCTCTGGTGATTTGACCCAACAAAAAATCCTCTTTGCTTAATCTGGAATGTGCTGGCAAAAGTTCCAAATAAGATATCAGGAAAGGCAAATAGATTTCTGTGGTGGAGGAGATTGTATTAATCTATCAACTTTACTGAAATGATTACTTTATTTGGAATGATTCTTCCTTAAAAGCCGTAGAGGTTTTGTGTGTTAACTACAGAGAGAGACAGCAGATCAAACATTAATATCTTGGCAACATTTTCATCTGACAGATATGACATGGTTCAGGATTCTACTTTCATTTTCCTTTGGTGTAAGATTCACCTATTAATCATCTTGGATGCAAATAAACGTATTTAATCATATTTAGGAAAAAAAAGAATGTTGTACTATGTAAGCACTCAGCTGTGAAAGCACTCAGCTAGTTTATGTGAGGTATTTTGAGATCCTCAGAAAAAAAAACCGAAACAGTATCACAAATAACAACAACAACAATATATTTCAAAAAAATATTAATAATCTCTTGTAGGGAAGACATTTTTTCACAGAAATGCTAACTCCTTTGTGCTCCCATACATAGCATTCAAATAAAATATGCAGAATTTTACAACAAAATTTTACAATTTTTATACAGTCTTCTTGATTTTAAACATTTTGCTGATTACAATTGATAAGAGCTTTCTTTTTCTGGTTTTTCTGCTTTGTTCTACTCTAACAGATGTTAGAGTGCTGTAATTAAAAAAAAATAAATAAAAGTTTGCTGTATGGCTAAGTGTCATGTTAAATATGGGTGTATTCCTTATTTTTGGAAAGTTATCTTGAACTGAATGCACTAACCCAGAAGGCAAACTTCATGCAGATTCTGAACGTGGACAACAATAGATAACTGTCAGGGTTAAAAGAAGTACTGCTGGTAAGAAGTTTTGCAGGATGCATCATTTTTGGTTGTAGTAATCTTGAATGCAAATATCTCTTGGCCATATGAAAGCAGCATCCCTGCTGCACAAACCACCGGCATCTGAACATGACCAAGAATATTAGATCCACAGCACTTTTTTTCCCTAAAGAAATTTTCTTTTATCAGATGTGTGTTAATAGACATTCAAACTTACTATTTTAGCTAATAGAAAATAAAGCCTTCAGAGGTAGATTGAGTTTACCATGGAAGTACTGAGGTACCTTTTCCTTTAAAAATATCATTAACAAGAATTCTACATAATTAGAAAGCTCGTCCAAGTTCACATCGTTTCACTCTCCACACTAAAGTCTGTTTTCTACCTTAGCTTTTTTTTCTCAAATAATTAGAATATGCTGAAATTCTTGAAGCTGAAGCAATTGCTTTTTTTCTTAATTTAGAAACTGTAGGGTCAGCTGCCTGAAAATGAACTCATTAAGTGTTAACATCTTTATTTCAAGCACTTAAGGTCCCATGTGCATATAGGTTCATCAGAGATTCTACAAAATGAAGGAAATCCTGGAATAGCTAATGGTCCATCGTGACAATATCCACCTTCTAAACCAAGAATGGAGATCTGTGGGGACTCTAATGTGAATTTAAAAGCATTGTTAACCTTTGTTAGTAACATTTGATATGCGTATATACACTTACACCTTGACAAACTTTTAGCTCTCCTGTCCCAAAGATGGTTGATTGCTGCTCTTTCTGCTCATCATTCGCCAAATCTTGGGTCTGCCTTTCATCTTGATGTGGTCCACAGATCCCTGAAGGACTTAGCTGCACTGACTTCTAGGGGACAGCTGGTCTCTGCAGCTATCTGACTTATCATCCATTATCTCCATTCCCAACACTTTAGGGTTGTGATAGGGAATCAAAGAGCTCTTGCTACATACATGGTGTTTTCTTTAACATTGTTCTCTATTAAAAATGAAAGAATTCTAATCAGACTATGGAAAACATCCCTTCCTATGAGTAAGACACTACACCAGAAACAAAGAAAATCTCAAGGAACCAGTGAAGCTCAGGGTTCCCACCTTGGGTCATTTAGCCATTGTCAAGTTACAGGAGCCAAGTATTTGAGCTCCTCCAGCTTAGAGATGTATCTGGCCTTCAGCTCTGGCCCTGTAGATTTGGGACCAAAAATCCTCTGCCACTTCTACTTGCCATTTTCTTAAAAAATGGGCAACTGCTCGCAAACTGTCTTCCATCAGCAATGTTTGGGTAATGCATCTCTATTTTATATAAGGTATACCTAGAGAGAGAATATATAATAAACTATTGTGCTGAGGCATTTATCTTTGTAACACTGAGAGGGGTAACTTGGGAGTAATGTATAGTAGACATGAAGATAAATAACACTGCAGGGCATAGTATCATTTTTAAAATATTCCCGGCACTGTAGGTTCCATTTCATTATTAGACTTTTAAAAAGAACCATTTTCTTGGTTAGTTTCCAGAGCTAGCATTCACAGAGGCTGATTTCAAATTGCTTGAGGCCTTGGAAACAAAGATGTATTTGTGCAAACACTGCCTTAAATGCCAATAAAAAATGTGAGCAGGACCCACTCAGCCTTGTAAGCAAATTATACACAAGACAGTTCTTCTTATCACAAAACCCCATCTCCCCCAGATTTTTCCGTCATGCACTAGCATTTACAGGACAGATTTCAAAGTGACAAAACTATCAGACAGGGAAAAGGATAGCTAACTTGGATGGCTAACATACAGCTATTCAACACAGAGATAGCTTCCTGTGGTGAACACTTTATTTTGGAAAGTGTGTGAAGTCCTTCCTCTTTACGTATCTCTACTGAGATCTCTCCTGGACTATATTCAAGAAGGATGTGGGACAAAAGCAGGAAATCCAAGGCAGATCAGCAGGAATGGTTAAGTGTTTAGGTGTCAAGGCTTGAAAGAACTTGGGTTGTTCAGCCTAAAGAAAAGGAATCTGGAGGGAGAGCATGGCAGTTACTGGGATACAAATCACTAAAAAAATTTGCAGCAAGAGACAGAATTAAATATTCTTCATGTCCACAGTAGATAGAACCTTAAAAGACAGTGAGGGAAGTTGAGTTTAGATACTAGGAAAACCTTTGCAATGTAAAGGTAGAAAAGCAACAGGATAAGATACTGGAAATGCTGTGAAATTTTCACCACTGGAAGTCTGATGTGAGTGTTTATCCAGAGATAAAACAAGTGCAGTTAACACTGCTTTGGATCTGGGATATAGACTGTGTAACCTTCTAAAATCCTTTCAGACCATTCACAAAGATTCTGTGATGTGTTTAAAAATGCTACATAATAAATATATGTCTAAATGCTAATGATAAAGCACTACAAATATAAAATTAATCATAATCATTCAGCAGTGCATCTTATCCCAGACCTGTAGCTTTTTTTTTTTTTAGTAATGGCACCATTTTGCAAGAGCATGATGAATTATTTATCCTAACAAATGAGCTTAGTTAGGTTAGACAAATGAGTTATTTTATGGTTAATTCAGTATGTAAACTTTAGAACAGGTGGAGTGGAGTTTAAGCCCATTTTGAAACAGATCCTATTACTTGAGGTGATCACTTGCTTTCCCTGCACTCTAGTTTTTCACCTGTAAAAGGAGGATACATCTTTTCCAGACTTTAATTAGTTACTGTAGGAATATGTAGAATAAAAAAGGAAACCAACTCTTTCCAGGGGTGGCCATACACTTTCTTTAGATAAACAAATTCCCTGGGAAAAGGTAGAAAAAACTCAATCAGTGTTTTAAGACTAAAATTCTCACTGCCTACCAAATAGTGTCTTTTTTTTTTCTTTTTTTTTTTTTTTTAAGGTGGAATTGGTGGCAGTGGCTCTTCCTTTTGGGTGTATCTTTTCTATTTCTAACATCATGTAATTATGGGATTTTAGCAATGAAACCAGGGCTTATTCCAGATAATAAAATTTGAATATCTTGTGTCTTCCAACAGGTGAAATAAATGATGACCATTAGTGTAGTAGTAGACCACTTCTTCGAATCAAGCAGCATAAGATGAAGCTGAAATGATCTGTACACAGCATCAAGCCTCAGGAGTAAAAGGCCAGCATCAGAATTGGTATCATTTTTTACTAACTGTTTAATAACTTCCCTAAACAATACAAAAGTTAAGGTTTCATTTTATGGTTAGCATTTAAATGAAAATTAGTTCTTTCATACTTCAGGAGAGTTAGCATGGCAGATATAAAGTTATTGAACCTTGAAAGTGTTTCTTGGACCAAATTACTCTAACGGCCATCGATTTGTTGTGGATAATTGTTTTCAGTCAGATATATTTGAGTTTATGCAACATACGTAAACAAAGTTTATATGTACTTTTCCAGAAAGCTGGATGGGAATTTAAGACCAGCATGGAATAAAAATAAAGCTTTCATGCCTCTAAGGAAAACTCCTCCTGAAATGGTCAGAACCACATCCTAAAAGTTTCAAACTGGCTGTTTACTCACGATCACTCAGCACACAAGTGTGACAAACCAAGTACAAGCCTTCCACCAGTGCTAAACTCCCACTACATATGGACTGTAACAACCTACTAATTCCTCCAGCTCATTCACTTGAAAGTGCAAGTGTAAGAACTGGATCTCTCTCCCTGGGTGGGAGGCTGTACCAGGGACTCCGTTCAGACTGTATTTGATCTTACCTGCAAGGTGATTGAAGTGCAACACTCCGCACAGGTGAGCGTTGTCTCCATACCTCCTCCCTTGGCTCTCCCGTGCACAGCAGGCTCCGACAGAATTTCTCAATTTAGTTTGTGGTTCTATGAGCTGAAATTTGCCCTCCTTTTTCTTTTAGTAGTGTTAAATGTCAGTTATTTGAGGATTTGTAGTCACAATGTGCTTTTTAGACGATTGCTTTTCCTCACTTATCGTTAGAAGGAGTGGCATATGTATTTTTAACTAGGAGCTATAAAACATAAAAAGACACAAATCTTAGTGTTCTAGCTGAAATGTAGTGAAGAAAAGAATGTCTTAAGACCCTAAGAGCTCTCTTTTTCTAGTATAAGATTACAAATGAAGTATGCCTGTTTGTGAAGTGATTCAAAAGAAAAGCATACTATTTTTAATGACTACTTTTGTCTCACTGAATCCCTCCCTCAAACTAGCAGATTCTTTTCCCAGACTTTGCAAGAAATAAAAAATGAAACACTTCTATTTGACTGAAAGATTTATAACTCATTTTGGTCTTGATGGACTTGCCATTTATGGCTTTCACATTAAGTTTAACACATTTCAGCATGTCACTATAAGCCTGACACAGAACAGATATAACAACATTTCTTCCCTGATGTTCAGTCTTGGAGTGTATTCAGTGACTGCATAGCTGGACCCGTGGTGTGAGGTAGATCATTTTGCATGTGTCACAAACGCACACTCATGCCTACATATGTGCAGAATCCAAGATTGTAGAGAAGGCTGGATGACTCACCTCCAGTGTTTCTCATTTTTTTGTCAGTTAGGTTGGATACAGGGCCCTCTTTCTGTGCAAAGACTTCCAGGATCATCCTCTACCTCCTCTCTTTCTTATAATCTCTTTACTTTTTTCCCCTATATATAATTCATTTGATGTAGTTCATAAGTCCTGGTTTTGTTTCAGTCATGTTGTTTTTCATGCCACCCTAAAGGTATATGAAAACAATGTTCATATATAAATTGATTAAAATGTCTTTTGATAAAGTGAGACAAAGAAGTTTGGTTCACTGACGCTCTGCGTGTGACAATACCAGAAGGTCCAGATATTCTTCAGAGACAGGATAATCTGTCAAGGGAAAAACAGATACAAACAAACAAACAAAATACATACAAGCAACAAACAAACTATAAAATAACAGCCCAAACTGCACTTAAAAGCTAGATAGGAAACTTTACATAGTGTAGTCTATTCCCAATATATCTGCAAGAATTTATCACTAGAAAAAATTGTATTGTCTCTTCAAAAAGACAAGGAAGAAAGCTGTTCCTATTTTACAGATTGAGGTTATGACCCAAAATCTGATCACAGAATCACAGAATGCCTAGGTTGGAAGAGACCTTCAAGATCATCGAGTCCAACCCGTGCCCTAATACCTCAACTAAACCATGGCACTGAGTGCCACATCCAATCTTTTTTTAAACACATCCAGGGATGGTGACTCCACCACCTCCCCAGGCAGATCATTCCAGTACTTTATCACTCTTTCTGTGAAAAACTTTTCCCTAACAGCCAACCTGTATTTCCCTTGACGCAACTTGAGACTGTGTCCTCTCGTTCTGTCAGTTACTGCCTGGAGAAAGAGACCAACCCCCACCTGACTACAACTTCCCTTCAGGAAGTTGTAGAGAGTGATAAGGTCACCTCTGAGTCTCCTTTTCTCCAGGCTAAACAACCCCAGCTCCCTCAGGAATTCCTCATAGAGCTTGTGTATCCATATGATGGATACTCTTTTTTTCTGTAAGTCATCACATTGAAACCCATTCAATGGTATAGTAGGTTGAAACTTGAGTAGAGTTGATTGACAAGTTCCCAAGCCAATTGCCCTTTGCAATTTGCACATTTAAATAGCATGGCAGCATGAGAAATTCCTCTTCTTTGTCCTGACTTCTCATGGAGGGGTGGCCGGGCCAGGCCCTCTTCCCTGGTGAGGGCAAAAAGCCACCGGGAAAAGCTGTTCCAGACCCAGGGGACATCTGGGATCAGCCTCAAACAACAGGCAGCTAAGAAGCAGCGGTGCAGCTTCTGGGGACCGGCAGGCTTCCCTTGCCCTCCATGCAGCCCCACGCAGACCCAGCGGGAGCCAGCAGAGCTTTCTGCAGCCAACACGGCTTATATCGAACTGAAGAAGACACCATGCAGCCAGCAGCATAAAGGGAGAGAGACTTTCTCCAACGTAAAGCCCAAAGAAAGTCAACTCTTCAACATGGCGGCTCCAAGGTCAGAGGGAAAGAGAAAGTAAGTCATGTGGGACGAAGCCGAAAATGGCGGCGGGAAAAAGGGGGAGGCGGCGCTTTGGCACATAACTTATAAATGCTTCTTGCAAGCCAGGATAAAAACTTTGATATCACATACTGTTTGAGTCTCTTTAATCCATTTTTTTGAAGTACATGGCGAGATGAAAAATCTACACCTGTGAAAATAAGAAATGCCTACACTGGGTTATATAGTTATGAAGATACTTTTAGAGATTTTGAAGCAGAGAGAGGCTTTGTTTTCAGGCTAGAATAATANCTTCCCTTGCCCTCCATGCAGCCCCACGCAGACCCAGCGGGAGCCAGCAGAGCTTTCTGCAGCCAACACGGCTTATATCGAACTGAAGAAGACACCATGCAGCCAGCAGCATAAAGGGAGAGAGACTTTCTCCAACGTAAAGCCCAAAGAAAGTCAACTCTTCAACATGGCGGCTCCAAGGTCAGAGGGAAAGAGAAAGTAAGTCATGTGGGACGAAGCCGAAAATGGCGGCGGGAAAAAGGGGGAGGCGGCGCTTTGGCACATAACTTATAAATGCTTCTTGCAAGCCAGGATAAAAACTTTGATATCACATACTGTTTGAGTCTCTTTAATCCATTTTTTTGAAGTACATGGCGAGATGAAAAATCTACACCTGTGAAAATAAGAAATGCCTACACTGGGTTATATAGTTATGAAGATACTTTTAGAGATTTTGAAGCAGAGAGAGGCTTTGTTTTCAGGCTAGAATAATACATCTTTAAAAACACTAATAACCCCATGTGATGGCTCATGACTGGCAGTGTTGAAAGGACTGTGAGATTTTCATGGGAGAGATTTTTTCTCACTCCAGCAAATTGCTTTTTAATCGGGGGGATTGCTGAGTTGTGAAGGATTCCACGGCATAGTAGAAGAAACCCTTGTCCTTCTGATGCCTTAGTTTTTAACTTTTATATTTTTTCAAATCCTGTATCACCTAATGTGTAACTCTGAAGNGGATCTCCTGATAGTTCCATGGAATTTTAATTTCCCGTTGTTATTTTGTTGCTACCTTGAGACTGCAGCCAACACCCTTTGGCATTCAGCCGGGTGGTGGAGTGGTTTAGAGGCTTGGGACATATTCCCAGCCCTGTTTGAAACCACAGGGTTGTTTTCTGGTAGGTTTGAATCCTACCTAATCTAAGTTTCTCTCTCAGTTTATTAGTGTGTAGCAGATTGCTTTACTTTCTGTGAATTTTCTGCTTAAAACCATGGGGTCTAATGTTTCTCATATGGAGAATGAAATGCTACAAACCTGCCCTTTAAGGTGTGCATTAAAAAATTGGAAAAAAATGACTGGAGGAGATAGAGCCCTTACAAAATCCGAATTAATTCTGCTTTCCACGCTGATCTGGCTGGTTTACAGATTAGAGAGACAACAGCTCTGGCTGGACTACAGTACTTCGGATGAAGAGCTAATATTGAGTTTGATATGTGGATGCATCAGAAAGTTCAGGGAACAAAGAATATTTAGAAGTCAGCAGAGATCCTAGTGGAAAGTCAGGAAAAAGGAGATTGTGTGTCTCTAGAAAATACTCTTTGGAAAAGATTTAATCAACCTCGGGGAAAATGCATTTACTTACTTAAAGAATGAAAATGTTTCTGCTTGAAATACAGCTTCTTGAACATGGCTTTCAGACCTTAAACTGCCAAATATAATCAGCGCATGATATTAGAGTAATGATGACACCATGAACTCTATCTTGTTACTATGAAATCAGGCTGGTTTAACAAAGTATTTATTTTTAGGGATAGGTTGTCAATCATACCTTAGAGAAGATGGGTTACTTTTAGGCAAACTTCAGAGTCTCTAAGACAGACTTCTGTAGATGAATATCTGCTGGATTGCAATGAGCAGTCATCTCTGTGACCTGATGCTGCTTAAGGAGTAGGAGAGCCTCTTGCAGTCCTCTACAGTCTTTGATGTTGTGGCTTATGTGAGGCTGTGGGGACTACTTTTTAGAAAACTTTTCTGATAAACAACTCTCCCTCTGTCTTCAGGTAGTCATGTATCTCTTCATTCACTGTTCTTGGATTCCTGCATTACACTTTCAAAAACTGTGAGATTCCTGTAATGAGGAATTTTGAAAAGCAAACTTACTGAAGGGCTGCCCTAAATTACTGGGTTGCAACCAATAACAACAAGCAAAGGTGTGGTCCAAGACTTCCTTTAACTGATCTTAGAAATTGAAAAAATTCTTTACAGAAACATCTGGAGCTGTACGTCTCAGTGGTGGATCACCCAGCCTGCCTCACCACAGACTTCAGGAGAATGTCCAGCACTAGAAGCACCTTCTCCCCCTCCTTCTTCACTGGTCTTGGTGTCCCCAGAGTTATTGCTTTCACATATTCTCACTGTTTTCTTTTGCTGTGCAGTTGTGCAAATTATTTTCCCCTACTTACATTTGTTATCTCAGGGGCACTACCATCATCACTGATGGGCTCAGCCTTGGCCAGCAGCAGGTCCACCTTGGAGCTGGCTGACACTGATGCTGTTGAACATGGGGGAAGCTTCTAGTTACCCCTGAAGGCCTCCACTTCCAAAACGGCCATGGAAACCTAACTCAGGACTCCTAATCACAAGTTCAGTAAGTTCTTCTTTGAAGGCTATGGAGCCAAAGTTAAAATCTAAGCACTTGAATTCGAATTTTTAGCACACAGCCTTGCCAAAGATGAAGTTTTGATGTTTCTCCAAGCATTTTTCTTCTACTAAGCTTGATGTCTCAGGTGAAAAATGACATTAAGCCAGATGGCATAGCTGTAAAAATATGTGAGTAAAAGGAGTCCTAGAAAAAAATTAAATTTAAATGCTAAAGAATAAAAATAGATAAAAAGTGAAACAAATAAAAAATCCCCTAAACTACATCATAGAAAGGTTTGAGCAGTGCCCTAACTAACAAGTAAAAGGCAAGCTAGTGCTGGAGAGGAACTAAGACTAAGCAGGAATGTGCAGGGGTGGGCATAAGTGGGTAAGGGATGCGCCACCATACTGCGGTTGGGGTAGAACATAGAACGCTGAACACCCACCACTGAATATATTCCCACACTCTGGGAATCTACCTACAGACAATAACGTAGGGGAGAAATTTTAACTATACAGGGTATTATACTCTGGCAGGTGTATCACTTGACTGAAGCACTGCCTGTCTCTACAGCCACCGCAAATCATGAAAGCAAATATGTGAGTTAGTCGTACTTTAGAAAGGTACTTCTAATTCCTCTCCCTGAAACATAGCTATAGGTGCTTGATTTTTAACACAAAAGGCAATCACATCCCAAAACAAAGATGAATGTGTCTCTCCATATTTCTCACATGCAGGTGCTGAAATATTTCTTTCTCAGTCTAAACAAACACAGTGCTTGAAGTACAGCTAGTTGCAGAAAGTTGATGGGCATCAAGCAACACAAACCAGCAATTTGTCAGCATTGCAGAGCTGCAGACTCGAGGCAGAGCAGCAGCTGCTAACAGGTGCCTCATTTTCTACATCATTATTTGTGTTCAACCCCTTCCCATTCATTGCTGAGGAATGGAAAATTTGACATTACCGCTCCCTAAAAACTTTTCACACTTTAAGTTTCTATAACGGTTCCATTACACTCAGTGTATGTTGGACTAAAAGTACAGCACAGAAGCACAGGTGTGGTATTTGCTGAAGTATGGCAAAAAAAAAGACAGAAAGTTATACCAGCTATGAGGTAGGTGTGGTTCATCAGTCACAATGTGGACAGGTCAATGTTGAACAGAAAAAGAAAGCTGTGGTTTCACATGGCCAGGGATGACTCACTGTCTGAAAACACAGACTCTAATGGGGTTTTCTGTGAAAAGGAGCAGACACAAACCTGCCTTTGCCACTGACTCTGCACTAAAAGCACAAGATGAAATGTAGACATTACCGTACACTGCTGCAGGTTTCAGCAGGCCCATTCCTCTACATATGAAATAGCAGCAACACTTTTTAATCAACCCAACCTTATTTTTGACTTACAAATGTCTGCCTCTGCAATGGTCTTAACTTTCCAATAAAAACAATACAAGAGAGTAAACATGTCAAAGAACCAAGGAGGATTATAACAAGGAGAACATTTTATTGTGAGTTTGTTTGTAGCTTGGTTTGGGGTTTTCTTTTTGTGGTTTCAGGTATTTTACTAAGCCTTCATTTTTTTAAAAGTGAAATACATTTTGTGAAAGCAAAAAAAGCAGTCACTAAGGAGCACTAGACTCTAATGTACAAGCAAGCAAATCCCATGGCAAGCATAAAACCCTGTCAATTCATAGCTAAACAGCAATATCAGCTATAAATTTGATCTAGCTTATTCCAACCAAATCTCATGTTATCTCAGTATCTCTAAGCCCCGTGTTGGGTACCAAGAGGGTTGTCATGGTTTAACCTCAGCCAGTAGCTAGGCACCACACAGCCATTGGCACGGGGGAGAGAATTGGAAGAGCAAAAAGTGAGAAAGTTTGTGGATTACGATAAAGACAGTTTAATAGGTAAAGCAAAGCAAAGCAAAACAAGGAATTGATTTGCCACTTCCCATGGGCAGGGAAGATTCAGCCATCTCTAGGAAAGCAGGATTCCATCATGCCTAATGGTTACTTGGGAAGACAAAAGTCATCATTTCAAACATTCCCCCCTTTCTTCTTCCTCAGCTTTATAGACTGAGCATGGCACCATATGCCCCCTTTGGTCAGCTGGGGTCAGCTGTGTCCCCACCCAAATCCTTGTGCACCCCCAGCCTCATGACTGGTGGGGTAGTCTGAAAATAAGAAAATTGGTGCTTACACTTGGTGCTGTGTAAACTCTGCACACAATAGTCAGGAGTGAAAAAAAGAAAGAGATCATTAAAGTAAATAGGAACAAGCTGCATGAAGAAGCAGTATAAAGTGACCCTCACAAATACAAAAAAGATTAAGCATAAGGTTTCTAAAACTATTTGGTTCTAGAAAAAAATTATAAATTAATTTGTATACCATTGGAAGAAGATTTATCTTCAAAAGCACAGACATAAGGCTAATCAAGTAAATGTATGTCTCACTGTCTTAAATCAACAAGTTTTTCGTTCAAGTTAACAACAACTATTTTTCCAAACTAAATTATTCATAGCTATAAGCAATATTAGAACATAGGACGAAAAACTTACACCAAGATGGCTATTGTTGCCCTGGTTTTTGTAAGCCTTCTGTTTTTAACCTTGGAGTCAGATTCTTTCTCACACAGTTTCATGTAAATAATAGCCAGTGTTTACTTAACGGTATTTTCTGTTTTTCATTCCTTTTGTGATAAGAGAGCTTTGATGAGCACCTTTCTTCTCCAGTGGGATTGAGAAGGAAGTGACATGCTCTCCAATCCCTTGTAGAGTTGAGACGTGTATAAGAATGAGATAATGTAAACAATAAAGGTCTTTTCTTTCCTTTCTGCTAAACCTAGCAAGTGTAAGAGCCTCTTTATTGTGTCTCCGCAGACACAGGCTATCACTGAACAATCATAATTTTACCAAAGCCTTTGATTTTGTCTTTATTGTCAGAAACTTTGAAGATTCACAGTAACAAAGTGTCTGACCACAAAACAAAACACCTTAAATAAATTTGCAGTAACATAAATGGCCTTATGTCGCCCAAAAGGACATATTTGGAATGAACTTGTTTTCTATGCTTTCTTGCTATTCTGTTTAGGACATCATTATCTCTTAGGACTCAACATTTTATGTATAATGCAATTAAGATGTAAAATCTTCATAGGTCATTTAATTAATTAGTTAATGTTAGCTATGTAAACTTTACTGTGAACACCTAGATAGACATCTTATCATATAAGTCCTTTCCTATCCAAGACTAGAATTTTCCATTTCTGGAAAGAAAGAGACATTTCCTGTGGACAAAATCTTTCATTTGTCTCTGAATATCTGAGTTCAGTTCTCAGATTCTCAGGTGCGTAGATCTTTACTGAAGATTTATCAGTTATTCAGTTTACCAGTTTCAGTATAGACTTCCTCAAACGACAGCTACTTTTGCACAATATTAAGCTGAAGTATTCTAGGAATTCTTTTCCAAAACACTGGAGTCTTTCTTTGTGCTTCCTATAATCCCCTGCTGGAACTATTGGACTCTTACGGAAGCTTACAGGCATTAAAGTGGCTTTTCAGTGCTTGTGTTAGTGCTTCATTTGTGATTAGCTTATACTACTAAAGAGTCAACTATTTCAAATTAAAACCACCACGTTACTTGAGTGAATAGATGTGCTTGTGGGCATAGGATCCTGGAATGGATACGAACTCTTCTCAATGGAACAAACTTAACAGTGTAGCCTCAGGCAATTATTTAACCTCTTAAACTCCACTAACTCCATCTGAGGACTGGAAATTGTTATTTCTCTCCTCCACACTTTACATACCTGACCTGTTCCAAATTCTCATAAGACCAAAAAATCAGCTGGTGTAAATGCAAGAAGTTTTCTAATTCACTTCAGCATTTTTTAGATCAGGTTTTGAGACACAGACTCTTGTGTGTGAGACATTCAGACCTGGATATTGATTTGATGTGGAGGAGTTTATGCATTGAAGACAGTAAATCATTTTCATGGAGAGATAAAAAAACCATTAAGTATTCTTTATCTTTCTTCCCTAAACCAATATGTCTGTTTCCCTTTATCCAGGTAACAAGAACCACCATGTCAATTCTATCAATGATCTGTTCAAACTATGAAAATAAAAGGGACTCGATTCAGCATGGAAATCTGCTGCTGTACAAGGTATGCTACAAGAAGGCGAACTTGGTAGTGTGAGTTCAGTATTTATGCAATTGAAAAACTGCAGGTGGGAATTAGCAAGCACTGCCTAAGTGAAACAGATGTAAATATTTTAGTCCTATTTGACTCTGGATATTGGAAAAGTCAATGCTCTCACCCTCTGAAAATTTTGCAAACTCAGTAAATTACAAAGAACGCCTTGCATCTCTATCTGCCATGCAACAAAAACATTGTCAGATAAGGGCAATCAGAAGTGAAAAGAGAGATCCAAATTCAGATTGTACATATGTACACTGTTAGTGGTTATTTATTCGTTTATTGCTAATATAGCTGTAGTTTGCATGATTTTGCCAAAGCTACAATACACATGTATTCAATACCCCTCAATCCTACTGTTTCTCTTCTTTTCACACAGCTGCATTTGAACCATTTATATATAGAGCTGATGATGGTTTTCATGTTGGTATTACTCAGCTCTTCACCCATATTGATAACACATGCTGATAATTAGAGTTACTAATGATTGATAAACATCTCATTGGTGTCCACACAAGATTTGGTTGACAAAGTCATCAGATTTTTGATTCTTCCACCAAAGACAGCTAATGAACACCAGCCTACAGAAGAAATTGCCCTTACTAGACTCCAAGGGCTTTGTGTTCATTTACTTTTGGGGGCATACCAAGATTATCTTTAATCTCTGTTCGTTCATTATTGTGTAGTGGACTCATGCCTTCCTGTGTTCTTTTTATTTATACAGCTTTTGCTATATTTATAACCTTCAGCTACACCCCTGGCTCCCTTCACAAAGTCTAGCTCAAACAGGCTTTTGGCATGTCTCACATTATTCCCATACTACTTGATTTTGACTCAGGTCATGTCAGTGAAAGAGGTCATATTAACCACCCTTGGATACTCATAGTACTATGACTACTTTGCATGGACACCCTGCCATGCATCAGAGTTATGATGGAGATGACCGGTTCCTTTTCTGCCAGCAGGTGCTTCCTGACCTCTCTAACACAAATCTTAACTGTAATAAGTGCTGCTCCCTTCTGTTGATGCCATTTTTCCTGAGCAGTCTCACCTGTTCTTGGTTTGATAATCACCTTCACCTCTTCACACTCCCTTTTCAGGCTTGCACATGTATGTGGAGGGTCCAGTACTTGCCAGCTACACCCCTGGCTCATTTCCATGCTCCCTGACACCACTTTAACACCAGTTAATACTCTTTTGGCAGCTCCCACTGACAGGCATATTGGTGAATCCCTCTCACTCACAGGAAATAGGCAGGCCAGAAATTATCTCAGCCACAGCCAAAACAGTATGCAGGCCAGCCAGGAGTGAATTGACCCTTGATTGTTTTAGACCCCATGCAATGTGAGTTGATGCTTGGAAAATGGATTGCACATTGGGCAATATGATGAGGGGCACTGGAATGACAGGAGCTGCTCATTTAGGAGGGATTAGCACCAGAGGCTTCACAGTATGAGAGGCCAGAGTGAAGGTAGGTGTTAAGAAGGACTGAGGGAGTTCATATGCTCTATAATTGATGTGGAGAGATATAACTACAAGGATGAGGAATTAGGCTGGTACGAGGAGTAGCAGTGGTCAGGCATACAAACCTCATTCCCACAACAATTCTATACCTGCAAGGATGTCTTGATTTCTCCAAATAAATGAGACAAATCTGCTAACAGATAGCAAAGCTTCACTCTGCAAGGGAACAGTGGAAAGAACAGCTGGAGAGATGTCCATGGCACCAAAAGAAAAAATTTGCAAAGTATTTTTAAGAACTTTTCCAGCAATGTGTGCTGCTGCTTGGCAAAACTACTGAACAAATCTTACAGCCAAACTTTGTTGAAATGTCATCATCATTAATGCAAATAGATTTATTTAGTACACAATCTTACAAGAAGTGCAACGGTGGATTATTGGCTCAGAAAATAAAACCACTAAGCTTTGAAATGCAGAAAGAACATTAAAAAGAAAAAAACCTCTGTGAAAATGTCACTAGAAGAAGTACCTTCTCAAAATGTAAATATTTTTGGACAGTAAGTACTGCAAAGCTTTCATTATCAATGCCATTCTTATTGTTTCTGCTGTAGAAAGACATCTGAGATTAGAAAGTACATGAAAATTACTCAGTGAAATCATTAAAACGGCAACATTATCTGAAAAGCAAATTCTAATAACACATAAATTTAAATCTCATAATAATCCCCTAATAGAAGAAGAACTATTACTTCAGCATAGACGATGCTGGCATGGGGTGTAATTTAACTTGAATCTCACAGCTCTGTCAGACTAACCAGTGCCCTGGGTGCCTTGATAAACTACAAGGAGCAGATGCATAATAAGATAACTCAGACAGCTTGCTAAAGTTTCATCTGCCTGTGGGACCCACTTGGTACAGCCAGAGCCCTTTGCCAAGTCTACTTTCTCACTCTGTATAGATGGCACTGCTCCAGTAGCAGCTCTGATCTTCTATCCAGCTGCTACACACAACCTCAGAAAGAGAGCTTTTATTATGCATTAGTTACAGAGGCCTACAAAGAACAATGAGACCTACCCACTACTCCTTAGCAGGTGGTTCAGCACTTTAGAAACCCCATTTTCAAAAGCCCTAGAGGTGCCAAAACTCAGCTTCCAGAAATGGTTCAGAGTAAAGTGGACCTTGAGCCCAAAAGAATGTGAGAGCTCAACATCAGAAACCAGGCTTGAGATTTATTAAGTTCTAAATTTTTAATAGAAAACTCTGACACTATAGAAGTACTGAATTCCTTATGTGTAGTTCCCGAAACCATTGGGCTCCCCAGCTATGATATTGCAGTTGCCTTTGGAAGGTTTCTTTCTACATGGACATATCCACTGCAAAAGTTTAACTCCTCACGTGAATTGCTCCACTAAAGTTTGCCTAAGCTTGAGGGACCCAAGAGGGTCTTGTATCTGAGGGGTCATCTGAGCTTCAAGTGAGTCAGAACTGCTGTCCATGGTCATGTATAACTGTGCAATTCCTTGAAAGTTCATTCCACGGTTCTGTCCACTGCAGCAAGCCATGTTATTCTATCATGTCTTTGCTGAAATACAGTAGGAGAACTTTTTTTGACGTTTCTAAAGCATATTCTAGCTTCCAGGTTTAGCCTGGAGAAAAGAAGTCTCTGGGGAGACCTTAATGCAGCCTTTTGATATTTAAAGGAGGCTGATAAAAAAGATGGAGAAAGACTTTTTATCTCATCCTGAAGTGACAGTATAAGAGGAAACAATTAAAAAAAAGAGGGTATATAAAAGGATATAAAGAATAAATTCTTTACAATGAGTGTGGTGAGACACTGGAACAAGTTGCTCAGACAAGTTGTGAATGCCCAGTGCCTGGAAGTGTTCAAGGTCAGGTTGGATGAGGCTTTGAGCAAACTGGTCTAGTGGAAGGTGTTCCTGCTTGTGTCAGGTCCCTTCCAACCCAGCACATTCTATGATTCTGTGATTCTATGAGTCTATTTCTTTGTGAAGAGGCACAAAGAACTAGCAACACAAAAATAGCAGCTTCACTGAAAGAACTGAATAACTATGCTAGAAGTATTTACATTAAGATCTTAAATCTTTTTCTTCATGTTGGCTGTTGCACAAACACTCAGTGTTGCTTAGAAAACAAATTCGTAGGGCCTTTGTATAGGGTAGCACTCACACGGGGAATAAAACCTCTCAAAAGGGACAGTCAGTCCTAAATGGTGCCACAAATCTTTCTTGCAAGGGTCCTTGCAGTGACCCATTCACCTAACTATTGTGGTTGATTAATTCTTATGATCCAGTGGGTTTTTTCTGTGTGGTGCAGTAAAGAGCCTCTTGGAGTTTGTGCTGTGATGACCTCATTCTGCACGTTTCTTACCAGATCCCATACCTATTTATTATGATTCCTCCAATTTGATATATCCCAAAATTGTCCTTTACACTTGACAGTCCTATGTTCCAAAAATTTGCAGATTCTTTTGGTATCATTTATGTAAAGGTAGCATATCTTGCATGTTTTAATATTTCCTCATTAATCCTCAGATTATTTATGGAGAAAACATTCAGCATTCCATTAGTTTGGAGGTTTCTTCTTATTGAAAACAAAACAAATAATTTATTTTTATTGAAAATAAAATAAATAATGGTGTAAACATTTACAGATCCTGATTATTCAGAGACATTGTTGATTTCTAGGAAGCAACAGATATTCTTTTGATATTTTATATTTGTTAACAATCCTCTCTCTCTTACTTTGGCTACCAACCACTTGTAAGTAGTATAATTATGAAATGGACTCTTTAGATGAAAAATATTAACCTCCAATAACAGACTTTCACTTAAGTAATGAAAATATATCCAAATACTCCACGTTTCTTAATGCAGCAAATCAGCACTGTCCATACACTCAAACTGAAGATTATACATGCATGTGTGCTTCTGGTTAGGCATCCAAAAAAAAAAACCCAACTTGAATTTTAGTCTAGGGGTACTCTACTGCCTTAGCTGGCTGCTACCATATTTTGGGGGTCTGGTTTTGTGAAGCTGAAATGTGATAAACTGAATATAAACTGGCTCCCTCTTATAGATCATTAATAGGGCAGGGATTTTTTTTTTTCCTTTTTCTTTTTTCTTTTTTTTTTTTTAATGTGATTTCTATCCTAAGATAAGAGACAACGCTCTGACGAATTTAGTGAAAATTGTGATTCTGTAGTGAGCATGGAGTCATGATTTCTGGATTATGGTCTTGGACACTACTAAATTATGCATAACTTTTTATGATGTCTTTTCCCCATTACTAGAATTAGATTATCATAAAATGATTTTCCTACCAGATCCTTCAAATCAAATACTGTTCAGCAACTCAAAATCGAGATAACTTTCAAACCATATAGCCTCTTTAAACACCTATCAGCAGACTACAGAATAACAAGTTCTAGAACTTGAATATCCATGAAGAAAAAGTTCAGACACAGATTGGGGAAAATGTTTTAGCATAGGATTTTTTCAGCACAAAACCAGACATGTCAATGACATTTTTATGTCCTTTTCATAGTAAGTTGCAGAATGAAGCCAACCAATCTGCAAAAATTGTACATGTACTGTAAGTCAGCAAATATTCCTCCTGTTGCCGGGACTGTTTGATCTCACAGTCTAGAAGAGAAGCAGAACTATATTTAATGACTCTTGCAGCCAGAATTTCAATTTAAAGAACCATCCCTGAGCTCTATAGTTCTTTGAAATACAAAACCCTCCTCTCGTTTTCCTGTTCAGAGAGCTTGAAACAGATGACGGCAGGATCTTTCCAGTAAATTGCTGACAGGTAGCTGTCTGCCAGGATTCCAGCCGGAAGCCAGATTCACAGGGGTCAAGAGTTGAGGTGAACGTTATGCATCCACAGACAATTCTTATAACAGCCGAGTACAGAAGAGAAGGCTTTTGAGAACCTCCACAAGGATATCAGAAGCAGCGTTTAGAGAATGGGGAAGATATGCTTCAGTCCCTTGCACTTGCATGGTAGGTGATGAAGTCTATAATTGAGTGACACTAAGAACACCATTAAGTGACAGAAATACTGGAGATATTTTGTCAATATCTGGATTACCAGGTTCACAAAAATATATTCGTGGGTTGCTCATGTGCTATGTCACCATCCCAAAATAGTTTGTCAGCTTTACTATTTCATTTCTTGGGCTGAATAGCAGATTCTTCTCTGCCACGGAAATATTTGCACTTCTGTTTAAAAGAGAAGCTGGGGTTCATCACTGTAATGCACGCAGCATAAATATTAATTCCTCTAGAGTTTTGTCTTTACCTTTGAAGAGATAAACAGGAGTCTTCATGTAATTGCTGTTACGTTAGTAAGGGGTAAGATAACACAGAAGTCAAAGCCCCTTCAGGTGCTCTTACCAAAGGAAAGTTTTACACAGGTTAATGTGGGACAGGTGGTAATGACAGACTCTGCAGAGCTGGTCAAGAAAATAAGACAACTGAGGCTAGAACAAGAGTATTGCCAACAAAGAAAATGTAAAAATTAATAGAGTTTTTAGGCACTAAATGGAGCATTAGGAATGTAGATATTTATTAAAACAAAGCAGAGAAAAGAGTAAAAACTTCCACCAAAATTCTCTGCTCAACAGTGATATTCATGTTGGGGTGGAGCACAGAAACACTGATAATAAGGAGTTTGACTATATTTCCTATTTAGCATTCCTCCCTACTTTCCTCTGCTTCATGTCTGTGTGCTTAGAAAGATAGGTGACACAAATTTCTACTAGCTTGAACTTATTCCTGCTTTATCCACTCGGCAAGTAGCTTATTTAACTTGAAAAGCAAAACCATTTTACATTCCAGGACCTAAATGCAGACAGGGTAAGCAGCAAGCCCTTTGCAGTTTGGATGATGGGTTGTGATTCTATAAGCATTTAGTGACAGGAAAGAGTTTGTATATATTCCTCTCCTAGTCCGGCATCTTAACTAAACTTAAAATTTCAGTTCTAAGATCCTTTAAGTGTGGCCATGTCTGTTTTATAAAGATAAACTTTATTTCCTGACAGTCCCAGGTGAAGCATTGTGTTTTTGTGAGTGAGGTAGGTATCTTGATTACATTTTGCAAACTGGTATTTCTGTCTCTGTCACGTTGTGACATAAATCACATACCATGTATGAATGCATCATTTAAAGTCACATAGGTTTATGGCATACTGTGACAGCTCTTTCTCTCAAGAGTGTGCTGGTAGTTTGATAATGGTCTGAGACCTTGACATCAGTGCCTTTTGGCAATTGACCTACATGAGACATGTACCAGCAAATGATGCTGACTGTAGATAAGGGATAAAAAATACACGATGAAGATAAATCTTCCTTCCTTACTAACAGGAAAAAAAAGTGGTAAAAGAGTGTCCTTGATTACTAATATACAGAGAATCTGAAGAACCAAAGACTGTTTACAGTGAAATGACAAAGTGCTGATGGAAAATCTCTTTGGCAGCATGTGAGGAAATGGGGGAATGAACAAAAGACAAAAGAAACAGTCCATGTAAAGCTTCCTGCCTGCATAAAATCCTGTATCAACCTTTCTAGCTCTACAGAAATTGCAAGTTAAATGTTTTATTCATCAGATTTATTACTTTGAAGTGCCCAAAATTTATAAAATGTTTTCAGAACTGAGTGGTCGTTTATGCTAAAAGGCTCACAGCATAGTGCTAATATGACATAGGGAATTGTAGAAGTGCCATTGCAACAAGTCACTGCTAGAGGTGTTGTTTGGAATATTGTGTGCTGGACTGGTCATCTATGTTCAAAAAAGATAAAATTGAACTGGTAAAGAAGCAGAAACAATCTGTAGAAATGATTAAGAGAAAGACTTACAGTGAAACCTTGCAGAAGTTGTTTAGCCAAGGAAAAAAAGAAATGGAAGAGGAAAATGAGGACTCTAGAAATATGTCTTTGGAGGAATAGAATGACTTAAGCTAAATACATGCACTAATATAAAATCAAATTACTGTAAATTGATCATTAATAAATCTATTCTGGGAAATCCTAGTATCTGAGGAGCGAAATTTTAAGAATATCCACATATCTGGGAGAAAGTGAAGCTAAATTTGTTTTAAGATGAACTTCAGTTGATGTATAGGGAGAGCTATTTAACAGGGTAAGAAAATGTCTGGGACTAGGACACTGGTGGCTCACTTCAGTCCCCCTAGACAGCAGCAACTAGTGCCATGTCCTCAGGCACTGCTCCTGGCCTCAAGCTACCAGTCCAGAAAAGTTCTTCTGCAAGATCTGAGTAGTATTTGCCAGACTTGTGTAGATTTTTCAGCTAACTTATAGTGTCTCGAATGGCATGGAGTGACATCTTTAAGCTTCTGAGTCAGGCCGTTGGCATGGGCAATCAGACTGCAGATATGTCACAGGCAGCGACATACCCTAAGTACCTAGAACTTTATGAGCTTATATTGAATTTATAACATGTTCTCAAGACATTTTACTTGTCACATATGGAGGCCAGGGAGGATTTCCTGAGGTGAATACTCTAGTTTCTAGGGAAGGCAGGTCTTCCTTCCACTTTTGAAACTGAAAAGTATTCACCATACTGCAGGAAGGAAGTTTACAAGGTACATTTGAGGGTCAGAGTGCATGATATAGCTTCAGGGTGATGCTAAGAGTTAAAGTTATTGATCAAGAGAGGGGGTTTTCTCCCAAGTTTTACCTTAAATGACTTTTTTCTCTTGCCTTTCTATATAGAGAAGAAAGTAGTCAGTCCTTGAGAGAGTTTTGTTTAACATATACTATGCTAGTAGACAGATGCTCTCAGTTTCTCAGTCATGCTTCCTATGGCACAGCTGTGACATAGCCTTTGTAAAACTATAAATTCAGCACAGGGTGACGGAGGTGCTTTGCAGTTTAGGGTATTACTCACTTGTAGAGTCTCTACCGCCTGTGGAACTAGAGATTTTTCCTCGGTGGCCCACAGTTCTGGGTGTTCTACAGGAACCAGACTGTCTACTAGATCATGACCTAGACTGTCTCTTCCAGCCATATGCTCCTATTTTTATGGTCATATTAGCATAATAATCAATGCTGAATTCTAGGAGAACTTGCATTATGCTGCCCTGAATTTTCTGTGAAGGCTAGCAGTATGTATTTTTACAATGATTTGCTAGCTCCTGGACATGTTTTTCCATGTGTCAGAATAAATAGATGCTATTTTATTTTAGATTTTCAGTGTCTTTGCTGTAGTCTGGCTCTTTTCCAGAATCATCTCAATAGATTTTTAGAGGGTTGTTTTTTGTTTTTTTTTTTTTTTTGGTGGAGGTGGTGGTGGTGGTGTTTTGAATTTTTTTGTTTTGTTTTTTTAATAAAGGCCTCATACATACTGTATATACTTGAAAAATTCTCAGGAAGATGCGTAGCTAAAGTTACATATTTAAAAGCATCCACACAACTCTAAGTATAAAATAACATTATGCACAGAGAACATAACCTATATGATATTAAGCTGTGGGTATTGTATGTGCCATCTGAGTTTTCAGTTGTTTTCTCTGAGGCTGCTATGTGGTTATGAGGAGGTAAGTATAACTGGCCAGGTACAGATTAAAAACAAGAAATAAAACATTTAGTGATACAACGTGGCTGTGAAAAAAACCTTCAACATAATAGATGGGAGATTAATGGAAAAATGTTTAACTAACTTTTTTCTCCCAAGAAAACAAAAACTGGTGTCTCAAGATCTCAGTCCTTGTATTCAAAAGCCCTCTTGGGAGAGGTTTTGGGAGAAAAATAACAAAACTACCTCCTGAGGCAGCAGTTGCTTCAGGAGGGGGCTGGGTGAGCATCTGAGTTGTCACAGAAATGCAATGCTGAGTCAGAGTATTCTTGAAGGAAATGCCACAGTTTAGGATGCATGTGAGTTTACCAGGGAAAGGGAGCCAGCATGTAAGCTGTGACACTGATCTACCACCCTCCTGGCCTGGGCATGAGGAAGTAAATCAGGATCCTGGTGCAGAGAGCCGTAGTTACTCTTTCCAGTATCTCAGTCATTAGTCACAGCTGTCACCTGAGACCTGGCAGCTGACTCCAGGCCAAAATCAACAGGCTGGCTACAATCACAGAATGTAAGAATATATTAAAGGAAGCAGGAATTACACTAGGTATCACGTCTCATATTTTAGTTCCTTGCCCTGTCACTGGAAATAGAGGCTGCCGGAGCTGAAACCAATGTACACAGGTACAAATCACAGAATCACTGAATCACAGAATAAATTAGGTTGAAAAATGCCTCTGAGATCATTGAGATACAACCTGTGACGAAACACCATCATGTCAAATAGACCCTGGCACTAAATGCCATGTCCAGTCTTTCCTTAAATACCTCCATTCACAGTGATTTTACCACCACTCTGGGGGGTCCATTCCAACATCTAATCAACCTTTCTGTGAAGAAATTCTTCCTAATGTCCAACCCAAACCTCCCCTGATGCACATTAATACTGTGTCCTCTTGTCCTGTCACTGACTGCCTGGGAGAAGAGACTGACCTCCATCTCACTGCAGCCTCTTTCCACGTCCTTGTAGACAACAATAACATCCCCCCTGAGCCTCCTCTTCTCCAGGCTAAACACCCCCAGCTCCCTCAGCTGCTCCTCATAGGACTTGTGCTCCAGGCCCTTCAGCATCTTCATTGCCTTTCTCTGGACACACTCCAGCACCTCAGTGTCCTTCCTGAATTAAGAGGGAAGAATTTTCTTTCTGCTCAGTTGTGTTTTTAGCAACTTTCAGGTGTAGCCAAAAGTCTCTTGACCTGGACCTGAAATGAGCTAGAAGTGCGCATTAAGGTTCAGAAGACCTCAGGTTCTTGTTTTCTTGTGCCGAGTTGAGATGGAGATCCTGACTGAATCCGTAAGTCTGAGGTTTGCAGTCGATGACATGTCAAACCTGGATGCAAATTTAGCAGGTATGTTGACTGAACTGAGGGCTAAAGTTCAGTCATAAAACCATTACAACTTCCTCTGATAACAGAGATAGAGCAGAGGAAGTCTGAATTAGACAACTGTGTTTGGCTAACAGCTGGGCAGTGCTGAACTGTGTGTAGGAAGATGGCAGTGTGTAGACTGTGGATCACTTTATTGCTGGTTTCTTATGTAATGCAGTGTTGCTGTGAACAGGATCTTGAATAGGCTGTTCGTTCTCACAGCTCCCAAGAGCAGAACAGCAGGTAGAGAACATTTTTTCAGGCTTGCTGAAGCAATCTCAGCTTAGCACACTGGCATCTGATATCCAAAGTCTCTTTTAAATGTGTAAGAGCCACTGGATTCCATTCCAGGCAAGTAACGTTTTCCAAAGTCTCATTGAGATCAGAGAGTGGTATGGGTGGAATTATATACTTTATTTCAGAGTTATTTCATTTTTAGCTTTCTCTTAGCAATGACAAAGACTGGTAAAATTTCTGCTAACAAAGCTAACAAGTCATTTTTTAATGGATTTATTCTATATGTATAAGCTTTGGTGCCTCCTCAAGGAAACTGGTTGACACCTCCTTCTATTTTCTTCATGACAGTGACATCAGTTTTAAAAGAGCTTTTCTTTAGCATTGCTTCCAACTCTAATTAGACCTTTAGTTGTTAAGGATCTTCTCCAGAAAAAAACAACTTTGTTTGTTCTGAGAATGTAAAAGGTTAAGAAAACGACATCTAAGTACAGAATCAATCTAATTGGCATTTTTGTGCATTCAGTTCACCAAAGCAATGCTATCAGGTGCTTCTTTGCATCATGTTCTGGTGAAAAGAGGTCCAATAGAACAGTTCCCATCCCTTCAGGAATACAGAAACAAACAACAGAGTTCAGCAAACACAGGCTAGAGATAGAAATAGACTTGAATTTCTGGAGGTATTCCTCTTTTCTCACATCTGGGAAAGTAGGAATTAAATCACGTGTAGGATCTTTGTTCCTGGCCTGCTCTATCAGTTAGTTCATTTTGTTTTTTCCACAGCTTGAATTTTTTTTTTCTTTTCTTTCATTCTCCAAGGGGGTTCAGCCCATCAACCCCAAAGTAGTGCTTATATGATTATTACTATCCTCCAACCATGGGACCACTAAGAAGGATAACTACTGAAATCGTATATAAAAGAACAGCACAGTATGGCTCATGTTGTTTTTCCTGTATCAGCTAAAACAGTAGAAAGACTTGCATGGTCTTCTCTATGTTTTGGTTAAGTTGGAGCTTTATAACTTGAATTTGGAAACAGGCAAAGAGAACGAGCTGTAACTCAGGACCTGACAACACTGTGTAAAACAAAAAAGGGACCAAATGCAAAGCAAAACATCTTTGAAACTTAAAAGAATTTGTACTCCTTAAAATCAACTCTTTGCAATTAAATATCTTTATTTTTAGTATATATATTTATATTTAGCCATAGTAACCATTGTATGTCACAAAAGCATTTTGTCCCTTAATAAAAAAACCACAATCAATCGTGATTTAAAAAGAAAAAAAAAATTAGAAATTTCTCATTCCATTTGGCAGAACACTGAATAGCCTTATTTTCTCAAATGCCACAGTTGTCTTCTACTTTAATTTTTATTACGTGGTACCACTTTCCTCTGACCTACGTCCCTGGCTTTACTGTTTTGCCAGCTGATGGTTGCATGAATCAGCCTTAGATATAAAAGGCTGACTTCTGGAAGGCAGAATTATTGAGGACAACTGATGATGAACCACTGAAGTTAGTAGGTGCTAGTCATTAAATTGTTCTTAATGAATGAATCCCACAACAGCAAAAGCGGTACTCACCAGCCAATGAGGAAAGTGGCTGGATGTACTCAGGTAATGCCTGGAAATGACATGACAGAAACACAGTGTTCTAGACTGAAGCAGTATCCCCCTCTCCTCATTCTACAAAAGCATATAGGGCTTACACTTATTACAACAAAAGTAAGCACAGAGGAAAAAAAGACGTGATAAAGATGTTTGTTTCTACATGCCACACATAAAGACCAGATTAAAATACAACAGGAAAAGTTAGGGTGTAATGAAGGCTGACATCTCACAGACTTTCATGCATGTTCAGGTCGGATGTCTTGGATCAGAGACAAATTCCTGAACTTAAGCCGTATAAACTAACCTGAACTCTAGTGCATTTCGAGAGAAGAGAATCTGGGAGGTAGAGGATTTAGTGACAAAGATGTGATGTCCACATTCAGTTTTGGATGTTTTCCTGAAAACCAGGTCTAGTCTGATCCTGCTCATTCAATACCCATTAGCTGTTGGAGGACAGGTATCTTCTGTCTATCTGCAGCATTTCTACCAGTTTAGTTTCAGAAGGACAGAAACCCAGTCTGAGTTATCCAAGTGTGAACTCTGAGGTCAGCAAGGGAATTCACACTTCTGCTCCTTATCCAGACCAGAACACCTAGACATAAGGTCTATAGATGTGTCTGCTTCATGTCTACAGTGTCTACCCAGCTGTATCTTCAGGGCTTTCACATTTGTGACACTACATTCCCAGCCTCCTTCAATTGTATATATACCATTATTAAGTTATTATGACCCAACAGCTCTTACATTCTTTGGCTCTGATTTTATGGCAGTCCATAAAACAGTCATATGTCCCTTTCTGCTAAGGGCCTGATTGAACACCTGCTGAACTTGTGTGAAAGTCTTTCTGATGACTTCAACCAATTGTGGAAGAGTCTCCAGGTAAACTGCTCACTCAATTGCTTTGAGTTAGGTTTTTAAATGAATTTAATTGTTATTCAGTAGTGCTGTTTTGTCTCAGAATCAGTGCAGGACTTATTTTGTGTTGGCAGGAGCAGAGATTCCTTCTGCTGAGAAGACAGGAGATGGTACAGAGCCAACTACAGTTTCTGTAGCTCCAGCGCTTTTCCAACACCTTCCAACACCAAAACCTTGGCAGCTGTTGCAGCAAAGTCTGACCTTAAGCACTGTATCAGTTTTTTACATCTATGTTGGGGTGCACGTTTATTGTTTTATGTGTTTTTATGAGTTCTTTGTATAATGGTTTCACCCCCACCCCCTATTAAAAACAAAATGGTTTGTCCTCCTTCCCCTCTCCCCTCCCACCTCCCTAATAAATTCAAGCCCTGCCCCTAGACCCTTGTCCATCACCCAAACCCCTCCCATATCTCTAGGCCCTTCTGTGTCAATCTCCTAAACCCGACCCTTGGGCCTTGTCAATCACCCTTCACCCATACCCCCTTTTCCAGAATATTCTTCCTTCCTCGACGCACCATAAGTTGTTTTATATGTCAATCATTTATGTGTCTTCCTATTGGTCTCATGCAAATGTGCTCCCTCCCTTTACCCCGCCTGCGCCCTTCACTCATTGGTTGTTACCATTCTCCGCCCCTTGTATCCTCCCCCCTTTATAATCTGTTGTCGACATTGTTCGTTGGCCAGACCTGCTCAGACCCTCCTGGCTGTGGTTCGGGTGAATAAACCGCTGTTCCCCTAACCCATCCTGTGGTCTGGCCCCTCCTTCGCCTCTTGCTTCAGAGCCTTGCTGCTTCTCTCACCGTTGCGTCTCTACCCTGGGATCATCTCTCCGAAGAGCCTCCTGCTCTACACCCGCCTGCGCCCCTTGGCCTCATCGGGCAAGGGTGGGCCNCAGTTATCCATGTGAAATGGAGTATCTCCAACAGGAATGACTGAGGCACAGAGATTTACCCAAAAACATGATTCAGGCATTTGATTAAAATCAGGAGAGAAAGAAAAAGAAAGAAAGAAAGAAAGAGAAAGAAAGAAAGAAAGAAAGAAAAAGAAAGAAAGAAAGAAAGAAAGAAAGAAAGAAAGAAAGAAAGAAAGAAAGAAAGAAAGAAAGAAAGAAAGAAAGAAAGAAAGAAAGAAAGAAAGAAAGAAAGAAAGAAAGAAAGAAAGAGAGAGAAAGAAAGAGAGAGAAAGAAAGAGAGAAAGTCCATCTATCCTGAGTTTTCTCCTTTTCTCCTGTTCCACGAGAGGGGTTCAAGGGCTGTCTATGAGGGAAAAAAGAATTACTTAGATCATCCAGTCCTCTGTATTTAAAGCGTATCCATAAACAAAGCAGTATGAAGTATTTTGGCCTTGGATCTCCTTCCTCAGTGTTGAACAGACTCTACTGTACACTAGAGAAATTATGGAGGATTTTTTTCCAATTTTTTCATCAGAGCATCACACTTCAACAAACTATTTCAATGAATCACTTTTTTCCCAATGAAAACACATTTTGCTGAGAAATTTCTAGCCACTTGACTTTCAGAATAAGTTAATAACCTGGACTTAAATCCTGAATTCCTTCCCGAGGCATACTGCATCCTTTCAAGGGTTTGATCTCCCAAGTAAAAAAATTTGGGTGTAGTACTAGAAATAACAATATTTTATCATTTGTATTTTGTTAGGAAAGCAATTTTATTCGCAGTGAAAATCCCCTGGCAAGTTTCTTTTGACTGCAGTGACATCTACTGGTACTCAGAAAACTTTCTGGACATGAAGAATGAAATCAAAATGACACTAGGTATGGGACCCAGCAGCTTGACAATTTACTTCCAAGTAAAGAGAAAAAAGCCGATGTTCCAGAGTTCAAGCATGTATCCTCCCAAGGACTGTAGGCTTGCTCATGTTTGTTAATGTCAGAATACCTGGTTCAAATGGAGAGAGAGCAAATTCAAGTGTTTTAAAAGGCAGAGGAACTTGATCACCTGATGCAGGAGGAGGGGATCACTGCTCACTTCCTATTCCAAAGTGAACAAAAGACAGGAAAAGACTGCAACAGGGAAAGAATTCAAGAATGCTGAGGGGTCTATAGAAGCAGCAGTGCTGGCAGAGGTAGTAGTGGGCTAATGGCTTGAGCTGTCAGACATCTCCTCCCTGAGAGTGAAATGAAACACCAATAAAGTGAAACCAGCACAGTGGTTAGCTGAGGAGCTGAAATCCTGCACAGACCACCCTCGAGCATCCCAACCCCATCTCCTGCTTTGTTTGAGTGGTGCACAATTGCTTACTGTGTGTACCCTCCAGGAGACTGTATCCTCAACAACACTGGGGGGTAGCTACATCTTCCTTCTCCTCACTAACATATTCCTTGTTCTGCCTTTACCTCTCAAATAGATTGAGATAGGGGGTGCTTAAGAAAATACTATGTAAGAACTAAGGATTTTTATAAGATATTCATATAGCTATTTTTCATTGTAAATTCTCTCCTTCCATGTTTTTTCTTTTGGGATTTAACTGCAAATTCATAAGAAGCAGCACGTAACATATACTACACTCATGAAGCATTGTCAAACATGCCTTTGAAGCAACACAATGCAGAGTAATACCATCAAAAGTTATTTATCCATAAGGATCTCACCATTTTCTTTCTCAAACAAGCAGAAAATCTTGTATACTTTAGCAGAACTCTATGTGGAAACATGCACAATGGAGAAAGTATTTACAAATATGTCCTTTCTTTAATAATGGTATAAGAGCATTTTGAAAATCAGTGCTGAGCATATTCAGATATCAAATTCTTACTAGATATTTCTGATATGACTGAGAAATGTATCAAGAAATAGTCTCCAATGCCAATGATTTAATTCTAGTCAAAGTAAGAAAGCTGTCTTGTCTAATGTATTAAATTATTCTGCTCTCCTCTGCCCTTCAGTGAAAATCAAGAAGACGTATGTTAATGAGAGCCACCTCTCTGGACTTCGCAAGCTTCCACATTATCTATGCCTCTATCCTGTAGCCATTTGGAAAAGCAGTGGGAGCAAATGAGTTATGAGTCATGGGAAGAAAAAAAAGGCATGTCTCAAATACTGAAATTAAATGCAAAGGGAAATGACAAGTACTGGAAATACGAGCTGCCTAACAAACGACAGATAGTAAAATAAGGCAAAAGCTGGAAATGGCAAATAATACAAGAAGACAAATGCTGGGAAGAAAACACAATAAAATAAGAGAATGAAAACAAATATAGAACTAATGGCATCATTGATCTTAAGGATTCTTGAAAGGGTAAGACAAAAACACTGAAACAAGCAAAGCTTTAGGGAAAGTGCTAAATTAAGGCACAGTACAAAGTAAGAGATCAAAAGATTCGCTTAGAGGCTTGATCAGAAGCATCAGATTTGTCATTGATGAGCCCTTTGTCCCTTTTTTTCCTTTGTTGTTGTTGTGGTGGTGTAACTTCAGTATACTCTATTTCCTGGCATATAAAAGTACACTCAGATACTATTCTCAGGCATGTGGAAATTTTTTAAGATCTTTGGCCATTGTTTTAATGTGGTCATTCAGACTTCGATTTACACCTTGATTAGTCTTAATGACTTACAGAAAGGACACTTGCTAAGCAAAGCAGAAATTTCTCCAAGCTCATTTATTGATTCTAAAGGAAAAAGAAAGATGAGACCATGAAAATAAAGATGAAAGGCCACAGTCTCAGCTGAGATATATGAGTGTAGTTAGAGGAGCTTCTGATTTATATTACTTAGGAACTCACCTTGAGGTTCTGTCACTGGGAGAGAACTTCTGAGGGTGAGATCTGCTAGCAGAGCAAGGTCTAGGGAGGAAATAGATTTGTAATTAGGAGCACTATTTACTTTGGCTAACCTAAGGCAGCTTCATCAGGCATCTGTTCTGAGTCACACTTGACTGGACACTTTCCATACACTGACTTTAGGTGGACCCAAGGGAAGATACAGCAAAACTGAAAAGGCTTAGAGGTAGCTACACTAGCACATTTATGAAAAACCTCACTAGTGCGAAACTAATACATGAACATGAAAGTATTGGAGATCTTCGGGAAAAGGTAGAAGGTTGACTTACATCACCATAAAGATAAAAGTGGATAAAACGGTAAAACTCTCATCAAGACAAACGCTAAAATTATGATAGTTAAATAAGAAAACTACAAGTAAGAAGACTAAAACGATATTTATTAATTTTCCCTAATATTTATTGATTTTTGCTTGATTTTCGTTAATATAATTTCTTCCTGAGTCAACACACCACCAAGATAATTTTGTACATTGTATTGTCACAGTATGGACTCATAATGGCATCAGGTATAATAGATCAAGAGATTACTGAAAATTCGACTTCATTTTACTGAATTTTATAAAATTTGTCAAACTAGTGCATTTAAAGAGATTATCTTTTACACTGATTTTCCTTTTACTTAGAAAAGAATTATCTACATTTGCTTCAGAGGTGCATGTAACATCAAATTGCATTATTTTCAGCCCTGTCCAGGTTCCCTTATCACAGGGATTTTCCCCCTCCAAACCAATAATGAAACATGAGGTTCGTTGAAGAGGGTGATTTCCAAGACTAAGAATTTAAAAGTTTGCATAAGGAATGAGTCATATAAAATTAATGCTCAGCCACAGGATTCTTGAACACATAAAACTTTTTGTCATCTGCTGAGTTTGCACAGCCAGATTAATGTACATGGGACTACTTGCTTACACTCTGAGTTGTATAATTTGTTAATATATTAAACAAACATGGCTTCAGTCATGGCCATGTGTAATTCTTCCAACTTTCCTGCAGCACAAGCCTTTGAATATATATCCAGGAAAAAAAATGGTAATATTTAAAATGACTGAAGAGCTACATCTGAGAGCTTGCTGTAGTCTAATATGAATTTTGTTTGTGTAATGACACTGGTTATTTGTTTCAAGGACAAACTATGAAGGTGGTAAGAAAACTATAGATATTAATATTTTAAACTCAAAGAGAAGGTTACTACAATATTTCAGACCACTACAAATACTCTTACATAAATGGTAATAAGCCAAAAATTACAAGCCCCTTTATATTTCCTTGTGGTTAAATCCATGTGCAGAATTAATTCTGTAATTCTAACCAAACCAAAGATGGCATGTCAAGATAAAAGCATTTGTATTTTAGTCTTCCACTCTTTAGTGCTGGAAAGAACAAATTACCAAGTTCATAGTACCATGCCTTTTATCCAAAGATCTTGATGTGCTTCATAAACTTTAATTAAACTTCACAGCATGACTACCAGTCAGGCAGAAATCTTATCATTTTCAGAAAAAGCATGGCATGGCCTTCATTCCTTGCACAGTTGCTCTGACTACATACTGCATTTTCTATGCTGTGATGTATTGTGGAAAAATATATAATAGCAAAGCAAAAGGCCCCAACGTGCCCAACATCTATTAGCTCAACTTTTTTTTGCTTTTACTTCTTAACTTTTTTGATAATACCTTACATTAACTGATGTATTTTTAACTTTACCACTAAATTTGTGCATGTATACCTAAACTGATTTTTTAAGTTAGAAAGAGTTATAATTTAGGTTGCATTTTCCTCTGGAATCAACTATAGAAAATATAGGTGAGAAAAGCACACGGAGACTACACAGATTTTTAAATGAGTTGCTACAGCAGTTGTACTTCTCAGAGCACAAATCTTTTTTTTCCTACATTGGCATGCATGTAGAGCAATACGACCAAATTTTCTTTTGGGATACCTCAAGCCCTCAAAAACAGAAAAGAGCACCATATTAATAAATGATCCTTTTCCTTCTTCAGAGTGTGCCTAAAGGTTTATGCTTCTTTTAAATACAGTGCTATAAAGCAAGCCACCAAAGTGAGAGGGATGTATTCATTATCTTTCGCTAATTGCAGTTGCAATTTTAGTGATCTTGTGATACTTCTCACCAAAAACATGTTCAGCTGGATACAAGTTATTTGAACTGAAGTTTGATATTTTGTTTATAAATAAGAAAAACATTTATGAAATGCTGGATTTAAACCAAAGTGCAAATACCTTGAAAGAGACACTAAATTATGAAAGTATACGTGATCAGCTTTCCAAGGTATCTATGGTTCAGAGCAACAACTAAAAAATATGTCTGAAATATAGCATATGCAGCTCAGTCAACAAAATATAAATCAGAAGAAATACTGTGCAGTACGAAAACCTTGCAATAAATTGTAATACTTGATGAGTTAAGGAAAACCTCCACAGGACAGTTATTAAAACATGGATATGTGAAGAAAAAGACAAAGCCCAAGGGAAAAACATTTGGGATAAAGAGGTCAAAGTATTTCACAAATATATTGAGAGAGTAGGTATTGTCCCAGTTTATCTGAGGTACAGATGACGTTAGCATTTAAAATTGAACTGGACGCAGTGTTTTCTTCAAAGTGAAAACAACATAGGATCTGGTAGCATGAAGAAGTTTCTGTTTTAATAGACAAGGTTTTCTCGAAAGGACAGTATAAACAGTGCTATAGTTTAGCACGGGATCACTTCATGAGCTCTCCTTGTGGCGAATGGTCAGGTGCATATGCAGGCCAGGAGATGCTTGTATCTGTGACCCTCCACGATGTTATTCAGTGATGAGGCCAAGGCAGAAAAAGCTCCTTTTCTAATCTTTTTATGGAACTACATGTATTTCAATGTTGATTAAAAAGTTTTCTGTAGGAATTTTTAGCTTACATGTACTTATTGCAGTATCTTCTGGGAAGTCATATGTATGCTGGTCTGTGTCTGTATGTTTGCTTATATTATTTTTTCTCTGATGAACAATAATAACTTGAAGCTATAATTGCTAAATTTTGATTTTAATAAAATATGTTCTCTATAAAGCTAGATATACCTAGCTTTAATCAATCACACACAATTTGTCTGGCAGCATATATTTAACCTCAGTGTCATTACAGTGTAGCAGTATCTATGAAGTATGAAATGTTAGCAAAGGAGTGAATCTGTCTATGAATGTGTATTTTTAACCCCATTACCTACAAAGTTTATTTTATAATGGAGCTCATGGCTTTCACAGAAACCTCTTTATTGCCTTCCTCCCTAGTAGGGGTACCTGCGCTCCAGTTCTGGGTGGTGCTGTATCAGTGTCACTTTGGGTTACGCAGCTTTGCGGACTGACAGGAACTCACTCCAGCCTGAGCCAGCCGCAGTGAGACGCTGCCTCTGGGGGAGTGTCCCTGCGGAGGGACAGCCGATGGGCTGAGCCGTGCCCAGTGCAAGGTAAGCATCTCCCAGCCCTGCCTCTTGCTGCGGCAGCCAGACCCTGCCAGGCCGGGAACATGCCCCATCCGCGCTGCTGACAGGCTCGTCACAGGGATGCTGAGTGCTTGCTCAGCTGCTTTGCTAACGGATAGGGATGAGCTGGCAGCTGGCAGCGGGGCCGTGCCAGAACGGGGAGCGTGGTGTGCTGGGCGCCCGGCTCGCTTGCGCTGGCCCAGCCCTGAGAGTGCTCAGCAGGGCTGTGCCCCGGCACCCCAACACGTCAGCCTTTCCCTTCGCTGATGCAGTGACACTGACACTGCCAATCAGGCAAATCCCATCATCTCCCTTCCCGTAATACCTGCCTTTACAGTACTGGGAAAAAAAAAAAAATAAAAGAAAG
>VYXC01002877.1:136714-178494 GCA_013397175.1 Platysteira castanea
AAAAAAGAAAAAGAAAAAAGAAAAAGAAAAAAGAAAAGGAAAAAGAAAAAAAAAGAAAAAGAAAAAGAAAAAGAAAAAGAAAAAGAAAAAGAAAAAGAAAAAGAAAAAGAAAAAGAAAATCTTCCCCAGTCTTTCAGTTCTTTAGTTTTATGACATGAACGTTTTCTGCCTTCAGGTATTTTGTGTTACATGATACAGTTTGCCAAAACATTATTTTATTTATGGGCCATTCACTTAAGAGTTGTATTTGATGATCCTTATGTGTCCCTTCTAACTTATGTTCTGTGATATATGAGTATCTATCTTATTTTAAAATTCTTTTGCATGCAAACAGAAAACTTAGCTGATGACTGGCAGTCCACAGTGTCTGAACTGAAAAATCTACATTTCCAGATTTTACATATATGCTATATACCAGCTTAGCCTCTGTACAGATTTATTTGACCCTCTTAAGACCGTTTGAAGAGATAATTAGAAAGCATTAATAATTCTATAATTTGCAAATTTTAAAAATATTTAAGAACATGCTGTCATAGCAATAACTGCTTGTGATAGCAGCTCCTAAAAATACTCCTGAATTTATTATATAATTAGCATAGACGTGATTCCCAAAAGAACCATTTCATAGAGTACTTTTGAGAGCCTAGTGCCAGTGCATTAATGGTTTTGGTGCTATAAAATCACTGGAAGAGAGTCTTTGTTATGAATAGAGACATCTCCTTTGCAGTGAAGGGAAATCTAACTGATTTTCATGATCAAACCTTTTATTGCTCCTTGAAAAATCTGGTACCTAATAAAATTATATAGTAGGGGAAGTTCCCCCATACTGTAGCTTTTTTATCAACAATAGTAAATTTTCATCTATTTCTATTAACAATGTATTTAAAATCAGGTCAGACATGGTTTCCAAAATGGTCGATTCAGCATTTGACTCACAATAGCACTTACCTCTAACATGCAGGGAATTCTGCTGCTTTATTGACATACAGGATAAAGAAAAAAATTGAGATCCTATCTAAAAATTGGCCTCCAAAGGGAGGTTCTGATGTTCGCCTGGAGGAGTATGGCATAATTTAAATGTGATTTTTATATGCAGAGATAGAGTTCCAAAGCAAGGAATAGAACTCCTCATTAAATCATCGTGAGTGCTTCACTTGTAAAAAGCTGCTTGCCTGAGCATTCTGTCAGTAGCTTAGTTATGTTCTTCAGCCCGACAGATGTGGAATAGTGTGTAACAATAAGACACTGATGCAGCACAAGCTTACTCAGCACTTTCCTGATGGCAAAGTGCATTAATGGTAGAGTTGTCACAAAGTATCCCGAGACAAAATGGAAACTACAGCTCAGAACAGTGCAAGATACATCCATCCTACATTCTTATGTAGTTAAATAGAAGTGGTATTTCAGGTAACTGTTTAAATGTCTCACGAGGTTTAACTGGAGAAATGAGTTAATTTTTCATACTTCAGAGAAAAGGAAAGTTTTAATTTCAAACAATATTTTCTTATTCATCAGTCAAGGACATCAGCAATCATAATTTCTAATCAACTGCTTCCAGAACAGCAGGGAACAACACAATCCCCTTTGTCACAGAGTAGCTGCCACAGCAAAGCCACTGCTGCATTTCACTGGAAATGCAATACAGGGCCCTGGAAAATGTGTCTTTGGAAACCGGGCTACAGATCTTCCAGATACTGCTAAGATATTAAGAATCAAGAGTACTAGCAGGCTGTCAGTGGGCTATTTTAAAATTTAACGAGGCCTAACATAAATAATTAGGAAGAGAACCCAGTCTCCAAAAATTTAGTTTACCAAAGCAAGAGCAGCAGTTTACACTGGCTGTGGAAACAATAGTTATAGTCCACTGCAGGTTGAACTATTTCACAAACTCAATATCCCTCCCATAAATTGTTTGACTTGCCATTGGTTAACAACTGATCAAATTTATAACTGTACAGGTAGTAAGAAAATGTCCCACTTCAGTATTAACAAAATTGAAATTAAACTTACTCTGAGCCCAGAGTAATCCAGAAATGCTCTTCATATGTGAGTTTTCCTTGCCTTCCCATCACATACTTGCAGTTTTTCATCCACCAGAGAACATCTTGTGGGAGTCATAGGGTGTATCCGTGAATCTGGAACGACACAAATTTCTTAAGTCAGGATTTCTCTTTATCTGGAATACAGTATCAGTGAAGTATCCCATACTTGTGACAAGTACCTCTGAAAAAAACAGAAAGAACTATTACCATTCTTTCACTGAGAAATGCTTGACTTTTACTTTCTTTCAGGCAAAAGTCACTGCTAGAAACAAGAAGTTCAGACACACCAAAAAAAAGCACTGGAGAAAAAACATAGGATAAAACCAGAAAATAAAAGCAGTCATGTTGCAATTATAGCACTACATGGTAAACCACTAAAGTAATTTAGGTTAGGAAACACATTTTGCATAGCAAACATTAGAATATAATTATCCTATTCCACACATCACTCTGGGTCTTCACTGCTTAAAGTACAGCTTTTTAACTTATGTTGCTTATTACTTGGAAGATACCATACACAAAAGGAAAGTCAGCGATTGTTTTTAAATTAGGTACCATTTGAAAAACAAACTTCAGAATCAAAAACTACCAGCTACAGAAAAATACGAGTTTGGCCAGCATAACTAGAGGGGCAGCATCCTTCTGCAAAAAACACTGTGTGATGATTTGAGAGAGGCATAGCTGTAGTTAATAGAATGGATTCAAGAAGGCTAAAACCTAATAAGCAGTGCAGCCCTTTTCAGGAAGAAAAAGGAGCTAAGTGACTTGTTTTACTTTTCGCCATTTGAACCTCTGTCTTCAGAAGTTCTGGCTCTTTGGCAATATGTCATTTCCCTCTTCTCTCTTAGGTCTGAATGTTCAGGAAGCATGACACTCTTCTTTCTAGAAGGAGAACTAGCCACAAGGATCACTCTCTCTTCCATTTTCTGTCCCATTTTTTCTGTCTTTCTTGAAGTACATTTGCATGCTCTTCCACAGAAGTATCCTGGGAGGATGAAAACTGAGCATTCTTGCTCACTGCTGTGATACTTGAAGAGTCTCCGTTCTTTTTTGCATTTTATTTTTGACTTATCGACAAAGAGATATGAGAAAATATAACTGAGAACATCACCAAAACAGTTCTTCCTTCAAAATGCAGCATCCTCATCCTACTTGACTAGCAAGGAACATGACCACAGGAGCTCAAGTACCATTGTCCATTTCCCCACACATGTCTAGAGAAAAAGTTGCAAGTTAATGAGGCCGATTTGCTCTTAGGTATATTGTAGGCAGGGAAGGGGAAAACACTTTCATATAACTAAAAACTAGCTAAGCATTCAGAAACTGCCATGTATAACATTTTGGACTTCAAGAGGAGCCATTAAATATCATCTGGGTCAGCAAAGTCAGGGTCTTGTAATGTCAAGCAGCCACTGCACTTGAACTCTGTAACCACACTGACCTCTGGATTTATCTCACAATTTGAAGCATATTAATTCCTCATGAACAACCAGGCATCACAGGAATCTATTAGGTCACAGGAACATAGAAGGTAGCAGTGACTTAAGCACCTTCTCTGAGAGCCAGTAAAACACAGTTTGTCCTTAGAGCAGCGTGTACAGGCATCCAGAGGCACTGCTGGCATCTTCGGCTTTTTGTTACACTTGGGTATGTTTCCTTCCACCCAGGAACAGATCCTCCTTCGGCGTAACACAGATGTAATAGGAATCATAGCCTGAAGGACTACAACTTTGCAATAAAAAAGAGCAAAAAGTTTTGTCTTGCATAGTTGGTTACAAATAGTGAAACAAATCATGAAATCCTCAGCAACAAAGAAGTGCACCTCTTTCTTTATGAGATTCTTTAATTTCTTGGCAGCATTGTTCAAAATCTTCACGTGGAATATGCAGTATCTCTCAAAGCACAAGCTCTGTGTCTAAGGAGACAATCTGAAATTTTATGCTCAGAAATGTTTTCTACCAGACAATGAAACCCTTTTTTTTTTTTTAGTTAGAATGATTTTGTTCTTTTCATAGGTAGGTTCTGAAAGGTTACCTCAGTGAATTATTTTCAGCATAACAACAGAAAAGTTAATCATTAAAACAAAAGCTTCCATGCCCAGTTTATTTAATGCTACATCTACAAACTGGCAAGAAATGCTCTCTGTGGATGTTTTAAATTATCTAATCCCATATCTACTGTCCACAAATGGCATTTACCAAGTTTTAATTTTTTCCAAATTAGGGATAAAAACACATCCTCATATCCAGGACCTTAATCTGGATTGTACACTAAAGCATTGCTGCAGATTAGGCTGACACCCTTTAGGAAAACCTCTGGTACTGATGCAGTCTTGGAGAGAACTGCCAAGAGATCCACAGGCTGTTTAATAACAGCATTATTATCAGGTGCCTACAAACAAAACATTTGTGCTCAGACATTTGACGCAATAGCTACCAAAATTAATTACATCCATAAAGTCAAATAAAAGACTTCTTAAAACCCCAAATATTTACTAATAATCCAAAAATGCAGAAATCAAACAGTTTCTTGAAAATATAAGGGATGTTTCAGCTGGCTTTGTAAAGACAGACCAGAAGAAGGGAGGAAGAAAGTAGGAAGGTCAGAAGCATGTGTGGGACAGAGAACAGAACAGGCACCCAAAGTGGGATTCGTTTCACTTCCTTTCAGAAAATCACAGCAAGGGAACCTGAGATTTTCTTTGCTGTTGGAAGCAAGAAAAAGGCTGCAGAAACTGCACTTTAGAAACACCTGTCCTAGGCACCTACTTTAGAATGAGATAACTGGATCCAGAGGTGATGATTTCTCTACCCTGAACATGAAAGAAGTCTAATGACAAATTTAGATGAAGACATCTATATTTTTTTAGGTTATTCACATACAAGACTCTACAAGAAAAGAAAAAGAGAGTTAATGGATACTTAGGAGAATGGGACTGTGCTGAAAAGCAAAAATCTTAAAGCTCCTGGTGACTTTAATGTGCCCCTGGCTTAGACTTATTCAATAAATTAAATGAGAAGTGTATAGAAGCCAAAAAAACCCCCCAAAAAACCATACAGCCCTTATGGTTCATCTCATACTGAGGAAAGCCCCAGATTAAACTGAGAATAGAATCTGATAATTTATTTGACAAACTGCTTCTTCTACTCCTGTTCTCACAGAAACTATTGACAGTCAATTAAAGACCCTTAGGCGTTATTAAAACAGCAGAGAGATACAGGTTATAATTATAAAGAAAGACATCTCCCTGCTTTTCAGTGCTGTAACATGCCTACATATCCAAGCCCTGTCATGGGCAAACTGTGCTGGCATCTGCTGTCACTGGCACTTGGACTAGATGATCCTTCTAAGTCACTTCCAATTGAAATATTCCAAAGTTTTAAAGACTTCTTAGAAGGAACACAGGGCTTCCAAGAAATACTCAAGTAACAGACATTTGAGACCCTCAAGGAGTCAACAAAAAGAAAAGAAAAATTCATTTTCTGTTTCTTGGAAAATCAGAATAGTACAGTCCTAAAAACAAAGACAAACCTTCCTGGAAAGAGCACACACACACCAGGACACACGTACACACAGAGACATTGTGAATACACACAGCTGGAACGGCATTACACAGCAACATTTATTGACCTTCCCCGGGCCAACGGGCTTCATAAATGTTCTAAAACATCTGTTAATGACAAGTCTACGAGTCACGTCCCTTAAGTAAAGCCTAGGTTCATGCAACATATCCTCTTCTTGCTCCTCCAGATGTTTCATTGCTTCTGTCAGCTGTCAAGGCTTAGGTGGTGATGCTGCAGGCAGCACTTCCAATGGATGCAAAGCTTAAACAAATCAGAACATTTTAGCCAATTGATGCAATTGCAAGCACATGAAAAGTCCAATGCAAGCACATGAAAAATGATTGACAGAAAATTACCACCGAATCAAATATCGTATAACCTGTCAACTTAAGGTAGCAAAGTTTTATTTGTAGAATACCCTCACCTGCACTGTTTTCTGATGCAGGAGATTCAGCACCCTGTCATTAACTAAGTCCCCCCAAAAAAATCTTCTTCCAACATGGGTAGGCCATAGGATTTTGAAAATTTCTTTGTGATCATTATTAAACAATGCTTTTATCTAAAGCATAAGGAGAAAAGATATTTCAGATATAAGGCCACACATTTTCTTTATATTTTTTTCCAAAAAAGATGAGTACTTAAATTAAACTAATACTCATCTGGATAAGACAAGCTCTAAAAAGTTATCTTCTTGGCCTTAAAAGGTTAGATTTTCAGAGTATGGCAAAATAAAATACCTTCTTTAAGAAACACCTCTTGGAGTTTAAAATACAGGAAAAAAATGTAAGATAAACCAATGAGAAAGTGGAGAGATTCACCACCCCCAAGGCTGTTTCTTTTGTATTTACCTGTTTTGCTGTCCTTTAACTTGAATCTTTATGGTTGCTACAGAGGGAACATGCACGGCTCAGCAGGCAAGTATTGGCTTTTTGGTATGGTGGTTTGGTTTTTTTTTAAATTTTGTTAACAATGATTTAAATGAGATGTCTCAAGTTCTGTACTTCCAAGTTGTACGCTGTTTTTCCATCTCTACTAACAAAACATATGGAAGGAATTTCAAACCTTATTTTTGAAAGTGTTTATTAACAGTACAAAAACTTCTGTTACTGAGAAAAAATAATCAGAGCAGCATATTCATATTTTGAACACCTTCCTTAAATGCACTGTTAGGTGTCTAGAAAGTTCAGCATGTTCTCTTAATGATTTTTTTATTTCATGAATACAGCTAAAAATTTATTTCCAAGATATCCTTTGAAATATGTGTTTCATCAAACTGCACAGTACTTAGCACCTTTCCCTTGGTGGTTTTCCTTGGTTTGCAAGACTGTGTCTTCCAAGCTGTTCTGCCAGTGATCAAGTAAGATGGAAAACACACATAAAAATATCGCCCTCTTCAGGACAGAGCTTCTTTGGCAAAGGCAGCACAAACTCTCTCATACAGGCTTTGGCACCAAGCAGAAGGGAAGGCCAGACCCATTTTATCCACAGCTAAATAAGGTTCCCAGGAACTCGAGTTATGCTCTCAAGAGAGAATATTATGTGCCAACAAGTGTCTAATCTTCAAAACTTAATGGATTTTCTGTAGAGGCCATAAAAGAAATACCTGACTCGGAAATGTATGTATGTCTGAAATTTCTTCACTCTTTGTAAAGTTCTTCAGGGATTTACACAGCCATACCTACATGCCTCTGTCTTTCTGGCACTTCCTCCCCAGGTTTAATTCATGAGTACACTGAAGGAGACCTCTCTTTAATCTCTTTCTTGCCCTCTTAAACCCTCTCTGCTGGCCTGAAGTTAAGAAACATGGAATATGACCAGCTAATGCAAAAGCAGATCAGCATTTACTTTGATTTTCCTTTCAAATGCAAATTAGATAATATACCAGGAGATAAATAATATCTGAGCAATTATATTAAAATACTTTTAATATCTTCTAACTCTAATACAATCATTAATAGCAATTGAGGGCAAATAGTTACCAAAGATGGTAATAATTTGGTCCAGTTGTTCTGCCAAGAAGTCATGTGTTCTTCTCTAGCACTACAAAATGTATATGAAAACTTAAAACTGCATCAAATAAACACCACTATCAAACATTAAAATACTGAAAGATCTCTTGAAATGTGCTTGCGTATGAAGGATAGTCATAAAAATATACTGACATGCAAAAACTCCTACCCATAGATTTGTAATACAGATGGCACCTTAAATTAGCCTGTGTATATTTTAAAGGGATTCTATGAAAAATAAGAAATGCAGATCACAACATTTTTATACCTATATTCTACAAGTACTTGAGGAACACATAGAAGAAAAATCTATCCTCGAGAGTGTTTTAATAAAGCTGAATATTTAAACAGCTGTTTGAAAAGATGTGTCGAGCTGCTTATCTGAAATGTCAAATTCACATCCTCAGAAACATCAAAACACAGATGGTCTTTCAAGTACGGATTTGAATGACAACAGTGACATCGAGTGGTCATTGTTGTTAAAGGCTGCTGTGTATTGGCATAAAACCCCTGCTATGGTGGTAAAGCCAATGTGTAGACAATGTGAGTAGCACACAGTGCTAAATCAGCTCATACTGCTTGTAAAGCAACTACAGAGATGAATTAATTACAGAGTGTCAGCGTGCAGTTTAAGTTCACAGTTCACTCTCCTGGACAGCAGGAGAGCAAAGATCACTCAGTAGTCAGGGATTTGATGAATCATTCGTGGTTTTGGTGCTCACTGAATCATGTTCTTAATATGTTGATTCTTTCTTCACTCCCTTCCCAGTGCCCATTGCCACAGTGAGACAGGACTTATACTCAAAATTCCCCTTTTTTTTTACTTCTCTGTTTTTCACTAGTGTGTTTCATTTCTACATTTAAAAATGCTGCTTACACTTTAAGGCTGCATGTAGCCTTAGCTGTGAGGGCAGACACCTTCTGGCAGTGACAAACCAGGAATCACTGAACTCTTCACAGGTTTGGGTGCAGTCATGCGTCTCTCATTCAGAGCACGTCTCAATAATACATTCTCTGCTCAAACACACTTCCATATCATGCCCTGTATCTGCAGGCTGTGCCTTCAACAGAAGGCTCTCATCAGTATCTAGAGCTGTATACTGAGGGAACATGCTAAGAGTCCAATGCAAAAACTTTGATCTTCAGATTTCATGGAGGGAGTGGTCTTTTTTCTGTATGATATGTAACAGCTTCTGCATATGGTGTGAGATTTTGGAGGAACTGAAGAATAACGCATAAAAGGAAAACCTTTTTATCATTGTAACAACAGCCCATATGGATAAGCAACCCGCTTCTCAAAGTCATATGATATGCACAAAACATCCTGTTTCATTTGCTTGTTGTTTTCTTGTTCTGATGTCCCCAAGTCATTATTCCCTGATATGCTACATTGGAAATAAATTATTTCAACAGAATTTCTGTAAGAAAACTAACTGAGAGTGCTAAGCTAATGGATATTTACAATGGGATTTAAGCAGAGGAAAAGCATAACAGGCTTTGGTAAGTACACAGGAGGTTGAGGTATCAGATGACTTTATGCAACTGAGATGATTCCAGCACAGACCTGCAGCAGTGCCCTTCCTGGAGCACCTCAGTGCACTGACAGATATAACCAGCACAGGAGACAGGGAAGATGGTTCTTAAGCTCCCAAAGAATGTACAAAGATGTAAGAGGATGGCAACTGGGCCCAAAACATAGCCCATTTTTACAAACATTTGGAGGAGTGGACGAGGCCCATGGAACGGGAGAATAATAAGTATCTGTTAAGTGACCCAGAATAATACTTAATGAGAATGTATAAATCTGTATATTGAGTATAAAGATCATTTAAATATGTAGAATAATATGTGTTGCTAAAAAGAGATTTCAGTGTCAGATTGAGATTTAAAAGGATGGTTAGAAGATGTATAATTGTATTAAATTATGTGGGACATAAGCAGGATGCAAATTGTATGGAATAAGTCATGGAGATTGTACTGGGTGTGGCTGGCATGGAGTCAACCTTCCCACAGCACCTCTCGGTGCTGTGCTTTGTACCTGTAGCTAGAAAGGTGTCAGTGTCACACACAAGTGTTTTGGCTGCTCCCGAGCTCTGCTTCCACAGCATCAAGGCTGTCTCTCCAACATCCCTGCACACTCCTGAAAGCCAGTAGGCTGGGGGTGGGCAAGAGGCTGGGAGAGGACAAAGCCAGGACAGCTGACAAAAGGTGATCCAGGAGATATTCCATACCAAATAACATTGTACTCAGCAATAAAACTAAGCGAAAGGAGAAGAAGGGAGAGGGGTTTATTTTCTAGAGCATTCACCATGCATACCAAGGCCCTATTTCCCAGGCATTGGCTGGATATCACCTGCTGATGGAAGGTAGAGAACAGATCTTTTTGTTTACCATTGTTTCTGTGTGCAGCCTTTCCTTTTCCTTTATTAAACTGCCTTCATCTCAGCCTATGAGCTCTTCTTCATCTGATATTCCTCCCCTGGGCCCTGCTGAGGAGGGCAGTGATAGAGCAGCTGCATGGGCACCTGGAGACAGTCAAGGTCATCCCATCACAAGTCTATACAGAGCAAATTCAGCTGTTCCCAGCCAGCTCCTCCCTGTGAGAACATTACACGAAAGTATTTCTTAAAGGTCGCAGCCCAATTACAGCCCAATTTATTCTTCTATATGTGCTTTTCTAGGTTTCCTAGCCATTTCCATCAATAAAGCAATTAATCACCTGTATTCTTTGTCTGACACCGAAACGAGACTGCTGCAAAAGTATCCAAAAGCTTAGAAGCAGACATCTACTCAATAATAGGGTAAAAATAAAATCTCAATTTGTACTCAAAAATGTACAATGACCATGATTTTTCAAAGAAGTATGGGACACTTAGACATCAGAAAAGGCTGATAATTCTTTTTTAATTGTCAGGCAGACATAGCACATGAAAAGCAGACACTTTTAGAAGAGCAACGTATGATGATATACATTCATAAGCACAGAAGTTTTCAGTGAGTTTAACACCTTACATGAGCCAACTTAAAGCTATTATCTCCTTTCTGTCAGTCCAAGTTGATGGTCTTATTAAAAAAATGAGGCAGCTAACAGTTGCATAATAAATGAATAATCAGAATACTGAAAGGGCTTTTTTAAAGTATCAGATACATAAAACCCATCTTACCTGTCCTTGTCTTTCTCTTCAATTATCTTTGATCAATTAAACAGTATTTAAGAAAATAGAATATATCTTTTGGTTTGTTTGTGTTATTTTAAGTACAAATATTTCTAACCCAAGTTTAAGCCTTTGAATCTTAAAGAAATAATAAATAAAAAAAAATATTGAGTATTTTCCTACAAGAACTTTAAACCCTTCCAGCCTTACAGAAACAGGTTAGACTCAAATTCCCAATCTCAACTTGTCTCAGAGATTTTCACTTAACTGAAATTGAAATGAGATTAACTTCCCATTTTGACACTTAAGAAAGGTACAACAGGAAAACAAACTTCTTAAATTGTTTTAAAATGGCAATGTTTTCTAATCTGAAAATATAACTCTTTTTTAGGTAGTGAAAATCTTCTATCATCATAACAACTTGATCGATTTTTCCAGAATCAGTTTCTCATGACAACAGTTCCTGGAGAGTCAGTACTCCTGACTAGATCACAGTTGTTTCCTTGCCCGTGCTTCTATGCCAGAGATGAAAAGGATTCACATACTGCTTATTTCTCTATTATCTTTATTTTGCCTACATACACAGCACAACTACTACAGTATAAATACCTTCTGTTTGAAGGTCATGTTCTAAACTAATTTGTATTTGATGCTCTTAAAAGGTACTCATTATAAAACTTTTGAAAATTTGTCTTCAATAAATTTGCTGAGATATGAATCTATAGTAGAGCTTTTCATTTATTGAAAATATTTACACAGAAATGTATTTCCAGTTTTCCAAATCATACAAAATTTCTCTTTTTCCTTGAAGACCACAAGGTGGCATGTGAAACATACGCTAATACTAACACCATACTTGAAAGAATACAGTAGAAAAGTGGTGTGCAGTTCCACCAGATGGCCACTACCTGAATACTCAAACAGTTGTAAGAACCAGTTTGAATCTTTTGTGTGAGTTTGCCTTTTTCAGTCCAAGTTCTTTGCATTGGAAAGGGTACAAGATCTGCAAGCCTTTTATTAACGAGGAGGGATTATTCTTTCTAATATAAAAGTACATTAAGGCATTCTAACAGACAGTGGGCCAGTTACCCACAGAGTGATCAGAGTAAACAGCAAATTTCTTCCAGGATTTTCCTGGAAGGATTTTAGCCATAAAAACCAGATAACCATCATTCATGCAGCTGTGGTGTGTTAAATCTTGATTTAAGTGAAAAATTATTTAGGAGGTTTTATTAAACATGAAACTTTATTTTAAAATGGAAAAAGATGGAATCTGGTAAGTTTTGCTACATCATGAAAGTTCTGAGCCTGTTCACTCTGATGTCTGAGTACAATAAAAAGTTTTTCACTTATCTCACATACTTCTAAATTCAGCAGATTCAGGAGATGTAACTGGGATGCCTAAAGGACACCAAAAATGTAATGGTGTTAACCGTTAGGACTGGTTGTTGGGCTATCATCTTCTCATGTGCTTTATCCAAGATGTTAATATTACATTTCTTGCCACTGTGAACAAAAATTGAATCACGTTGATGTGTCCAGTTTTCTGAACTGCATTTCAGAGAAACAGCTTCATTCCTCGGATCGCTTCAAATGCATTCCGAATCCGATCTTTCTGCTCCATCCCAAATACAATCTCCACCCTTCTGGGTTATTTTACCCTGTATGATGGTGAGCTGTGGTAACTCCAGGCCAGTTAAATCTTTACAGGCCCTTCCTATAGTGACCAAGTGTCAATCAGTTCATGGAAGACACCCACAGGTGTCCATCTGCTCCACTCAAAACACTTAGGAAAGAATCTTATTAATGACCTGCTAATAGCTACGGGCATTCAGACAAATTGAACCTGTAGGAGCGTTGTACCCTGTGTAAACGGAGTCCTCACTTAATACAGGTTTTGCATATATATTGTTCATTAAAATATTCCACTTTCACTTCTGTTTCGGTTTTTTGGTTTGGTTTGGTTTGGTTTAGTTTCGCTTGGGGATTTTTGGCCTTTTTTTTTTAGGATATTTTCTAAAATTTACACCACAAACTGTTACATTGGTGACGAAAATATATCTTATGTTATTCCCAGATGACACATGCTAATTGCTTACACAAACAGGAAGAAGGGCCACATGTTTATGCCAGAAAAAATGATTAACAGGTTGATTCATTTTGGCTTACTATAAATTCCTTGAAACATAAACACTGTTGCTAAATGTCATAGACTTTCAACAGAATACTCATTAGGAAGTATTCTGCTCTTAAATGAACAAGAAGTAATTGCACTTACTAAAAAATTACTGAGGCTTGGACAGAATACTCATTAGGAAGTATTCTGCTCTTAAATGAACAAGAAGTAATTGCACTTACTAAAAAATTACTGAGGCTTGGACTATCAGAGTCATAGAATCTAGGCAAAATTTGACCTTGGAAGGTTTTCAAACCTGGAGCTGGAAATTTGGGCTCTTTTTCCTATTATGAATTCAGTCCTGTATGCTACTAAGTAAGCTAAGTTCTTACAAGTCTTAACTCCTCATTTCATTTACAGATACGCTGCATCTTAATTTGATTTTAGAGCACATAGGTATTGTCAAATAAAAATGCCAATTTTTCCCTTATTTGAGTGCCAACACAAACCACAAAAAAAGCAAATGCAAACGTATAACATTTCCAAATCCCACTTTCTCACCTGGTTCTGTGCATCTACTTGATTACCTAGACCTCGCCTTGATGTCTTGTAGTTAAGTAATGAATGTTGTTCTCCTTTATGACTGTCATGACTGACAGCTTGACAGCTATTTGGAAAGAATTGTAGCTATTCAAGCTAGAGGACAAAGCTCCAACGCATTATGTATTTCTGGGAACTAAAATTACAGACTCAGCAGATTTGTTACACTCTAGGAGATGCCTTGAATCATAGAATGGTTTGGGTTGGAAGGGACCTTAAAGATCATCCAGTTTCAACACCCCTGCCACGGGCAGGGACACCTCCACTAGATCACCTCGCTCAGAGCCCCATCCAACCTGGCCTTGAACACTCTCAGGGATGGGGCATCCACAACTTCTCTGAGCAACCTATCCCAGTGCCTCACCACACTTACAGTAAAGAATTTTTTCTGATATCTAATCTAAGCCTACTCTCTTTCTATTTGATTCTGTTTCCCCTGCACCTACATGTTGTTGTAAAAAGTCCCTCTCCATCTTTCTTGTACACTCCTTTCAGGTGCTGGAAAGCTGCAAATACCCCAAAGCCTTCTCTTTTCCAGGCTAAACAAACCAAATTCCCTCGCCTTTCCTTGTGGGAATGGTACTCCATCCCTCTGATCAGCTTGGTGGCCTCCTTTGGGCTCTCTCCAACAGGTTCATGTCTTTCCTGTGCTGGGGACCCCAGAGCTGGATGCAGCACTCCAGGCGGGTCTCAGCAGAGCAGAACTGAGGGGCAGAATCACCCCTCTTGACCTGCTGGCTTTGCATGAAATCTGCTGCACTTGTAAAATAGCTTAAGTTTTAAAGGAGAAAATAAAAGGAAAAAAAAAACAACTTTCCTCTAAGTCACTGCTTAAAGAAAATTTTTCAGCTTTCTCTCAGCTGAACTAATTTTATGGGAAACACCAAGAACATCAGCATTTCAGACTGGAAACAAAAATAAACGTTAAAATCTAGAAGTGGGGGGAAGGAGGAAGCTGAAGTATTTGAGGAAATACCCAGCCTAAAAAATGCACGTAGCCTAATCCTGAACACAGCAGATCACTGAATACCTAATACTACCTGTGCTTGTAAAGTTGGAGGTGTCAGGGAATGCTCCTAGGCCTGGCACTCATGTTCCAACAAAAGGTAATTCTGTTAGAATTCTATTAGAATAATCCCTTTTGGCTCATGAGAAACGCTACTGTCCTAAAGGATCTCCATGGTTCAAGAATTAGACCTAGGAACTACTCTTAAAAGGCATTTGTGAGGCAGGTTCTCTGTTTCGGATGGATGATAGTCATCCCATGCTAGTTGTCCTTGTTGCTAAGAAATGGTCAAACACATTTTTACTGGATTCAGCACCTAGGATGGACCTGGGCTTCACCTGGCCCCAGAGAATCCCAGTCAGCACATGTTAAGAAATGTACAGAAGAGCACCACAGTGTTATTGTGTCTAAGGAGAACCCTTCAAAATCACCCCCTCTTTTCCTTCCTTCTCTGCCAAGCTTTTGCCTCTGCATTACTTCCACACAGAAAGCTTCACTGGGTTCATGCAAAGCTGGGGGCTAGGAAGAGGGCCACCTTCATAAAGTTGCTCAGGTCCCACAAGCAAGAGAAGAAAAGAGGAAGCTCAGTGAAAATAGCAAATAAACACTGAAATGGTTCAAGTGTGGGGTGGCTTTGTTAAACTGCTAGTGCTGAAAGGAAATGTCATTTACCTTCAAAAGAGCACTAGAGTTTATCCTGATATTACACTCATGATGTGTCATCTCCACATGGGCACCAACAGTATCACAACATTGAAATAAAAATCCAGGTGACTCAGAAGCATCATAGCCCAAGCACTCCCTCCCTCCTTCCCTCCAAACTGCTAGAAAAGCTCTCAGCAGCTCTGCTCCTTGATTCAGTCAGCTGAGTTGTGTCAACATGTTGTAATAGCTGGATACAAGTATTTTCATGCAGATCTCTTAATACAAAATTGTGTCAATAGACATCTAAAACCACAGGCAACAACTTCCAAAAGAGTTCAGATGTTCAGGGATGGCCCACATAGAGTGTGGCACATGCTAACAAGGAAAGGTTGGTTGAGGCTGGTAGGAGAATACACAAATGATTTCAAAGGGTATTGGTTTCCATGGTTGTAGCACTCATTACTAATAGATCTGAGCAAGTGTATCATTACATTGCCAGCATGACAGCAGGCAAAACAGCATCTCAGCCAGAATCTAAATACTTGATGTATTATTTCGTAAAAAAACTTGTTTCAGTAAGAACAAACACAATTGAAGAGGTTACTACCAAAGTTCTTCATTCCTCCAATGTGGATAGTACAAAATATTCAGGCAAAATATTCCTTTTAAAAAGGCTATTGTAAAACAAATATCCCTTATCTTTCTATTTAAAAGCTTGAAAAGTCCACAAAATAAAAAGCAGGGACAAGGGCATTGTGACTACTGAAAGAAAACTCATTTTCTAAAACAGGGTCTTTTATGCAGCTCCAAAGATACAACTAAAATTCAGAGACTATCAGGTGTTAAGAGAAAAAAAAGCCTTTTCCCCAAATTTTTCAGAATATTTAATAGATAACAGGGTCTGTCATGTTTAAGTCCAACAGCAAAAATATAGTATAGTTGTTTGAGACATAAAATCATCATCATGCAACCATAGCTCCTTTCAATCTGAACATCTTGTCTGGACAACAGATTCCTACCGTTGTGGAAACACAGTCAATCTAGTGAATTGCAAAAAAATACAACTAGATTTGGTGCTTAATAACCATAAAAATGAAGGCACTAAAATATTTTGGTGGATGGACAAGACTGAAACAAATTGAAAAAATAAAAGTCTTTATATTAGTAAAGACATGTAGGTAGTGTGAATTTTTAAAAACATATACATGACTACAAAAGAGGGCATGTGTATCTATGTATCAGAGGCCTGATTTTCAGGTGCACATGCACAGGAAAATAAAAAAAAAAATCACCCACCCTCCTTCTGTATTTTGTACCTTCTTCTCAACATCAATGCAATGTTTACAGTAGAAATCTAAAAGCTCTTTCAAGCCTATCCTGCCCAGAGGGAAGAATGTCAGAAAGCAAATACCACCTCACTCTGGAAAGTGTGTTTAATTTTAGTTGTTATTTTACTTGATCTTTTACAGAGATACAAGGAATGCAAAGCATTTTACAAGTCTGTATCATGATGTACTGATTACACAGCAGCTGCCTTCCTTGATTTTGCAAGCTGAAGGAAGACTAAGCCCATTACCATAGCTTTCACACATTCAGAACCATTTTTTCCATTTAAAATTCAAGAAAATTATAGTAATTACAACACTAATCGAACCATTATGAATACACACAAAAAGTATCCTCTTCGCTATGGAGTTTGCTTACCTCATTATCAGTGGGGATCTTCAGAAAATTTTCATGTGAAAGGAGGAGTCAGACCCAACACTTAAGAATGAAAAGAACTATGTGGGAAATCTCACAAGTTAAAATTTCAAAGAAGTAAACCACTGGCGGCTATTTATCTGCCACATTCTATCTTTAGAAACAGTATTTAACAAAAACTTTAGTTTTTATCAATAGTTTAATCTGCCTTACAACCTCAGCCTCGCCCCCAGTCTGCCATTAGGGTTAGGGTTTGGGGTGTCACGAGGACTACAGCTCCAGGAACACTGTACCTGGAATAGGCATTACAAGGGAAGCATGGCACTGCTCCAACAGTGCTGCCTCCACATCTGCTTTTAGAATCACAGTAATGTTCCTGGGGTTTGTGTCAGTACACTTAACACTATAAATATACATAAAATCAACACAGCACACAGTAACAAGATGCACAAATAGTTTTTCAGTATAGTGACATCTTAATGGCAAAGAGCATAAGTAGGTATTTACACAATGGTTTTGTAATGCATCCTGGTAATTCTCCATTGCGTATTATTTTCTTTAGCAAACAAAATCTTCCTTATATATCAAATTTAAAATTGTATGACTAATGGTATTACCAACGTGGTAAATACAGAGAGAGATATGCATAAACAGATACCCAAAACTTGCATATTGCAAACATTGCTTCAAGATTACACTTCTGGGAAACCCCCTAGTGTGTCTAAGGGACACGGACTAACTGAAAACTGAAAGTAGAGTATGTCACCAGTTGCTTTATGTGGTTGCTCATATGTTCATAATGGTGAAGCAATTGGAGGATATAAATCATCCAAGATACAAGAAAATTGGAAAAGCCACAACGCTACTAAAAGTGCTAGGACCTAGACAGAACTCAAAAGTTGTTGCCATGTCTTAAAATGAATGCTGTGAAATACTGAACATTTCGCAGTTTGACAACTTAGGTGTTTTCCCTCATTCTCTGGTCCATATCCATTGCTGGGAGAAAAGAGGAGAGGTGCAAGGCCACAGGTGCCTAGCCCCTGATCCACATACATGGAAAGGCAAGTGATTTGCTCTATTTACCTTTATTTCATCCTGCGGAACTTTCACTCCTTGTGGAAAGCTACAAACCTCTATCTTTAAATTGAATTACTTTGTTAGTCTGTGGGAACTTGGCTTGGTGAACAGGCCTTACAAAACCTTCCTGCGCAACCCTCACGTAAAGCTCTCATAAATACATCAGCATATCAGGCAGCTCTCTATGATCATGGGCAAGGGTGAACTTGCACTTACTGGAAATTTCGAAATTACCTTTTTGAAACGCCACTATCGTGAAAAATCTTCCTAGGGCAAACACGGAGGAGATAAACATGAGACAAAGCTTTTCTCACTTCGCTTGAGCAATGAGTATACACCGGATGGGGCTCTGAGCAACCTGGTCTAGTGGAAGGTGTGTCCTGTCCTGGAAGAGGAGTTGGGACTAGATGATCTTTAGGGTCCCTTCCAACCCACATCATTCTATGACTCTATGCAGTGATCAATTCACTGCGGCGACCTGCGCTCGGCTCTGGCACCCTGCATCATCTTTCGAGAGCAGAACTCACACACCCCGCCCGCCCCCTGGACGGAGGGGGATGCCTCCTCCTCTCCGGCGCAGGGGATGCTCCCCGGCAGGACCCCCTCCGGACGAGGGATGCTTCATCAAGGGCACGGGGGATGCTCCACCAATGGCCCGAGGGATGTGCCCCGCCACAGCGCTCCCAGGGGTCCCGAAGGGCGAGGCCGCTGCCCCGGCACGGCTCTTCAGGGCATCGCGGGCACCGCGCTCCTTCGGCTCGCTCCTCCCACCGCGGCTGCTCCGCCTTCCCCGGCCCGCGAGCCGTGGGACGCTTCTTTCCATGAGGAAGTGGCTCGTCTGTGGGGTAGAAGGGGGGGAGAACTGCTGGCCGCTGGAGAGCAGGCGGGGAGGTGCAGGGGCGGGGCGAGGCGAGGAAGTGGGGCGAGAGGAGCGGGGCTGCGGGGCCCCCTGCGCCCGGCGGAGTGCGAGCATGAGCGGCGGGGATGGCGGTGGGGGCCGGCCGGGCGCCCTCAGCTACGGCCTCCCCTCCATCCCCTCCAGCAAACTCCCGGACTTGCGTTTTATCAGCCGGGGCGCTTACGGCACCGTGTCCGCCGCCCGCCACGCCGACTGGAGGGTCCCGGTGGCCCTCAAATGCCTGCAGGGGCCGCTGCTAGACAGGTAACGGGGTGGGCAGGGGGCCGCCGGCAAGGGGCATCGCCGGGGCAAGGGCCGGGCTGAACCCGCCTCTCCCTAAACCAGCCCCCAGCAAGGGGTCGAGGTGCCGGTCGAAGATGTCGGCGTGGGTTTCTGAGGTCAGATCAGATCCTGGTGTTTCGGTGGGCAGCCTTGCTTTAATTCCACGGGGAAAGGGGATCCCACAAGGCTGATTCCGCTTGGGCCGGGAGAAAGCACGGACCGGCCCCGCAGCTTCCTCTCTTTCGATTGTTGTAAAGGGGTGGTTTTGGTTTCGGTCTCTGTGAGACATTAAGTTGTTTCTTTTGGAGGCTTTTTCTTCTGCACTGTGCACCTTGAGCCCTCCTCAAGGTGGGATTGACAGAGTTTGGCTTCTTGCTGGGTCTGTTGGTTGCTAACCATTTTGCTGAGGTATCAGCAGGATAGTAAAGTACAGTGATTACTATAGATTTGGTGTTTACATAGGGGAATATAGGGAGTATACTGTTCCATCCACTAGAGATTGCTTCTAGCTTCCAGAAGAAGCTTCTCTGGGACAATGCAATTCCATCCCCCCAGATTTCACAGTACTGAGAAGAGCTGATTTTAAAGTAATAGGCTTTTAGGCCCCCATGTGCAACTGATATTTTCCATATAACAGTCGGGTTCCCCGTTTTCCAGGTACCCAAATGGTAGCGTATTTATTACAGGAACCATCACTCCATGTAAGGGGAAGCAGGTTGTACTTTTTCATTCGTCTCTGTCTTATTCAATCTCCGTAGTTCCATTTTTTAACATATCAATGCAAATTCGCCTCTTCTTGGGCAGTCTGAAGCCTACCTGACTGTAAACCTGCCTCTGAGTCTTATCTTGGTGTCTTCAAGCTTTATTGCCTCAGGTTTCTTTGAATCTAGTATTAGGCCCATAGGTAGGTAACTTCACTCAGAAAGGATTCTAGTCTCATGACCCAATATACTAGAGAGACAAGTATACTATATATATATACTTATATACTATAAGACAAGTTGTTTTAAGCTCTTTCACCTCTTGTTACCCAAGTGTGTGTATACACAGGCTTTATCTCTGAAATCTTGCCGGAAATGGAATCTCAGTTATGTTGTGTTTTCTGAGAAATTGAGGGGGAGGGGGGAGAACTGGGTGTTGTGGGGGGTTTTTTGTTTGGGAATTTTTTTTAAATTTAAATAACTGCTTAAATCCCTGCTAAGTGGAAATACAGCTTTCGTCCTCAGAAATCAGTTGGGAGAAAATGCCAAATACTATTTTTAGTCATGCAAGAATTTGGATTAGTGCGACATCTAACCTGTGAAATTACGATTAAAAGGGCAAGTGAGGTAATCAAACTAATTCAGTCACCATATACCATGCAAAGCCCAGAAATGCTATCAGAAGACTGAAAGCTGTAAAAAAATCCGTTATACATGAGTCTCTGCAGCAAGTGCTTTGTTGGTTGTGTAGCAGGTAATATAAAATGCCAGCCCATAAGTGTTGCCTAGAAAAGGGATGAGTTCATGGTGCCATTAATTCCCCAAGTGGGAAGTGTGTGGTGTGCATCCCAGCATATGGTGTGTGACCAGCCAAAGAGCAAAGCCAGTTGGGAAGCTGTTGTGGGAATGTACTCATTTAGGCATTCAGTGCCCTTTGGTATGGAGCAGACAAAGGTGAAGTGACTGACAGATGGAGGAATCGACTTCAGTATGTCGCAGTTTGTTTCCCAGCCACAGCTGAATCCCATCCAAATGTGCCTTACTGTCTGGGAAAACCCCTGGCTTGCTCAAACCTAGTCATTTCTGGAGAGAGGGAGGAAAGCATAGAGTTGTGTCTTCTGTCCCCTGCTTTCCTCAAAGGCTGCCTTTTTACTTCTGTCATTTCCTAGAGTTTCGTGTAAGTCTTTTTCCATCACATAGATTGAAGGACCTTAATTTCATATCCATCTAAATTCAAAGTTTCCTGCTGTTAAGAGCCGCAGGCTTTAGTTCACAAGGCTTCCTCTTTTCCTCATATATCCTGATGGCCTTTTCTTAGTGAATGTTAAATCCACTTTGATGGATCCAGACTGCTGTGAGTGCTTTGGGGTGTGCCCTGCACTCGATGGGCCCAAGCCAGCTCTCACCCCGGACCTGTGCTGTGCACGTAGCACGGTACTGTGCTGAACAAATCGTGATGGCCATAGCCCTGGCCCCAGCACAGCCCTATTGCTTCTAAGTCAGACTGGCTCACATCCAAAGGATCAATCTTAAATGTGCTGTAAATGTCCTGTATTTGAATATCCTAGTCATGTACTGTACCAATCTCCACTGGTATAAGATCTAAATCGTTTTTTTGCTGAATTATGCTTCATGGTTGAACTATCCTCATTGACAACAAACCCATTCTTTTCAAGACTATTTGAGACGCATAACAAATAGTTTCTGTTTTTAGAGATAGAATCATATTCAATCTTAAATAAAACTTAACCTGCTGCAAGGTCTGAATTTGTAAAGATGCATCAAACCCACATTTTTGAGGAGTTTTGAGGTAATAGAGAGGATCCACACAGTCAAATTCAGGCATCCAAACACGATGAGTCTGGTCTGTTCCTGCTTCGTGTGCATCTAGGGAGTGTTTTTTCTAGAGAGTGATTCAAAGCAGGGCCTCAGTTTGAGGGAATGATTTATGCAAAAACAAAGCATAGGTAATTGTTCCTTTTCCTTCAGAAGTTCAAAAGTGCTTTCCTTTAGCCCCTATTTAGTATACATGAGAGTCCACTAAATTTAAATGGTTGGAGAACTATGAGTATTAAAATCTCCACTCTGTAAGAGGTGAATATTGGGCCTGAGTGAAAACTCAGGGTTTGAAGATGTTTAGTAAAGTAGGACAAATGCAGATGGTTGTTACCATTATGGTTACAAAGAATGGTGGAAGCTGGAAGTTCTGACTGTCTCCTTATTTACTGGAAACGTGGATGAAATGTGTGATGGAAATAGATTTGTGTGGTACAACAAAACCAGGGAAGCTGTCTTGTCTTTGCAATTGTAGTTTCTAATTTGTCTTACACTGTCTTGTTCTCAAAACAACGTGATAGAAATGAAGAGGTAGTGGTACTGCATACAGGGATATAATTGACAAAGAATATAGTGAACCCAGCATTTGCTTTGAGTTTCCTAGTACTGGTATGGTAATGTATTTTACTTCTTTGCTTGTTTTCTTTAAGCGATAGAAACCACCTTCTAAAAGAAGCAGAGATATTACACAAAGCCAGGTTTAGTTACATTCTGCCAATTTTGGGAATTTGCAACGAGCCTGAATTTCTGGGAATAGTAACAGAATACATGACAAATGGGTCATTAAACCAGCTATTGCATGGGGTAAGTGTACTTACAGTCTTTAAATATGATACCTGGCTGCTCCAAGTAGATTGCAATTTCCATACTTAATTAGTATAGTAAAGTATTTTATTTATAATATTTCACGTTAAAAGACAGTCGTTCTCCGTAGTAGTTTTTGGTGCTCAGATAGACCTTCTGTATCTCAAAAAGACAACTAAACTCGGCTGACTTAAGTTTTGTTAAACTTTTTTGCTTTAATGTTGTGACCTCTGACTAGCTTTATGTTGCATTATTACATACAGTCACTTTAAAAATCTCTGTTGGTCTCTAATTAGATTCTGAAATACTAAAGCTTGCTTCAGTCTGGGTTTCTGAAGTACTGCCACTACAAATACTGATTTTTTTTTACATGAATTTGAATATTAAAAAAAAATAAGATTTTGATGTTAGTTTATAGATTGCTAAATATAGCCAAATATTGCTAACATAAACAGGTATGAATATTTCTAACAGATGTTAGTCTCTGAATAAATTCTCCTGTGCTGAACTCTCAGTTGCTCCCATTAGCTTGGCCTGAACATACAGTGTTGCTACTGCAAAGCTACTGCAGTTGAGTCTCAACAGCACTGAAGTCTCTTCTCCACCTTTAATCAATACACATCTCGTGGCTTAGAGAGCTCAACACTGTGTTATTCATAAAGGCATTAGTGCCAATATAACTTTAAAGATTTCAGTTGAGTTTTACTGCATTTTTCTTGCTGTATTATTATTTATAAAGGTAGTATTTTGTGCATAGTTTCAATACAGCTTTTCTGTTCCCCACTGTCACTTGAAGATATGATTACCATTCTTTGTGTAGGACTCATAAATTGTGGGTTGCAAGTTTCATGTGGAAGTTCATCTGTAATTCGTATTTCCATGTGAATGACTATGTAGCAAATGTTCAACATGATGTATAGCAGTCATGAACTATTATGTGAATGCTAGCAAATGGAGACATAGCACTGCATAATTATTATTTTTTAATAATGTTTGTTTTAACAGCTGAGTCTTAATGCTCTGTTACAAATTTTTAAGGAGTTTGTGTAGTGTATGTTTTGAACAATTACTGTGTGCCCAAGTCACTTTCTTCTTCTTATAAAATAAGTCTTTGTGTGTGCTATTAGAGCAGAACAAAGGATATTCTGGTTTTGTGGTTTTATCTTGGCAGAAAGATGTATATCCTGACATTCCCTGGTGCCTGAGATTCCGCATTCTTTACGAAATTGCTTTGGGAGTAAACTATTTGCATAACATGAATCCTCCGTTGCTGCACCATGACTTAAAAACCCAGAACATTTTGCTGGATGATGAGTTTCATGTCAAGGTAGGGTTATTTAATTCTTATGTTCTTCAGCATCCAGAATGAGTGAAAGTGTTTTCATTATTGTAGAGGAGGAAGGGTGAGGTTGTGGCCATACAGAGACAATGTATTTGTCCAATGATGGACTTTTTCTTCTGTCCTTGCAGACAGAACTTTGGAGTTTTTCTTTTCAAAACACTGTATTAATCAGTTGTAGATTTTATCTATCGGAAAAGACCAGAAAGATAGAATTTGGGCTGTTTCTGCTACAGCAGTAGCTGATACTCAATAGTGGTGACACTTTTGTTTGTCAGCCTTCCAAGGGTAGCTACTTCTGACCCTTTCTGAGAAGAAAATAGAAAGTGTTCCTGCCCGAGATGCTCTGACAAGTTACTTCTGTTTGGCAGAAGGTCAAATTCATTAATGCTCCATTTGATACTTACCATGCAGTATGGACATATCTATTCTGTTGGTGTAGTATAAGAACACATAAAACATGACTGCAAAATCTTACGATGTTGGAAGGCGGCTTTTGTGAAGCTCATTAGAACAAGCAAGCATACATGCAGAGGTATTAGTAGTTTGAAACTTTAAATCTGCCTTTTAAAATATCACTGCCATGATGTGAAAAAGAGACTAAAAGTACTTCTGACAAAATGTTTAGGTGCTTCCATAATTGCAAGATTTGGGTTTGTTTCATGTTTTTTTAAAAGATCTTCTGTTTCTATAATTGATAGAATATGTTACTCAAGTAAATGGAAATAAGAGGTATTTTGCACTGAATTATACTTGAAAAGTGAATGCTTGAGTTGTTACGTTAAGATGAATCTCTTTGTGAGTCCTTTGAGCAGCGATCTGCTGCTGATCTCTTCTTTCTTCATTGCACAGAAATTTTTCTTGGCAGAAAAGTGCCTCATGTGGCTTTGTCTCCGCTCACACCCTCAGCAGGTCATACTTCCTCCCACTCAATTGTGCTGGTATTGCCATCTCTCGAACTTCCTGACAAACCTGATCAGGGAACCAGTCCAAGTCATTTTTTTATCCACTCTTTTTAATCCCTAACAGCTTTGGTGTGGCCTGGTGCTCTGCCTGACCACATCTGAACAGTTTCTTTGCTGAGGCAACTGAAGGGAAGAGGTTAACTCTTGCATACCTGCCCTGCCTCCTGTAAGGAGTGTCCTTAGGGTTTTAAGTGAAGCAAGATTCTCTGAATTAGTACAGTTGACAGGAAGTGCAAGCAAGGTTATCATGCATGCCAAACAGAAGATATACTGTGTATGTATAAAAGTAACACCATTCACAGGGTGCTCCTGGCTGTCCCTGATCTACTGAATGAGCAAGAGTTAAGACCAATTACAATGAGGAAGGCCTAATGAAAGTTGTAGAGAAGAAAGGTTACTTTTCATTGTGGATTTTGATGTATGCTCTTCAGAAAGCTTGGTGCTGTTACCTTTGTTGCCTTGCAGAGGCATCTTTGTTGAAAATATTTTTGCTATTACGCAAATTCTGGACAAGTGCAGAGCTGGTAGCTGGCTGCTTATCTCTCTCCATGTATGCCAGACACTGCAGCTCAGCCAGCAGGTGTATTCTGCTAAATGTTTGTCTCTCTAGCCATAAGCTAATCTGACATCTGGTGCCCTGGCTTGTGGATATCTGAGGATGTAAACTGCAGTCAGTTACTTCTTCTTGTAGATGGACTATATCCTGTAGAAAGGAGGAGGGCCCCAGAGTACACATTAAAAAAAATATTCAGCAACGTTTTGCAGCACAGAATTTCAGAATATCAAATCTATTAATTCAAGATTAATACATCATGAAGCTTTGGGAGTAAAGTGAAGTGCCCTAAAATTTTTTCTGTGAGGGGAACTGCCTCGAGATGTTGGCAAGCTGAGTTGTGTACAGCTGTTAAGATTTCTACTAAACTTGTTCTTTCTTCACAACTAGAGAGCTACAAGTAATCAATTCTTTTTTGTTTGCTTTTTTTTAACACAAGGAAGTGATTTTCTTCATACGGCACAGCTATCTACAGCAGACTCCTCAGCCATAGTGTACATGAATCCTTCCTTAAAAGAATAGGATAGGGCAGTGCTATAGGGACAGCATGAGTCATGACCTGGGAATGCTTTATGGACTGGAGTTGATGTCTCCTGTTGCTAGGAGAGCCACATACCTTTTGTATGTCAGGTTAAGAGCTTTGGGTGACCCCTTCTTCTGGGCATATTTCAAGAATTTCTAACAACTGTCAGCAGATAAATCCAGTTTTTCTTCTCAGAACAACTGATTTGACCTTCCCAGATTGCAGATTTTGGCATGTCCAAATGGCGTGTCATATCCATGTCACAATCACGAAGTGAATCCTCTCTGCCGGAAGGAGGGACAATTATCTACATGCCACCTGAGGATTACAACCCCAGTCAGAAAACCCGGGCAAGTGTGAAACATGATATCTACAGGTAACTCCTTTTGTTCTCTAGTGGGGTTTGAAATCTGAACTCAGATTTGATTTACTGAACTTAGATTTTAACATATTCTCAGCAATTTTATTATTTTCAGTGGTAGTATCATAGTTGTCTAGGCAAAATGAATTGGGAAATAAAGAATTGAGCAATAGCTGGATTTAATGACTCACTTCTTTTGTGCTGTGACAACTGTAATGCTCTAAAATCAAGCTGAGACTACAGAAATAGGTAGGGTAGACTGGTTTCTGTAAATGACTGTACATATACAGGGAACGTAGGGAAAGAAGAAAGCATTCACACCATTAAGTCAATGCACATACTCTTGTAATATGTGTAATCAAGTAACATAATTTTCAGAACGTACTTGAGGGAAAGAAGAAAATGTATTTTTGGAAAGGAGGTAGATAAAAACAGGATAGTGGGGTTGGAGAAAATAGTTATAGGAATCTTCTTAAGGAATAATTTACTTTATGAAAGTTGTAGTAGTTTTGTGTTAGGCAGTCCTGAGTACAAGTAATAGAATAGTAAATAGAATGGTGGTGACCCATATAACAAAAGGAAATCACTCTGAGGATACTGGAGTTAAAATTGGATGTTCTGAAATGGTTTAGAGAGCTCAGAGATTACTGGAAGGATATTGGGAGGAACTGTCATGTGTAAGGGAAGACTGAGGAAGCATGAACTGGCCAATCACTGTGACAAAGTCCATCACTGCGGTGCAGTCTACCACCTTTACCTTCACTGATCTCTGACATGGTTGTATCTTGGTGAGAGATGACTTAGTCTCAGAGGGTCCTACTGACTTCCAGAGAGACCACTATTTCACTTAATAATCCCTTACCCTTAAGAAGCACATGAAGTTCCTAGACATCCCTGTCCAAAGAATACAGATGATGACAACATACCTGCTCTCCTTACTCTTTGATGAGAAGATGTGGATAAGGAAAACATTGAAAAGAAGAAATAGTCTATTAAGAGGAAAGAAAGGGTGACTGGCGGTTTAATGAATGGATCAAGATAAAAAAGACAAATGTTTGTTAGAAATAAAATAATATTTTTGGAGGAATAACAACCAAATGGGAGAAAATAAGAGAACACATCAGTAGAAGGGTGTAGAAAACAGAAAAATCAGGAAGGAAAGAGATTATGTGAGAAGAAAGAAGAGAAACTGAGACAACACTGGAAAGAGAGATCAAGGCAGGAAGACATGAAGGTGCAGAGGCAGTGAAGGACCACCAGAAAGACCACACAGGAGGATCTGTGCTCCCAATCAGAAGGGATTTCTACAAAGCAGAAATAAGAAAGGAAAACAGGAATAGTGTAAAGGGGAATGGTGCAGTGTTGTAGAATTGAGGAAATAATCTTTAACTATAGAGAGATTCCAAACTCAATGAAAGATATTATTAAATATTTGGATATTTTCTGGCTGTCTAATTAATTGATCACAGCTGAGTGTTTTTGAGATATTGAAGCTAATTTGTAAGGAAGGATCTTTTTTAAAGAAACAAATTGTTTAAACAGTAGTCAAACAGCATTAACTTCTACAAAAGGGATGATTTGCTTTACCAAAAAAATCAGCCTGCATGGATTTATCAGGAATACATCAAAAGCAGACTTTGTAATAGGGAGGACTGCTTTTATTTAAAGCTACATGAATAAATTTTATCATTGAAGAATGTTAAAATGTAAACAGAATAAATAGTTAGGAAAACTCAGTTTATATGATTTGATTTTAAGCATCAGTTATTTGTTTCTTACTTCATTTTTTTTAATTCTTACTTGGTACCTGTCGAATGGTACAGTTCTATAAGGCAGTTAAATGTAACCTGTATGCAAAATTTGGTACTTCTTTGTGATACAGGAAGGAAGCTCAGTACGTTCGTACCAAGGGTAGGGAGCAAGCCTTAACAGCAACTGATCATGGTGATTATCTCCTGGAATTACTCTGTCACAATGCGTATAAAGACTTGAACTGAAAGCATGGAAATACACACTTGTCAGCACCTTGCATGTATTCTGAAGTTATGGAAGCACTGAAGCTTTAGCCTGGATTGTCTTGCCTAAATCCAAGTAGTGGAAGTGGATACTTGAATATAGTGCTGGGATTAATATTAGGGCCTTTTGGGATCGATCATGGAATAGAGCTTCATTCAGATATGGTAGAGTATAATTGGACGGAAGGACTGAGAATTCAACGCTGCTTTTAAATGAAATCGCCTAACCTTATTTAAGTTACAAAGTTGTTTAAAGTTACCTCTTTTTAGTATATCCTGATGGCTGAAGAGAGTTAACTGGTTTTTTAAAGATGGGGCAAGTTTGTACTCACTGAACCACTTGCCATTCATGTTGGTGTGAACAGAAAAGAAGGTCACTGGTTTGAGTAAGCACATGTGTGTTCAATCTCCTGGCATTAGTTCAGAGTAGTCTTCCCAAGAGTCTCTTTTGGAAAGTGAATGTGGTGTGTAAGTGACATCTCTCCCTATGGAGAAGACTGCATGTGTTGAAAGCATATATGGCAGGGGGGAGGAAGCTGGAGTGGGCATCCCAAGTACAAGTTTTGTATCTTACCTATCTCTGTGAAACTGTGTTGGGATAGAGCTGTGGGTCAAAGCCATCCTCCCTGCTAATACCCAGCTTCCCTTGGGAATTTCAGGGAGTGTCAGTCTGTACTGGGGAGATGCCAGAGTATTCCAATTAGGACAGAGCAGTTGGCTCTCTGGGGCTCACTTTAATTTGAATGCTGAGGTTGAAACTCCATGTACGTAATTCACAATTTATTAGCAGGGCCAAGTTGATACAGATTTGGAATAGGAGTTTATATACCATGGATCTTTTCTGTACTTAATACTATTAACTAGTTCTAGCTGAAGTCACCCTCTAGTTTTCATGTATTCATTTCCTCATTTTAGTTAACTATAGTCAGTCCCATGTGTGCTTGCAGGACCATTTTACCAAAATGTTTTAAATAAAATGTAAAGCTGAGGATATTGTGTTACTAAGTGTTGGTAATCTAAAATAACACCTTCTGTACTTTTTATACTGTAAACAGTTATGCAGTTATCATGTGGGAAGTGATGTCAAGGAAACAGCCATTTGAAGGTAAGGCCGTGTCTTCTGTTAATTTATTTTTCCTACCTTACCTAGAAGTTAAACCTGAAACCTGGGGACTTTATTTTAGGGGTTACTTTCTAATAATTCAACTTGTAAGTTTGTTGAAGAACACTTGGAAATACTTTTCAAATGAGGCTCTTTTTTCAGTATCTTCTTTTTTAATTACGGTGTTGTTTCATAAATTAAGAAAATTTTTTCATTAATTAAAAAAGAAACAACGTTATTTTGATGAGCATAAATTCTGTGTCTACAAACCAAATTACTCCTCCTATAGAAAGCTCTTTGTATTGCATATATTTCTAATGACTTCACAATGTCTGTTTTGACAGAAGTTATAAACCCGTTGCAGATAATGTACAGCGTGTCACAAGGACAGCGACTAGACTTGAGTGAAGGAAGTCTGTCGATGGACATTCCTCATCGAGGGCTTATCATAAGATTGATGGAAAGTGGATGGGCACAAAACCCAGATGAAAGACCATCATTCTTAAGTGAGCTTACCTTGCATAATGAGATTTTTTAAACTGGCAGATTTCTGTTGAATGTGGTACTTACAGAGCAAGGTTATAGTCATGGAAGGGAAATGTTAAAGATGTCAGGAGATACATGTGCTCAGTCTTGTTGGTTAATGCAAGGTGCTTGGCTGCTTCCTTCATGTCTGTAAACAAACTTTTATGAATGGAATTATGTGTATGCCATAAAACCAGGCTGGTTGTTGGAGTCTTTTGCATTTACCATCTTTTACTTTACCTTTGAAAAAGCAGCATGTTTTGTTTAACTACTTGTGTTTGGAATTTTTTTGTTGATTATTGAAGATAATTTGGGGTTTTTAAGGAGGGGGTGCGAGAAGTGAAGTATAAAATGAGTGAAGTGTAAAATGAGTACTATGGGATTTATGAGCACACAACCAACACCAATGAACCACTGCACAACAGATGAGTTGTAGTGACTTCAACTTGTATTTGCATCTCAGTGTAAATCTTTCACTGACACTTTATCTTTTATTGATCCATCTCCTTTATCAGGCAAGAACTGGATTTTTTTTTTCCAAGCAAGGAAATGAATCTAAACACAATATTTTCTAAAATCAAAAAGAAAAGACACATCATGTTATTTCCATATGCACTCTTGTTTTCCTATGCCAGTTAAAAAAAAAATAGCAATTTAAGAGTATGGTCACACTGAAGGGAAGGTTATCTGGGATATATACTACAATGTGAACTAACTTGGATTTTCTTCTTAGTGCCATGTCTGTAGTAAGATGGTCTTCGAAAAAAAAATGCATTGCTTTTGCCTCTACTTTACTATCATGAAAAGAAGGAAGAAGTTGCAAAACTGTTGCAAAATTAAGGGAAGTAACGCTCACTGATGGGGAACTTAAGCAATTACCATAGCACAGGGACACTGACACAGACACACACAGACACACAAACACAAAGGCACCCGAACCCCCTTTTTGTTAAATAAGCTTTAAATAGAAAAGCTCAGCTAACCTGTCTGTTCCTCTTCCAAAGAAAGGATAAACACTACTTATCACCATCTTTCTGCATGTACTTGGAGTGCGTACCTACAATTTAATTACAGTCAACAAAAATTGACAATGCTAGTATTTCAGTGTGGAAAATGGCCTGCCAAACCTGTAAAACTCCCAGCGTTGAATGTAGGTCTTGAAGATGCTAGTGTAAAAGAAAAAGTTCATGTGGAAGAATAGTGGTAAAATTATAATAAAAAAATAAAAATATATTAATAAGGATGCCATGTGATGAGTTGCTAGTATGGTAAATTAGTTTTCCTGAATCAGTGGAGTTCACAGAAAAGCAGTACAGTTGTGATATGCTGTCATCCTTTCCTGTAGTATTTGAGCACAGTTTCAAAGACATATTTTTATAATATAATCATCTCAAAATGTGAAATATTTAGTATTATAAACTTCTAAACACTGGAAAACAAGGGAGCATAGCGCAGGTGGTTATTGGCTAATTGGATTGTCGTGTGCCTCCCTGTGTCAGCAATGATTTTAACTTCTCTGACCTGCTGCATTTGGTGAGAGTGAGACCAGTGTCATTTGGTTTCACTGGCTGTGACAGGTCAGTGCCTTGACTATCCCATCTTCTCTGGCTCTTCCTCACGCCTTAAGCGTGTATTCTGGATACGGCTGTGTTGAGGGTGTGTTTATTTATTTTTCTGGTATAAATTTTTAACACCTCCTCTGGAGTCGGAAGACAGCAACCCACTCTGAGGTCTTATGGTATTTGGTCCCATTCAGCTAATCAGGCTTGATGGGTCTGCCTTAAAGCACAGCAACTCACCAATCTCTCCATTCCATGAATGCGAGACTTGCAGTTCTGCCCAGCCCTGGATCTCTTTTGACACACAGTGATCAGGTGGCCAGGGTTTCTTTTGGTGGTGTGAGCTGTTCTAGCAGAAGCAAGCAGCTTCTGTTTTAGCAGCATAAGCGGTTTGATACGTGTCAATAGACAAATTATTTTTGTAAATGTAAGAAAGACACTTTAGTAAAATGACACCTTGATTTCCACTTCAAACCATTCACCAAGTACTCTTCCCTTGTTTAGAATGTTTAATAGACCTGGAGCCAGTTCTGCGAACATTTGATGAAATAGCTATGCTGGAAGCAGTAATTCTGTTAAGGAGATCAAAGGTAGGTATCTTTTGTTACAGTCATGAGTTGGTCAAATAAGTTGGTAACTTTCACTTGCTAAAAGAAGTGTAATCTTCTTGTCACTTCTCCTCAGTCTCCTTTGTCTAATCTTGTATCTGGTTGAAACGTGCATTTGTACAGGGCTGTCATCTTGTCTTACAGCAGAAATTTAATACAGGTAAATATTTCTCTTCCAGTCACTATATGAATCACAGTGTATTTACAAGAGTGGAAAGAAAGCAAATACGGAGCAGATATCTCTAAATATACCTCTGAATCCTGAGCAGGTAAATACTTTACATGTTGCAACTGGTATTTGGCATCCTGAGAGCTTAAAGGAAGGTTAACTTGGTAAGGGAAGTTGTTCTGCACTTTACTTTTCTGTGCAGTCAGGAAAGGCATAAAATGCATTACTTGAGCCGGGGTGTAACAAATGCAACACCATATATGTGAATATAGTAAAGGGTGGGTATGCAGAAATTAGAAGGGCATCTGAGTACGGGAAAGCTCTAAATATGGCATGAAGCTGTGCCAGGGGAGGTTTAGATTGGCTATTAGGAAAAAGTTCTTCACCCAGAGGGTGATCAGGCACTGGAACAGGGTGCCCAGGGAAGTGGACACAGCACCAACCCCAGCAGAGTTTAAGAAGTGTTTAGACAATGCTCTCAGGCAAATGCTGTGACTCTTGGGGTGGTCCTGTGCAGGGCGCCAGCAGTTGGACTTGATGATCCTTGTGGGTCTCTTCCCACTCTGCATATTCTGTGAGTCTGTGATCCCCTCAAGGAGGAATGCAGCACACAATGCCTGCCAATAGTAAGAGATTGTCTACTGCTCCCTTACACCTCTATGGAGCTTGCTTATATAGGGTGATACAGGTTTGCACTCATATTTTGATTCTTAGTGCTGCTGCTTTTGGTTCTTACTTGTATACAAAATTGCTGTCATCTTTGAAAAACACAAATATTGTGATTATATCATTTCTTCTGATTTACCGTATTTTAATTGTGCTGTCTATTGAGCATTTAGATAGCAGGTAGAACACAGTGATGGGAAGGTTGTCTGTAAAAAATTGCAACTTCATATTTGTTTAATGTGCCTGTTCAATATACAACTGGATTTCTTTCAGCCAGCATATTCTAGCTCCATACAATGTGATGCGCTTCCCCTTCGGAGCATCTCTCCAGATACATCGGCACTCAAGTCTATTCCCCAGTGTAATATCCTCTCATCAGGTGAGATACTCTTGACTTTGTGTAAATTTAAGTCTCCAGTACAGCTTTACATTCCCACTGTGACGTTGCATTTGTGTAGTAGAAAGTTGGGTCTCTCTATGTCAGAAAAAAATGTCTTTTGTAAACTTTGTTATCTGAGTAAAAAACTAGCGTTTCTAGGCTCTGATTTGCTGTTCCTGTCATGTGAGAAATCTCTACAGCTTACAGGTTCAGTTTTCTCTGCACAGAGGTGAGTGCAGAGAGAACATTTATTTGTCCCTTTAGACTCTTGGCAGTTTAGTTAACTGTTTTTTTGGTTTTTTTTTAGTTTGTGAGGTATTTCTGAATATAAAAAGGCTACACATTTTAAGGCATTCTAGAAGCTGAGTAAACTCAAAGTTCCCAGTACAGCCTGACCTCTAGATCATTTTGAATTCAATAAATAAAAATGGCTTTAATAGATTGCTTTGCAAAAGTATCTCCACAGACCTTTTTGTAGCTGTCCCCTTCTATGAATAAAAGTTGGCAAAATTCCCTGAAAAAACTCAATTTTGCAGTTTTGCTGATGTCAGAAGCCAAAAAAATGCAATGGGACCCAGGTGGAATAGAAATACATTGTGAAACTGAAACTGCATTTAAGTTTCTTCCTTTGATGGAATGCAAGCGTATTTCAAAGAAATGGAGTGTCCTGTGGCGTTGCAGGGACCAGGAGTATGAAAGCAGACAGGGCTGTTGACTTCACTGCTATAAAATAAGAACATCAAAAAGTATTCTGAGGTACTGCAAAACCAGATATACTCTTGTAGAGGTAGGAGAGCACAGGCAGTTTCTTTTTCAGCTCCTGTTTGACCACATACACAATTTTGAACTTCTGCTCTGGGTACTAGAAAGATATAAATACAGAAGGAATTTGGGAAAATGAATTATGGTAGGCTTAAGGACTTTCAGTTACTGGAGAAAATGGCAGAAAGCAAGTGCAGGGTGCTTTGGCTGTACCTCAACTGGAGCATTTATCTATACAGCATAAAAACCTCAGAGATGAAGAATAACGCATATTTACCTAGCTTAATAAGTATATTGTGATGAATTTTAGAACATGGAGTATTAGTTTGAACATGAGCATGGACTGTAAGTGTAATCACATAAGATAAATACCAGCCTTTCTTGCTGCTGGTTCTTGTGTGTCTGCCTGTGGAGGGCATCACTGAAAATTTGTTGGTGCAATTATTCTGACTGATCAGCTGGTGGTCGTTTTATGAAGTCATTGCTTAGACTTTATTGTGTTTATGTATAGATACTGTAAAGCTTGTGAAAATAGTGCCTACAAAACCCTGCTGCAGAAGCGTTTGTTATTACTTTGCCAGTAGCTGCATCAGATAGTGTTGTAGTGGGAAGCAAGACTGATATTCCTCTTGCTTTTCAAACTCAGATGCAATTGTTTCAGGTGAAAATTCTATTCCAGGTAGCTGTTAGCAAGAGAGGAGTTTGGCATGGCACCAAGGCAGAAGTTAATGACTATAGATTCGAGCTGTTTTTTCCATCAGTACAATTAGAACACTTTTCCAGAAAATTGCTTCTGCGGAGTTAAGACTTTTCTTCTAGCCTTTAGCCTCTCTTTTCATCTTTCCTTTTTTTTTCTCCCTTCCCTAGCGAGTTTTTCTTCATTATGTCTTGAAACAGCTCTTTTCCCTCTCCCCATTTCATTTCTGATACAGAGAATAATCCTTTAATATACTTTGTTTTGCTAGATGAACAGGATGCACTCTTTTGAAATCCCTTTGTAAAATAAACTTCTTTATTCTCCTGTTATCCTAATTAGTCCTCCTGCTGCGTGTTCTAACTTAAGTCATTGAACTAAGGCTACCTATTATTATGACAAACTTTTTTTTCTCTACAAAACCCCCTTTACTTAGTATACCTTAGAATTATTTTTCCTTTCTCACAAGGTCCTTCATTACAGAATAATCTACTTAGAGGTCTTTTATTCCAATCACTAGCCTCACTTCCAATCATTAGCCCCATCCAGCCTGAAACAGAAAGTCTAGATCTCATATTTTTCCTTCTGAATTTCCACTTCTGTTACTCAGGTCTTCTAGGTCACTGAGGTTCTTTTTGAGTAACTTGAGTCAGCCTGGTTTTTTCTGAATAACATCTGAATAACTCTCATTAGGTTTTTTTTTTTTTGAGGGAGTCTGGAGAAAAGGAGGCTTAGAGGAGACCTTGCTCTCTGCAACTACCTGACAGGAGATTGTGGCCGGGTGGGGGACTCTTACCTAACAAGCAGTAGGAGCAAGCAATAGGATGAGAGGAAGTGGCTGGAAGGTTCAGATTGGATATTAGGAAAAATTTCTTCATGGAAAGAGTTGCCAAGCATTGGAACAGGCTGCCCGGGGAAGTGGTTGAGTCACCAGCCCTGAAGGTATTTAAAAGATGTGTAGACGTGGCACTTTGGGACATGGTGTAGAGGTGGACTTGGCAGTGCTGGACTGGATGATCTCAAGGGTCTTTCCAACCAAAATGATTGTGTGATTTTATGATTGTATTTTTATACTCTGGTCACTGATCAAGATAATTTTCTCATACCAGTACAACCCCAGTAGTTTTATGTTATTAAATTGAATATATGTGCCTAAAAATATATAACAACCTATTCCCAGCACAGCTGCTTGAAGTACTTTTCTGAAATGATCTTTGGCTCATGGTGGTTGTCTCCTAATCCCTTTTTTTCATGCAGTAGATAATACCTGCTGCTTCACACTACGTAGCTCTGCCCAACTTTCTCTCTTGTTCATGAATTAAAATATTACTTACTAGGAGTTCTAGTCCACCATTTTTAAAATACTGAGAATTGAGTTTCTTCCATGTTTTCCCATTCCTGCTCTGTGTACTTACATATTCTTCTGCAGGTCAACAAAGAGCTGGGAATACACCTTCAGATTTCCCCATTGGTCAGGTAATCTCAAGTTGTCCATGGGGCTACCTCATTGTGTCTTTAGATGCTCGTCTGAATTCTTGCATCTGTGGATCTTAGTTAACATCTTAGTTATCGTGTCTTTATCAAGTGACACCGTGAAAGGCTAATCAAAGCTATTTACAGAGTTAGGCACATGTCCTGTAGTTCAATTCTCATCAGCTGTTTATTATCTCTTCCTTGAGTCATTCCTACTGCTGCTTTCATAACTGTCATCTTTTTGTACTATAAAAAATCCTAAAACTATAAACTGTTGAACTTCCCACCTGATAGAAATCCTTTTTACTTTGCAAAAGTTTACATGAAGCTTTCCTGAAGTCATATCCTGTTTTGATGGACTACAAAAAGCTTCCATTGGCTTCCCACTGAATGTTAAGTTCTCCCAATGTTCTTCATGCCCTTTTCCCCCACCTGAATCTTTATTTTAATATTTTCAACTTTGTTACACTACAAACTTCATCAAAATAAGTTAGTCTGCTTTCCTGCTGGCTTCTAGTTGCCTCTCCAAACACTCAAAGAATTTATTTTGTTCTTCTAGTCCCTACAAAAGTTTGCTGTCAGAGCTTTTTCAATAAAGTTCACATCTACCAGATTTATACCCCCAATATTTCTTTAAAATAAAGCAGGACCTCACACCCATAGTCAAGCCCTGGTAAAATATAAGGGACATGAATGTACTCAGAATTTGAGTCTGAGGACTAATTTGTTGTATATCGTGTGAAAGTAGTTGGTTTATGACTTATTTAGTAGAATTGCTCTAAATAGTCTCCGATGGCTGTATTTTATTTGAACACAGAAGTAATACAGCTTGTTCTTTTCCTTTTCCTCCTTTTTTTTTCCCTAAGATGGAAATTCTGGGTGTCTACACTCTCTCAGCAGCCAGAGCACGGATGCAAACCTCTCTGTAACTCAGAGTGCCAGACTCCTTGTGCATCCATACAATACTGTTCTCTCATCTGACAAGAGTATTTCAGATGCCTCAAGTTCTTCATCCGGTGTGCTGCGGTCATCACCGATTCCTTCAGGTACAGCAAGCACTGTTTGATTCCAAGACCCACAATAAGTACTCTAACATGGAATATATGTCTGTGTGAAATGGAAACTGAGACTGTTGTTCACCTGCAAAATGAGAGCGAAACATCTGCAAATTAAGAATGTAAAATTAAGTAATTCTGTCCTTGTAGACTTATATTACAAAGTAAGCAAAACCAGTGTAAAATGTGACCAAGTACAGGTACTTGTAGCTACTAGCTTTTTTTCTCTCCTCTTAATCAAATTCCTGCTGCCAAAGGTCTTCTTTATGCCATTCCCTTTGCTCATACTATTTCTCCTATATCCTACTGCTGTAGCCATGCTACAGTCCAGCAGAACAGGAGAAAGACTTAGCTCGAACTTAGTCACCTTGTTGCCTGTCACTTCCCATTTTTTAGGCTTTCCAGTCTTCCATTTACTAGTGGTGGGGCAGGGAGAAGCAGCAACTGTGTCAGCATCTCACCTGTAATGATCCTTTGTGTTAGTTGAGAGCCCACTACATTGTATTCTATGCATCAGATAACTGTTAAAAGTTAACACAAAAGTTAACAAAAAGAAACTTTATTATGAGTTATTCAGAAATATTTCTTTTGTGGGGCCACACAGTAACATGCAACTTTATAAAGATTTACTGCATCATTCCTCTTTTGGAAATATAAGCATCAACACCTTTTCACTGTGTGAAACCTCATCTTGAGAAAAATACCAGGAAACTACAGGGATGTTTTCAGTAATCTTCAATAAAAATCCCCCTGGAAAGCGAATTCACCACCTGTCTCTTTTTAGTACCAGGTCGGGTTGAACACTGGAACAGGTTGCCCATGGAGGCCGCAGAAGTACCATCACTTGGAGATGCTCAAAATTCAGCTGGACAAGGCCCTGAGCAACCTGAGTTACCCTTGAAGTTGGCCCAGCTTTGAGCAGGCCATTACACCAGATGACCTCCTTGAGGGTCCCTTCCAGCCTAAATTATTCTGTGATTCAGATAGAACAAATACTCTAACCACCAAATTTGTCAAATTGGAACATTTTAACAGCTTTTTCTCAGCTTGTTCTTTTTTCTGTGGCAGTATTTACTGACAGACAGTTACAATCCCTTCCTTTTTTCTAATCCTTTCCAATCTCAGATTTTGTATTGGAAACCATACAACACAATGTAGCTCATCAGTGGATCCAAAGTAAAAGAGAAGAAATCATTGATCAGATGACTGAAGCATGTTTGAATCAATCACTGGATGCTCTTCTATCAAGATTTTTACTCATGAAAGAAGATTATGAACTTATAAGCACCAAACCTACAAGGACATCAAAAGTGCGACAACTGCTCGATACTTCAGACAGCCAAGGAGAGGAATTTGCCAGAATTATAGTACAAAAGTTGAAAGATAACAAACAGCTAGGACTTCAACCTTATCCAGACATTGTATCTAATTCTCGAAAACTGTATCTTTAAATTTATTCTTTCTTTATGAAACCATGTGAATATTTCTTACAACATAGTTCTTGTTTCTATGTAGTATTTTATGTATGTGCAGCCTTGTCTTTATTGTGCCTTTGTAAAGTCTCAGAAATGACCCTGAGTTCATCCAGCCTGCATTTGGTGAGTGGCCAGTTAATAAGTTAGAGTGCAATCATAAAGCCAAACCACTTGACAGTTGTTGACTAATTTTGTAAAACTATTTTGTTTATACATGACAAAGAAAAATATTAAAGGTTCACCATTTTACATATTTGCTGTTTATACACATCTCAACATGGGACAACTCAACATGGTATGTTTGTTTTTCTCCTTCCATCTGCTCTTTCCCACAGAGGAGGGGAAAAAAATCTAGGTGCACTACTCCAGGGCTATTCTGCTGTGTTTCCTCCTTAAGCCATGCTGGTGTACATACAGGAAAGGAGTGGTAGGTGGGAGGAAGTTTACATTGAGTTTTTACTGGATTTCAGCATTTTTTATTGTTTTGTTTTGGGGGTTTTTTTCCCATTTTGTTGCCAGAGCAAGTGCCTCAGACCACTGCATAAGAAGAATGTTAGTGCAAGAGGAGCCCCAGGGCAAGGAGGACATTGTGCTTGTCATCTTTGTTGTACTCAGAAGTGATACAGTAGAAAGGCTGCAGCTATAGCATTTTACATTGTGTGGTTATAACCACGTCAGCTATTTTTGAAATCATACTAGGATGCAATCCAGAAAGAAGGTACAGAAGGGCATCCTCAGTTCATCCTCTTTAACATGTCCTTGGTCATCTGCCTTGCATTTGTCATCTGCCATCCTACCACCCCTTACCTTTGTCATCTGCCATAAATACTTCTCATGTCATGTCAGAAGTTTGCTGGATCAAACTTGTAACTCAATTTTATTTTTGATATTTACATAGTGAACAGTAGTTGGGTCTGTACAAAGATCAATCATGCCCTGCCTTGCCATGCTGGAAGTAATGTGCAGGGGTCTCTTCTGCTATGACCTGCCTTGACCTTCTTCAGATAACCTCTCTGCTGTCCTTTTTTGTCTGAAGGATGGTGCTAACGTGTTGAGACACAAATGGGGCCACCTGAGAGGAAAAGGTATGTGGTATTTTTTTCAGTTCATTTCACAAGACCTTAGTGACTTTATCTAGGTGACTTCAAAACTAGTTAAAACATTACTGGTCTTAATTTGTCAGAACACTGCACAGGGAGATTATTTTTGGAGGCACTAATAAATAATTAAAATTTCTACTCAGACTATCTAAAATTGGGGAAATCCAAACTCCACATACAAGAATGGTAAAATCTACCTAAATTACCATATAAAAAGGAGCAGATAAATGAAAAATGCTAAGTGATCGCTGTTCCAAAATCTATAGAGATTTGAGATCTGCCCCATTTCAATGATTCAGGTTTCAGTGTGGTCATTACAAGTTGGAACAGCTTACTTTTTAAAATACATTTATGATTTTGTGAACTGAATCACAAGAATACAATGTATAGTTTACTGGATAGGAGGGGTTTAAAATTGTTTTTAAACACAAGTAAGTTTTTGACACAAACTGGGTACTTGCCTTTTATCCTGCGTCTCTCTGGAGGCTGTAAAATTGAAGTTAGATGGCTGAAACCAGGACCATGGTGCAATGAATGGCTGTGCTTTTTCTAGAGCAGACCTAATGGTGCTAAGCAAGGAGAAGTGAGGGAAAGTGCCAGCCATGCGAGTGGGAGTTTGGTGCCAGAACTGTGTTTCACTGCACATCACGTTTTAAGCCACATCTGTTGATTATGACTGGTGCTTCAAAAAAGAATTGTGTCACGCGAGGTAGCAAAGTAACACTCCTTCAGTGTGTGTCCAAAATTCATCATGTATTAGGAACTTCCCAGAGGACCCACTGTAAGGCACCTCTGTGAGGGAAAAGAGCATCCTACTGCTTTCAAAGTCTCCCTGCTGACTCTTGCCTGTCAGTACAGAGCTAGCTTGGCATCCCTTAATTACAATGATAAATGTGGCCTATGGAGTCATGTTCAGGAATGGTGCTGTCACACTGCTGCAGTCACTGTGGGCTGCTCTTCATATGCCATCACCCAGAGGTGGCACAGCTGCAGGAAAAGTAATTTTCTACCCCCAGCCCTGAATCTGCCTGTATCTGTAAGGCCATGAGCATTCTGGCCAAAGCCCAGCCCTCCAAGGAAACCCTAAGGCCACTCAGTAGAACTCTCCCTCCTCTTTTCTTGGACCCTGAGCCTGCCTCCATGATGGAGTACAATCATAGAATAGTTCAGGTTAGAAGGGATCTCTAAGGGTCAGCTAGTCCAGCCCTTCTGTCTAGTGTGACCTTGAATGTTTCCAGGGCATCAGACACTACCACTCTCGGGCAACACCAACCTGCCCTCTCCAATGTGTTAGGCACACACAGATTTCCTTGAGTGAAAAGGGGGAGGGGGCAGCCACAGTTGGGGCTTGAGGGATACAGACAAGGGAATAAAGAGAGTGATTTGGGTTGAGGAAAGGTGGAGGTTGTGTGCTTGGCCACACAGAGTGAAGGGTGTGTGGAGGTGACAGACATGAAAGTCAATATGAGCCAAAGTCTGACACTTCTGTTGTTTTACAGTTGTTTTAACAGTACTTTTTTAACAGTAACATTCCTCACTTCTTCATTCCAATTCCTAACATTTTTCTGCTTTTTCACTCCAGGGGGATATGCTGCTGATATTTCAGAGTGGCAGTAAAAGCTTTTCTCTGAGTCGTAACAGCTCACTGAAAGCCTTTCAAAATGTGCATGTAGAAATATCTTTTTATGTGTACACGGGGGGAAATAGAAACATAGGACTACACATATTATTTTGCGTTTGTTGGCATTAGATTTTGTATGGTATTTTAGCACCTAGTCCCTTTAGTAGCGGCTGCTCCTCATGTTCTGCTCCCATACCTGAAGTTAACATGGTTGTGTTATGAATGCATATTATAGTATTGGCTTTTCACAAATAATAAAGTGACTGCCGTATAATGTTAAAGTAGCTTTGCTATAAAGATAGAAGGTTTTTCTTTTTGTAACAATAACTAATGCCTTTATTTCTGTAGTAGAATAGCTGATCTAGTTATGCTGAACTGTCTATGGTAACTGAACTGTCTGC
>VYXC01002878.1:0-16148 GCA_013397175.1 Platysteira castanea
CCAGAAGTGAGGCACATGTCCTGCTTGGGAATTTGAGATTCTCAGTCCCAGAGGCTGTGCAAAGGAAACAGACAAGCACATCAGCTGCTGTAACCTCTCCTGCCACTCTCTCCCCCTGCCCTGCTATGCCCAGTGTGTGCTGCAGCAGACTCAGGCTCAGGGGAACTGAGGTGCAGTCCTTGGTGCAGACAGGTTGGACCTGGGGTATCTCAGTGCTGGCAGCCCTGGCTCCGGGTGTGTGCAGATGCAGCAAAACCTGGATCATGTCCTGGTGCTGCACAAGGAAGGAAATGTTTCCCTCTTTGTTGGCTTTGTTGTCTTTGATAAGTCCTCTGCAGAGCCTGAATGAGCTCCCTGGGGCTGGAGGAGAGTGGGGAGGCCCTGGCTGACCTGGGGATGCTGCAGCTCCACTCAAGGTAGATCACACAGGCAAGGATTTTTCCCTCCCATTTTGGGCATCTTTCCCATAAGGAGGTTCTTTATCAGACATTGACAGGAAATAAATTGGCAAGACATTTCATTATGGACAAACGAGGAAATTCTTTGCTCTGCCAGCATTCCAGACCTTATCTCCTGCAGCACACACTGTACAGCGTGCATCTTCCAATGGGTCTCGCAGGGAAGTTGCATCTCCCATACGTGCAGTATCCCCGTCTTTGCCTGCATCCAGCTGCATTTTGGGTTTCCATGGGGAAAGAAGCATACAGAACAATTAAAGCAATCATCTGTGAGAGCAGCGTGTGCTTGCAAAAGGCTAATGGTGTTTGTGCATTTCTGACCAGCGGATGGGCTCAGCTCCAACCTCCCCACAGCAAAGATCACACACAGGGCAAGAGAATATTCAGAGGCACCCAAACCAGAACAAGCAGGGTGGAAGCCTGAAACCAACCCCCTTCCTGACCCACCAAAGAAGCCAGGATTCTATTTCCATTGGCACTCTCCACACCAAGTCTGTGTCCTGTTGAACAATCACTGGACAAACACCTTTCTCCTCAATCCGCCTGTTACCTTCTCATCACTCCCACTAATGTGGTCACTTCCCAGGACATGGAAAACCCCAGTAATGGAGGATCACACCTCCCCCTACCTCCTTACTTCCCCTCTCACCTGAAGCACCCTGGACCAGCAGGAGGATCAGGGGGAAGAGCAGGGACAGGATCTTCATGGCTGCTGCCTCTCCTGTGTCTTCACAGGGCTGCAGAGGGGACACCAAGGCAGTGGGGACATGCAGGACCCCAGGTGGGGCAGAAACCTGGGCTCTGGAGTTCACCAAACTGCAGATCATGTTTCTTCTACTTTCCTCTTAAAAAGAATTCTCTGGTTTGTGCCTCCTTGCCAACCTTGGGAGCATTTCATGATGTTTCATTCTCTGGGAAATCCATTACCTCATCTGATCCTTTTCCAGGAGACCCCACAGTCACCTACCTGATGAAGGTCTTGGTGTTCAGGCAGCCACGAACCCAACAGGAATCCCTTGTGTCCAGCGGCCCTTGGGTCCAAGGAGCACTTTTTTTGGCCAATACACTCTGATTTTATATCACTGCAAGCAGTGGGGACATTCACTGATTTTTGCTGACACATTTCGCCTTGGCCAATCAGAAAGCCACCCATCCCTGCAGGGATGCTGGGGCTTCTTATCCCTCTCTGATGCAATGGCAGAGGCTGAGGGGCCTCCTGGGGCTGTTGCAATCATCACTGTTGTCCCCGTGCAACACCTCTTGTGACACCCACAGCACAGCAGCACCGGGCTGTGGTGGCATGGCATGAACTGCCTAGAATGGACAAAACAGGCTGGTGGGTGCAGGCAGGAGTAGAAACCAGTCCCAACCAGTCTCTCCTGTGAGGGTGGTGAGGCACTGGCACAGAAGAAGCTGTGGCTGCCCCATCCCTGGAAGTGTTCAAGGCCAAGTTGGACAGGGCTTGGACCAACCTGGGATAGTGGAAGGTGTCCCTGCCCATGGCAGGGGGTGGAATGGGGTGAGCTTTAAGGTCCCTTCCAACCCAAATAATTCCATGATTCTTTGATAAAATATTTGTCAATTCCTGTCCTGTCAGTTTGCTTAGTGAGCTGGTGCTGTGTGACACACAGAAACATTCAAAAAATTTTGGTTTCCTTCTCCTTTAACATCACAAGAACAGCTTCATCCTTGCCAAGGTGACTTGCATTCCACCTGCCAGGAAGTGATAAGCTTAAGGCTGCTGTTCTGATGTCTACTTGGATAAACTAGCAGTGCAAAGAGGAAATACATTCAGGTGAGACCACCCCTCACCTCATTCTGTCTGAATCCACTGCTTCTACAACTGCCCTTCTTGGTACAAATCCCACAGATGTGGTTCAGCAGCAGCAAAACTCTGTGTAAAAATATGCAATCTATGGGAGATTAGTGAAGGAAGGTGAATTGGGCCTTATCAGGCCTTGAAGGTGTGGACTTGATCAGGAGAGATTTTGGATTTATGGGAATTCTGTGGTGTTTCAGAAAGGTAAAAATCAAGGCGGCTCATGGAGTAAAGGTCATGAGACAGAAAGAAGCAGTGTATCCATGACTGCTTTCTGGCCGTGCCCTACATCCATCTCATTATCTGCCCTATATCCCTAGTAAACTTTATTTCTAACCCTTTTTTGTCCAAACAATCTGTCTGTGGTGTCTCTCCAGAGTGCTGGTCCATTGCTCAGGGAGACCAAAGCTCTTCGGGCTGGATCCTGGAGAGAAGAATGAGGCTTGAGATTGGATACATCTGGGACACAGGATCTGGTGTCATCTCTCAGAGAGAGGCATGGAATTCTGGAATGGTTTGGGTTGGAAGGAACCTTAGAGATCCTCTCATTCCAACCCCTGCCGTGGGCAGGGACACCTTCCACTGGACCAGGATGCTCCAAGGCCTGTCCAACCTGTCCTTGAGGCATGACGGGGACATCCCCTGAGCATCAATCTGTAGAAATAGGATTGGGTGTCCATTGATGGGTCTTTGCGTGCGTAAGGCCTTTGGAATATCCTCACTCACGGAGGTTTGGAACCATTCTCAGGACCAGCCCAGGGCCAGCACAGCCAGGTATGCAAAGGGTTTTTAGTCCCCACTGCAGGGAGGCCATGGCTGGGGCCAGCCCTGCCCAGGGGAGCTGCTCTGACCCGGGGATCTTGTGCTCGACCCCATCAGAGCTGCACCTTGGCCTTGCTGATCCAGATTCAGAGTTCGACCCACAGCTGGCATCCTGATCTGGCCTTCCCTGTACCCACAGCAATGCCCAATGCTCCAGGAGAGGCTGCTCCCAGCCCTGGCTGCCCTGCTCCATGGAGGGGGGCAGTGGGTGTCCCCTGCCCCAGCAGCCCCATGGTCACCGCCCCAAGGTCACTGCCCTGTGGCAGTGCAGGGCCACCCCCAGGGCACCCCTGAGCTGAGCACCCTGGATCTGCCACATGGATCATCCACCCACCTGGGCTCCTAACTGAGCCCCCCACCACAACGCCAGGTCTTGAACCCTCCTGGCACTGGCCCCCAACATAATCCCAGGCTCCTGAGGAGGCCCATGGCACAGCCATCAGTCCCTCGGGAGCAGAATGACTTCTCCTATCCCCCCAGTACCCCTGAACCCCACAAAACTCCCCTTGTGCCCCCCACCCAGGCCCCACAGCTGGGGATGGACCCAAGGACACCATGGCAGTGTGTGTCCCATGGAACAGCCCCACAAGGACTCCTGACCCAGCTTGAGATCCACTGGACAACCAGCAGGTCCCCACTGAAATTAGGGGTGTCATAGAAACCCTCATCCCTGCCCCTGGGTGTGCAGTGCTGGGGTCCCCTCACTGAGCCAAAAGGCTGGCGCTGGGTCCCTGTGAATGTCACATGTGTCCCCCCTCCCGCCACGGGTGGAGATGAGGCCAGCATGGAGAGAGGATGGGTGGTGGGACAGTGTCTGTGTGTCCACAGTGTCTGTCAGGAAGTCCTCCTGTCCTCTCTGCCCTTCCCTGCGCGCGGAGGAAAGAGATGTGCACCCAGGACACACATCTTGGCAGCGGGAATGACCACCACCTTGTATTGGGGACACTGGGGCAAGGGATTCCCACGGGATCAAGGTCTGGCTGTCCAGGGTTGCTGCTGCCCCTGGCAGTCCTTGGTGCCCCGAGGCAGCATCGTCCCGACCACGCAGTGAGGGCACGGGCTGGTGTCCTGCTCAGGGATCCGGGAGCCCATCAGGGATACCACCGCCTGCGGGAGGAAAGGTCTGGCAGTGCCTGTCCCAGCCAGGGCAGCAGTGAGGGCTCAGGGATGTCCCTGTACCCCTGGGCTGCATATTCCCCCTTCTTCTTCTTCTTCTCCTTCCCCGACAGGCAGCAATCTGAGCCCTCCAGGAGCCCCGAACTTACATCCGACAGCAGAATTCCTGCTCGGAGCAGAGGCCGACGCGGCCGATCCCCGGCGGGCAGGAGCGGTGGGAGCAGAATCCCCCGCGGCGCTCGCAGTCCTGGGCTGATGCTCGGACCGGCGACAGCCCTGCAGGGCACAGAGTGAGGAGACTTTCAGCCGAGATGCTGAGCACAGCCCCTGGTCCCTGCGTGGCCAGCGCTAGCCCAGCCCTGCTTGTCCCCTGCCACGAATGCTGAGCGGGTGCCTGCAGCAGAAATCGAGGTGGATTTATGGCACTTGGATGGGAGACGCTCACGACACCCCTAAGGAGGCTCCGGGAGAGGTCTCCATCGTGCCTGCTGCCTCCCTCCTGGAACAAGGGAGAACTCCGAAGGTGGAAGCAGGATTTCCCTTCCTCCCTGCTCCTCCTCTCTAGCAGGGATGCTGTGCCCAGTGCTGCTGACTCAGAGAGGCAAGGGCCAGGAGGCATGGAGAGGGGAGCAAAGCCCAGTTTGGGAAGGATGAGAACTTTAGTACAATGCCCCAGCTCTGGTCCCAACAGCAGAACCCGCAGCTGGAGCCTTTCCTTAAAGGTGTGGGGTGAGAGGGACCCCGGGGAGGATGGCACAGCCACCAGGAGAACTCATCAGCTCAGGCGACAAATCCTCTCTCAGAACACTGACAAAAGACAAACCCTCCACATTTCTTACCTGTCACTCCCTGGAGCATCAGGAGGAGCAGAGCACAGAGGACAGGCAGGATCCGCATGCCTGGGAGTCGCCGGCAGGGTCACAGCTCTGGGGAGAAGAGAAAGGACGCAGAGGTGAATGGGAGGGTCCCTGCCCGCAGGTCGTGTAGCACCTGCACGGGGACAGAACTGAGGAGAGGGGATGTGACCAGTCACTGGTGGGAGGATGCACTCAGCAGCCCAGGGTTGGAGCTTCCCAGCGCCAGCAGCAGCAGTTTGGTCTCTCCACGTGGCACAATGTCCCTGGGAGTGGCTGAGTCCTCAAAATGTCCAGCCCTAAAGCTCCTTTTTCTGTTTCTTCCCCCGACGGAGAAAAACAAGCAGAGCTTTCACCCCCTGACACCTGAGAAGGATTCCCAGGCCTCCAGCCCAGGATCTTGTGTCATCCTGCCTTGCGTAAGGGCCGCTCAGCGCTGTGGTTTGCTGGACACCTCTGGGGACGCGCACACAGCATCCCTGTTCGTGGGGCCCTGGCAAACAATCCGCTTTCACCACACAAAGGAGCTCTGTCCTCCTCCCCCACGGGAAGCGCGCTCTCTATGCTTCGCTTGAAAATAACCAGGAAGATGCCACTTGGGATGACATCCCCGTCCAACCAGCAATCCCGGGAAGGACAAGCTTTAATTGCGGCTTTGTTTGCTGGAGTTTGCTGTGTGTAACCCTTTATTGTTTGATGGTGCATCTTCATAAACGTTTCCAGCCTTGCTGTGGGTTCGTCGAGCGTTATGGGCACGTGCATGTGGACGGATGTTAAAAACACACTCGTGCATGATGTGTATTCACTGAGTGGCCACATGAATCGTGGAATCACACAGTGATTTGGTTTGGAAGGGACCAGGAGGTTTCATCCTCCTGCCATGAGAAGGGATATTTTCCACTATCCCAGGTTGCTCCAAGCCCCGTCCAACCTGGCCTTGGACACTTCCAGGGATGGGGCAGCCACAGCTTCTCTGGGCAATACATGAATATGCCTTTGATCCCAACAACTCACAATATTTCATGGTTTTTTCACTCCCCAGTGACGGAAATTGTACAAACTACTTGCAGATCTGTACCCAGGGGGAATCACTACAACTCCGCCATGGTAGTCAGAGCACTCAGAACAGCTTCTTATTTCCGTCACCGCTGAAGGAAATCCTGATCCTACAGATACAGCCAGAAAAAAGGAAAAGGACTTGCCCCAATTTTTTTTTTAGTATCTGCAGAGCTGTCTTGGCATCAAAACCCCTGGAGGCAGGGTGCTGGGAGCAGCTACATCCAGTAGTAAAACTCCTTACAGAGCTTCGTTAAGGTGGCAATTAGCTGCATCTCTGTGCCCTTGCTCTTTATCACATGCATCAGCTTAATCCCTGGAAGTGTCCAAGGCCAGGCTGAACAGGGCTGGGAGCATCCTGGGATAGTGGAAGGTGTCCCTGCCCCTGGCAGGGCTGTTGGATCTAGATGATTTTAAGGTCCCTTCCAACCCAAACCATTTTATGATTCTCTGATTCTAAGAATTTGAACATGTAGAGTGTTGGGGAGATGGAATTGGGATAGGAAACAGGGAGGACATGCACAGCATGGATCCTAGGGGGTTTCAGCCTGTGTTTCACTCTAAGGTGGCTCTTGAAGCCATTCCCCAGCCATAAAGGCAAGGTCAGATGTTGCCCTGGGTTTTGTTAAGCCTTCTGTTTTTAACCTTGGAGTCAGATTCTTTTACACAGTTTCATGTAAATAATAGTCAATGTTTACTTAACGGTATTTTCTGTTTTTCATTCCTTTTGTGATAAGAGAACATTGATGAGCACCTTTCTTCTCCAGTGGGATTGAGAAGGAAGTGACATGCTCTCCAATCCCTTGTGAAGTTGGGACGTGTATATGAATGTGAAATTGTAAATAATAAACAGATTATTCCTTCCTTTCTGCTGAACCTGGCAAGTGTGAGAGCGTCTTTATTGTGTCTTCCCAGACACAGTCAGATATTTGTGGCGGTGAGCTAAAAGCATGATGAGGCTGGATTCTGCATGATGCTGGCTACAGACAGAGGAGTCTAAAATTGCAAGGGCTGAACCGTCCCTGCCAAGTCCTCAGTTCTTGAGCAAAAATCTTGGGCCATTCCAGTTTGTGAAACACTCACCTGCTGTGGATTGTGCAAAAACCTCTTAGGACATCAACTGTAAATTGCTGGTTTGGCTCCACTTGGCAACTTCCTCAGGTTTCCATCCAGGGAGATCCCTGGGAGGAGGCTGTTGGCCCAGCTTCCTGCCTGGCACAAGGCTGTGGTTTCAATGGTGGCAGAGCCATTTGCAGAAACATCTGCTTTGAATGGGCCCAGAGACTGAGGGAGCTGGGCCTGTTGAGTCTGGAGAATACTGAGAGGGGATCTCAGCAATCCATATAAGTATCTCCAAGGGGTGTCAGAGGATGGTGACACACTGTTCAGTGGTGCCCAGTGGCAGGATGAGGAGCAGTGACCATAAACTGAAACACAAGAAGTTCCACCTCAACTTGAGGAGGAAATTCTTTATGTTGAGTGTGTCAGAGCACTGGAACATCTGCCCAGGGAGTCCATGGAGCTCCCTCTCTGGAGACATTCCGAACCCACCTGGACATGTTCCTGTGTCACCTGCTCCAGGTGACCCTGCCTTGGCAGGGGGGTTGGACTGGATGATCTCCAGAGGTGCCTTCCAACCCTAAAAATTCTGTGATTCTGTGGTTCTGTGAAGGGTGGGCAGATGCTCTGAACAAATGGGGAGCTCAGGGCTTTGAGCCAGTCCTTTGCACTTGGGTTGGTTGCTTCCCTTGAAAAGTCAACCATTACTGCTCCTCCCTTCACAGACTCCCAGAATGGTTTGGGTTGGAAGGGACCTTAAAGATCATCTCAGTCAACCCTACACCTTCCACTATCCCAGGCTGCTCCAAGCCCCGTCCAACCTGGCCTTGGACACTTCCAGGCAGGGAATAGATGGGGCTGCCACAGCTTCTCTGGGCACCAAGGATTCCTTGTCAGCACAAGGATGTTCCTGACTGCAGGAGCAGCTGCAGAGACAGGAGCTGCACCTTCTGAGGTTTCTGTTGTGGTCCAGGGCAGGACAGGGTAAATCTCTTAGAAGACAAGTGATCAAAGTCACTGAGGAACTGGCCTCTTGTACATGTTTCTTTAATTGCCTCAAGCAGTGTCACAGGTCTAACCCTGATCTCCTGATTTGCTACTGCAGCCCATATAAATTTTTCAGATTCACTCCAAATTTACATCAGACAGAAAAACCAAGGGTAAAACCAGGCTTCAAATTATCAACTTGTCCTGTTCAGTGTGTCTTTAGCTCTTATAATAAGACAAGATGCTGTTCCCAGGTCTGAAAGCTCTGGGGAGATGGGAGCCTCATGTTTTCAGAGCAGAGGTGCTGTGAAGCATCACACTGGAGAAGATTTGTGACAGTGGAAATGGTGACTGATCCCAGTTATAGTCACGACAAAGAATTCCCCAGCAGGCACGTGTGGAGAACTTGCCAGCACTCACTCAATCAGCAGCCCAAGAGGGAAAAATATTTTGGTGGCCTACACATTCCTGGCAATTTTAGATTGATTTCAGAATTCTTGTTTAAAATTCTAAGTGGAAATAAGACTTGGGAAATGAATGGGAAATGAATTACTATTGGAAATGAATGACAACACCACACAGGGCAGCCAAGCAACCTCCCCAAATCTTGCTTTTATTGAAAGGAGAATGGCAAGTCCTTGGTGGCTGGTACAACAACTCCTTGAATCCAACGGTGTCAAAAGCGATCATTCCCGGAGATTCTCGGCAATCAGCCACACTACAGCCTAAACAAAGGAAAGGATATTTCAGGGTTTTTAAAATTATGATTATGAGGAAAATCCTGCTACTTGGGATTCAAACGATAATTCGGGAAGTCGTCTTTGCCCCAGTTAAATCCTAAACTTACCATCTGCAGCAATTATACCCGAGACGACACGACCCCAGGTAATCGTTCCCACGAGGGCATTTCCCCCTGTGGCAGAAAGTCCCACGATAGCCACACTCCATGTAAGGTCTCCTGGGTCTTACCAAGCTTCTACCTTAAAAAAGAACGAATAAACAAAAATGGGAAATGTTTTTCTGGCAGGGATTTGCATTTTGCTTCATCCCTGTGAGCTGACAAAGTCATGACAGTTCAACCCTCAGAGGAGGAGGTCTGTGGGCAGAAGAATTAAGCAAATGCTTTAACTCCTTCTTCTGATGTGTCTCCAAGCCTGGGACTTCTTTAGGAACTCAGATTTTAGGGATGGACATCAGGGACCTGATAGAAAACAGTAAGTGGGCACTTAGCAGCTCTTAAAGCCTTGTAGGTCACAATTCAGGAGAGATGCACCAGCTCATCCAGGAGGGCCCCACTTGTATAAGAAAGAGGGGAAGAGACTTTTAATATAAAAAGACAGTGATAGGACAGAGGGGAATGGTTTTAAACAAAAAGAGGAGGGATTTAGGAAGACATTTCTTTCTTTTGGGGATGGTGAGGCCCTGGCACAGGGTGCCCAGAGAAGCTGTGGCTGCCCCATCTGTGAAAGTGTCCAAGGCCAGGTTGGATGTGGCTTGGAGCAGCCTGGGATAGTGGAAGGTGTCCCTGCCCGTGGCAGGGGGTGGGATGGGATGAGCTTTAAGGTCCCTTCCAACTCAAACCAATCCATGATTCCAGGGTTGCACAGATTTGGCTGCTTCCCTCCCTGTACATTTCACCCGTGTCTCAAGCAGGTCCTGATGTCCAGCAGTTCATAGGGATGGCTCCCAGACATGGATAAATTCATCAGTCCCTGCAGAACAGCACTTCCATGCCACCAAACCCTGCACACCAGGCACTGCCCTCTGGGTCTGAGCAGCCTGGAATTGCTCTTCCCTACGTGGCTAAACTGAATTCCCTGCTAAAGCAGGATACCCACATTCAAACTGCCTTCTGGGAACGGCCGCCAGCCTGTGCTATTCCCAGAACAGGTTTTATCCGTGAAAGTGCTAATTGTCAGGGATCTAAACAACCCCAGGGAGCAGACTAGCAATTAGGCAGGAAGTTGCCTGGCCGTGTTTGGTCGATTAATGAAGATGCAGCCTGGCAGCTGATGTGTTCTGGATGCACCTGACACGAACCAATTAATTCCGGTTTCCAGCTCATCCATGGAACAACGCTAAGCCCAGGATATTCAGAGAGAGGGCAGCTTGTTCCATCAGACAGGTAATGGATATTACATATGCACAGTGCATCCAGCACATCCCTGGTGCACTGGATTCCCAGCATGTGAGTGGAGTGATACATGCACACCCAGAAAATCCCAGGAAGAAATAAAGGAGTGCTTGGAAGGGTGAATAAAACACTCCTGGTCTCTATCTGTCTGTGGGGCACTGCAGAGGTGTATGGGAGCAGTCTGAGCTCTCAGGAACACTTTTTTTCCAGATACAGATAAATTTGTTGCTTTAATATACCCAGAAGTTCCTACCGAAAACAGCCCAAACATCCACTGCGTGTGTAATAAGGACACAAAACAGACCAAAGGAGCTCTTTGCCCAGTGTCCTGCCTCTGGGAACTTCCATAAGCAGAGGCCCAGGTAAGAATAAGATCAGACAACCACATAGAATCATAGAATCACAGACTTATTTAGATTGGAAAAGACCTTTAAGATTATTAAGTCCAATTGTTAACGCAGCACTGCCAAGCCCACCACTAACCCATGTCCCCAGGTGCCACATCTACACATATTTTAAATCACTCCAGGGATATATATGACCCTTCTCCCACATTTCTGCTCTTCTTCAGTCCATCACAGTCTTTTCCCATCCGTACTTCCCCAGAGGACACTTTCCACCCTGTTCCCTCAGAGACCAAAACTCCACCAGCCCTTGCTGGTGCACAGAGCGCCCTGCAAATGTAGCTGTGCCATTTTCGGGGCTGATAATAAAATACAGCCCCTTTTTCTGGACAACAGAGTTGGTCTGGGGTTCCACTCCTCCGCAGCCCCTCAAGAGGCACAGCCTACACCACCCCTTATGGCTGAACAGGTTTCTCCACCAAGGAGATGCTGCCAGTAGCATTTAAACCTTAACTCATGATTTTGTGCCTCTCCACCTCACGTCCCAGCTCCTAAAGCAAAGGGTATTTGAAGAACATGGGACCAGATTCCTTTCTATTTTTTCTGTGTGCTTTAAGAATATTTTATTATGATTTAGTTTGCTTGTTGGGTGACTCAGAGGGAAAGTGATTCTAAGGACAAGCCTGCAGGGTTTAACAGGGAAAAACACTGGTGCTGAATTGTAATTTTGGAGTTGTCCCTCGTGCTTTCAAAGCAGTGGTTGGATTGTTTGCCTGCTGATTTCATTTCTCATCGGTGATCTGCCAATGAGTTTTGATGATTTGCGTGAGGATTCTTTGCAGGAGGCAGCTTGGCCACATCCCAAAGGGAACAGGAGACCTTTGCGAGACTCTCCAGTCCCTTGCCTTGATTTACACCTTACCTGCAGCTCCGTGAAATGCCACCAAGAGGAGAGCAAGGAGAAAAGGAAGGATTTTCATGGCAGAGGGTGGGCTGGGAACTCGGGTCACTACAGAGAAAGAACAGAACATTGGTTAGAGGTTTGTCCCTCCAGTCCCAGAAATGACACAGAAAAATATTCTTCAAGATCTGCAAATTATCTAAAAGAGTTTATTTCACTTTTTTGTCATGGTAATATCTATTGTCCTAAGACTTTCCTGGAGCACATATAGGATCATGGCATAGGAAAAAACTCCCATGCAGAAAACTAAATTTTAAATCACGTTTTAATTAATGCATCAAGTAACCAGCTGTTTATCCTGGACTTCTTGATACTTTGCAATGCAATGCAACAAATTTGATTTGCCTTATGGAAGTTAAAGCTGTTAATTCAGAAAGGAAAATGAGACAATTTCTGCTAGACTTATACAAAACAACCCCATGGGTGCTGTGAGCTTTTTCTAATTAAAAAAAGAGCAGAAGTTCCTTCACAATTAAATCAAAATCCAGCTTCTCCTTATTCTTGCTTAGAGGGTGTTTCTTTTTCTTCACTTCAAGAATTACATAATTTCCAGGATAAATTTTTTGAGTATTTGCATTTCCTGCAGCCAACAAAAGCTCCTGTCCTTTATCAACATCTGACACCTCTAGAACTGGCTCGTGTCAGACTGGAGTCACTGCACAGTTAAGGCTATAAAACAAAATGCAGTGTTTTGGAGTGACTTGATTATTCCCCATCGCTGCTCCCTGCCCAGAAATTAGTTTTATGCCTTTAAACAGAGCCTGAGAGAGGAGAGGGAAAAAAACCCAGCGAACTTCTCAAAGTTTTCAAGTCTCCAGACTGTTTAAAAAGGACAAAACCTTTTAAGAGAAGCGGAATAATGAGAATATTTTGGTTGTTACCAGGTAGGAGGAGGATCTAGGCTGGAACAGTCCCTGGATCAGTATCAACCACACGGATGAAGATGAAGGAGCAGAGCGTGGGTTTGTGCTGTTTCTGGAGGCTGGTGAGGGATATTTGGCCTCCACAGCCTTCTGGTGGCCAGTGAGGTTTTGGGGAGCTCTGGGGACACCGAATGAATCCTCCTAAGAGGAACTGAGGTTTGGCTTTCAAACCATTGCAGCATCGCCTCAGGAAATGTGTTGAGATGAGAAAAACCACCTTGGGCCACCTCCCTTTGAGCAACCCTTTGGCCACAGCAGCTCACTCAAGGACTTAGTTTCCATCTGTTTTCAGAGGTTTTATATTTCCTTACAAACATGAACGATATATCAACATAGCAAAAAAAAAATATAAATTATCAGCTGGAATTATGTTAAAATAAAACCCACCAAACCTACGTTAAATGGGAAGTTAGTTCTTCCTTGGAAATTCAGGGAGAAGGTTAATGAGCTGTCATTAGTTCTACATAATTTGGAAGGGAAAATCGGGACAATTAAGAACATGGAAAAGATCTGCACTAGGAAATGGCAGGGGAAAAAAGTGAGAGAGGAAAACAGAAATCTAAGAGTTATGAATAAAAATGGAAAAAGTGATTTGGGTTTGTTTTTCAAATTTTTGCACTGAAAAATTTTAATTACTAGTTTACCTGCATGGCATGCAAGATATTTTATGCCATATCTGTTCATGGAAATTATTACCGCCTATGCTCAGCAATTTTAGTTTTATTACAATCTTTACTCTCTTGCCATAGACAGAGGAGTTCACTGAGCACATCTCCCCTGAGCATCCTCCTCCTTTCTCACCGAGGCCTCCCCCGATGGCGGGGCCATTTCCATACATTTACAGACATTTCTATGAACTCCTGTTGCAAAGGGATCTTCACCGTCCTTTTATCCCTCTTTCCTGCTCGAATCCGGCCGGCCCCGTTCCATGGGAGGTGCTCCAGCTCTGGCAGCTGCTGGAGCACGGCTGAGCTCATCCCTGCGAGAGCCTCCCTGGGCTCGCCCTTCGTGCCCTGCGGGGTTTTTTCTTAGATCTCTTTGTTTTCTTTCCCAATCAAAGCAACTATTTCACTGAAGCTTCCAGCACAGCCTTCTCAGCAGCTTTCAGGCTGCCTGCAGGCTTCTTGTTTCCCTGGGCTGCTCCTTTGGGTGCATGCCTTTCCTCATTTTTGATTTTTTTGAGGTTTAATACTCGCATGTTGAACGTTTTTGGTCCCACAACGCGGTTAAACAAAACTGTGCTGGGGTCACTCTTACAGAGCAGCGCCCACAAACAGCTTTGGAATTGGGCCCTTTGCACCTAATCCAGGATGGCAAATGTTCTGGTGGGTGCCAGCACCAGCTGTTCTGAGAATCACCATTTTACAGCAAGAAAAATATACATTTTACAGAGGAAAAATCTAATCTCTGCATCGCCTGGCATCATCCACAGTCACCTGTCAGAGCTGTTCTGCTGCAGCACCTCAGGCAAGGGAAGCGCCTGCAGAAGGTGCGCCCTGGTCCCCGGGGCCATCAGGGCGGGGCTGCTGCTGAAACCCTTCCCCGAGGTGTTGTGAGGTGTTTGAGACAGATGTGCAGCCAAACGTCGGGGCTGAAAAGCGGCTCGGCACGTGAGGGACAGCTGGGTCTGTGTGATGTCACCTGTGGGCAGCTCACCCGGAGCACTGGGCCCGGACCTGGGGGTCCCCAGCCTTGGAGCTGCTCGAGCAAGTCCAGAGGAGGCCGTGGAGATGCTCCAAGGGCTGGAGCCGTGGCCTGAGATGTCTTCCACCAGATCAGATTCCTCCAGGCCCTGTCCAACCTGGCCCTGGACACTTCCAGGGATCCAGGGGCAGCCACAGCTTCTCTGGGCACCCTGTGCCAGGGCCCCACCACCCTCCCAGGGAACAATTCCTTCCCAGTATCCCATCTCTCCCTACCTTCTGGCAGTGGGAAGCCACTCCCTGTGTCCTGTCCTTCCATCCCTTGTCCCAAGTCCCTCTCCAGCTCTCCTGGAGCCCCTTTAGGCTCTGGAAGAGGCTCTGAGGTCTCCCTGGAGCCTTCTCTTCTCCAGGATGTAGCTTCGTTGGAGACCTGAGGAGTTTTTCAGCAAAAGAGGGTCCTGGGTGCTGAAATCCAGCAGAGAAAAGTGCAGCCAAACCGGTGGCTGGGAGGCAGCCAGAGCAACTGGGAGCTGGCAGAGAAACTGGGGAGGATGGATTCACTCTGGGAATATCTTCTGGAAGGCCCTCTGGCTCCCTCCTTCTCTGCCTGGCATAGTTCCGGGGTGATGATGGTGCAGGGTTTATTCCTGGCTTGGAACACAGGAGGAGAGACTGAGGAAAGACAGCTGAGGCACCTCAGGGTGGGAATGATGATGCTGGGGGACGGGGGGGGTGAGATGATGAGGTTCACACATCTTCTGTGGGTGACAAGAAGAGTCACGTTGTGCCTGCACGGACCCTGGCAGCTTCCTCACTGCTGAATTTGCAGAAATGGTTCATCCACATCCCACTCTCAGTTCTAGAAGGGGCTTTGGTGCCCATTAGAGGCTGAGTTGTGCTTTGTATGCAAAAAATTGGGTTTTCTAGGAATGGGCCACGTGGTGTCTGCTGCTGTGGAGGACAGAGGCAGCCAAGGCTGAGCTTCACTTGGCTCCAGAGCCCTAATTACACCCCTGACTTTATTAAAACCCTTCGCTGGAGCTGGGCCCAGCAGCACAACATTGTTAATTAATGAATCACGAATACGGGCATGGCAGTGGGACAGGAGGAAAGGGGGGTTGTTCTTTACACCCAAAGGGCCCCCAAACCCAACCAGATGGAGTTGAGGCTGCAAAGATGCCAAGTTCTTGGTGAAAAGCACTGGTGGAGACCCACAGAGAGCCTGGGGATGCTCCCATGAATAGGGACAACCAGGCAAGGACATTTCTGAGCAGTTTGGTGGCTCCTGTTACACAGCAGGGTGTGGGTTTTATTGCCAGACTGGCAAAAAAAACCTCAATAAAATTAAAAAAAAACAACAGTAAATTTATTAAAGCCCCTGAACACAGGTACATCCAACAGCCCAGCTGATGTACAGTTTTGGGAGCTTCCTGCAGCATTTTGCAAAAACCACCAAAACCATAAGTGATATTTTGACTTAATTCAACCCCGCTTCGTGGCTTTTCCTGCAGGGACCTGCTGGGGATTTATTTTCTAAAAAGCATCAGGGATGGAGGCTGCAGGGCTGGAAATCGGCATAAAAAGCAAACGCACACAAGAGGGCCCCTGCAACCTCCGACGCTTGGGATCGCATTTCACAACGGCTTCATCTCTGCGGTAGGGCGGGAACGCAGCGGGATTCATTTATGGCTCTGTGCGCACCAGCATGTCCCGGCTGCCGCTTGGTGCTCGTCCCTGCGGCCCGGGGACAGCGTGGGCAGCACACGGGGGACATCGGGGTGGGCGTGTCCCAGTGCACAACAATTTGGGGGACATCGGGGTGGTCGTGCCCCAGTGCACAACAATTTGGGGGACATCGGGGTGGTAGTGTCCCAGTGCACAACAATTGGGGGGACACGGGGGTGGGCTTGTGCCAGTGCACAAGAACCCGGGGGACAATGGGGTGGGCTTGAGCCAGTTCTGAAGAACCCAG
>VYXC01002878.1:16190-27311 GCA_013397175.1 Platysteira castanea
GTCCCCAGGCTCAGCCTGGCGCTGCTGGCGGCGGAGAGCGGCGCCCGTGAGTGAGCGCGCAGGATGCGCGCAGGATGCGCGGGGGCGTGGGGGGCTGCGCTCCCGCGGACGGGGGGGGAAGGCGGATGGCATGCTGGCAGTGACCCCTCTGCGGCCATCCCGGGGGGCCCGGGTCACCCCCGGGGACCGGGAAGAGGGGGTCACCCCTGCGCCCCCGCGCTTGGGGAGATGCGCGGTTCTGCCCGCGGTGTCACGGTGGGCGCGGGCGTTCGGCATCCCCGCGGGCCCAGCGTGGATTTTTAATATGAAAAATCGGGTTTTTTCCCACTTATTTATTTATTTATTTGTTTATTTTGGAGGACAGGCTTTTTATCAGTCCCCCCCTTGGGGCCGGGCCCCTCGGGCGGTGGCTGTGCCACAGCTGACAAAGCCACCGGGAGCCGGCACCTGGAGATAAGACCAGGACAGGGGCTGTGAATCCGCTGGGCGGGCTGGGAGATGGAATTCTGGCGGGAATGGCTTTAAACTGACGGAGAGTAGGTTTAGATTGGATATTAGGGGGAAATTGTTCCCTGTGAGGGCGGGGAGGCCCTGGCACAGAGTGCCCAGAGAAGCTGTGGCTGCCCCTGGATCCCTGGAAGTGTCCAAGGCCAGGTTGGATGGGGCTTGGAGCAACCTGGGCTAGTGGAAGGTGTCCCTGCCCATGGCAGGGGGTGGAATGTGGTGAGCTTTAAGGTCCCATCCGACCCAAACCAACCTGGGATTCTCTGGTTACAAATGGCACCACTCAGCTGCTTGGGGGGGGGTGTGGCTGTGTCATCCCTCAGCGCCGCCTCTCTGCCCTTCTTCTCCAGGGCTCTGTGCCATCATCCACTACCTTGTCCGTGGGCAGCTGGGCTGGTTCGGGCTGACCATCGCCTGCCTGGTGCCCGGCTACGCCGCCCAGCTCCTCAGCATCCTCTGGTTCAGGGCAGATGGACACTCGCCCGGCTGCTGGCTCCTGGCGCTCCACCTCCTGCAGCTGGGCCTCTGGAAGCGGTGAGAGATGCTCCCCGCGATCCACCCAGCCCCTACAACCCGGGTGCAGCCCCAAACATGCCCAAACCAGGGGGGGCAACTTGTCACGGTGACTCTTGCAGGTACTGGGATGTTCTGCGGGCGATGGCAGAGACAAGCGGCGGTGCTGGGGAGGTGCTGGCTCAGCTCGGGGACGTTTGTGTCCTGCGGCTCCTGGAGGCCCTGCTGCAGACCCTGCCTCACCTCCTGCTCCAGGCCTATGTCGTGGTGGCCGTGGACCCAGCAGGCTTCATCCCTGGTGAGTTCCCAGGGGGATGGTTCATGCTGTGGAGGGGTGGTGCGTTTGGGTGAGGGATGCGTGTGTCCTCTGGATGGAGGAATGTGCTGCAAAGGGACTGGGAAGCCTCGATGTGGAGCAGCAGGGATAAGTGTGGCTGAAAGATCTGCTGTGGCTGAATGCAAAGGTGGCTGCTTGCCCCAAATGTGAACTTTCAGGTGTGCAAAGAGGGATTTTGGGCTGCGGAGTCATAACATGTGCAAGGTCACGCTTGTTTCTTGTCCATCTATGATACAATGGCAATGACTGGGGTGGAGCTGCCCTGGGGCTGCAGAGCTGTGCCCATGGAGAGAGCACTCAGAGGGTATCCACAGGGAGATGCCGAGCACGCAGAGACCAGAGTCAGCAGGACTTAGTTGAAATACTCCAGTTTCATCCCTTGTAACATTCAAGTCAGGTTGAACAGGGCTCTGAGCAACCTGGTCTGGTGGAAGGTGTCCCTGCTCATTGCAGGGGGTTGGACTGGATGGCCTTTAAGGCCCTGCTGTGCTTCCATGACTGCGTGATTCACTTGGCAGGATCTAGGGGTGTCTGGTTTGTATGGGGGTGCTGTGCTACCAACACCTCCTTAACAGAGAATTGGCCCTGCCGTGCATCTGGGCCTCCCTCAGAGCCCCGCCTGCCCCTGTCCCCTACAGGTGTCAGCGCAGGGCTGTCCCTGCTGTCCCTGGCCTGGGCTTTGGTCTCCTACAGCCACTTCACCAGCCTGCTGAGGCCCGGACACCTGAGCCCGCCGGCCGCCGTCATCCTGTGCCTGCTGCTCTGGAGGACAGGGATGCTGGGCACCCGCGTCCTGGCCCTGGTGCTCTTTGCCAGGCTCTATTCCTTCTGGGTTTTCGCTGTGGCAGGTAAGACCTGAGATCCCCTTCCCTACATCCTGCTCTGACATCAGCCCTGCGGTGCTCCTGCTGCTGGGGCTGTTTGCAGCCTCCCCCAGGAATGGCTTTGCAAGTTCAGTCCCTTCTCCCTGCAGGTGTCCACTGGCTGCTCATGTCCTTCTGGCTGGTGGCCCAGCAGACAGATATCGTGGCCCAGCCGTGCCGCTGGAGGCTCTTCAACTGCCTGCTGGGAGCTGTGTACATCTTCTGCTACATCAATGTCCGGCCCGGCCCCTCCAAGACCAGGGTGGCTGTATTTTATGCAGTGAGTACCTGGAATATTTTGTATTGCACATGGATGCAGCTGCTGGAGACAAGCAACATCTTCGGACTATCCATTTTCATCTCTCACACCACCACTTGCTAAAAATGCAGCATTTTACTGTGCTCTGACAAAGCCACGTGGTCACCAAGGTGGATGCACCTTCTGCGCTGGCTTTGATTCCTTAGAGGCAGCCTTAAATGTCAGTGGTAAAAAATAGGTGAGAACTTGCAGAAAGTTCAGTTCGACAACTTCTATGTTTAAAGTGATAAATTAGGTGCAAAATATAACAGGAGAAGTGTCCAAGACCAGGTTGGATGGGGCTCTGAGCAACCTAGGATAGTGGAGGATGTCCCTGCCTATGGCAGGGGGTGGAATGATCTTCAAGGTCCCTTCCAACCCAAACCATTCTGTGATTCTAAGAATCTATGAAAATCTAGAAACTGGGTATTTTCTGTTATCAGAGGCACATCTAAAGCCATCAGAAGGAAGTAAGTGATGACTCTCTTCCCCCTGCCCTGCAGATAATGCTGATGGAGAACACGCTCCTGCTGCTGTTGGGCACCCGGTTCCTGCAGGCAGAGCTGAGGAACAGCCTGACTGTGACTGGAGCTGTCATGTCAGGGTCTGTAATAGGTAAGATCATGGGGTTTAGAGCCTGGATTGCACATTTTGAGAGTAGTTTGAGGAAATCAACATCCAGACCCTCATCCCAAGTCCCTCTCCAGCTCTCCTGGAGCCCCTTTAGGCTCTGGAAGTGGCTCTGAGATCTCCCTGGAGCCCTCTCTTCTCCAGGTGAACACCCTCGGCTCTCAGCCTGTCTCCAGAGCAGAGGGCTCCAGCCCTTGGAGCATCTTTGTGCCAAGCAGGGTCATATTTTCCCAGTGGGAAGGGGGCAGAGGGAAGCTGGGTGAGCTTTGTGCAACTTCCCAGACCCTCAGATCAACTGTGTTAGAGAAATGAGATGGAAAAGGAGCAATTCCTCTGGTCTTGGAGGAGTTTAGGATATAAGTAGGAAGCTGTCTTAAAAACATGCTGGTATCTCATTTAAAGGCCAGAGGATGGGGATGCTGTGACATGGAAGGTTTCTTGCGTCACACATCTCCTTGCTGGGCAACTCTCAATCTGCAAATTAATCCAGATTAAATTTGGGGCTGACTGTGCACTTCCTTTCTCAAATGCTGCTCAAGTGGGATTACTGCATCCCTATAAATGCTTGAAAGATGTGCTGCTCAGACACCTGATGCTCAGCAGCGTCTTTGCAAAGGTCTTGTTGTTCTGGAGGTGAAGCAAGTTCTGGCCTCTCCCCACCTGACCAAAATGCTGCTGGGACTCCTCAGTGACACTTTTCTGCTCCTTTCCAGGTGCCACAGCTCTGGTGGTTTACTACAGCCTACTCCATCCTAAGTCCACAGAGATCTGGCAGGGGTTCGTGGAGACAACCTGCAGTGCTGCAGCAGCTGGGGATGAGGAGGTGTCTGGAGAGAGCTCCCAAGCCGGGCAGAGTTCAGGGACTTTGGGAGATGAAGAGTCTTTGGCAGGGGAAGGGACCAAGACAGACCCCAAAAATGAGACCAGCTCATCGCTCCTGCAGTCCAAAGGGTGCTTGGAGGAGAGCTGGACAGACCATCACCACTGGCTGCTGGTGAAGCTGGCCTTGAAGACGGGAGATCTGTCCACGATCAACGCAGCTTTCGGAGATGGTGGCGTGGGAGAGGCTTTTCCTGGAGGATGGACGATGGGGAAACCCCCTGGTGTTGAGCCCGGGGCAAACTTTTCCCTCCCCATGAGGGACATCCCTCCCTCTGGGCTGGCAGTGGGGAATGGGGGAGGCATCAAACCCAGTGCTGGTGCTGTGGGAATGGCACAGGAGGCCGGAGCATGGCAGGAGCCTGCTTTTCCCCTATCCACGTCCCATCCCAGTGGCTTCTCCCCGGATTCAACCGAGAGCTCCTCCGTGTATTTCAGTGCAAGCGCAGGAGGCATCGCCTCGCCTGGGACAGGGATGGCCACAGCCATGAGCATGGCCCTGGTGCAAAGGGACAACGAAGCCCAGCCTCCCCCAGGCTGCCTGGGAGAAGGAGGAGGAGGAAGAGGAGGAGATTTATCCCTCGGGATGGCCACCATCAGCCCCATCCTGGGCGCCTGTGCCCACAAGTGTCTGCAGAGAAGCTCTTCCCTCAGCAACACAGGCAGCTGTGGGGTGGCAGGTCCCCCCAAAGAGGGCTCAGAGCCCACGGGGACAGAGGGTGCCCTCGTGGGGTGCCATCACCTTTGGGACACCCACCCCTGTGGCCCGCAGGGGACTGTCGTGAGGAGCAAGCTGAGGTCACCGTGCTTCACCTCCACCCCCAAGGCCGGTCCTAAATGCCCCCAGCGAGGACTGGGGGAGCTGGGAGAGGGGACAGAGCTGTCTGGGTCACCAGGGTGACCCTGTAAATGGCTGCACTGTCACCTTGGGTCAGCCTTGGGGTGACTGTCTCATCAGCAGGGTATGGCAGGAGGTGGTGGGACAAAGATTGTCCCCACAGTGCCCCTGCCACGGGGCTGATGTGCTCCTCCATCCCTGGGACATCGCCTTCCCTCCCAGTACATCTACTGGCAGTTCTGAAGAACTTCAAAAGCCTTAAAAAGCCCTAAGAGTCCAGGGCTGGTTATTTATTGAGTTTATTTATGTCACAGCCGGGCAGCCGGAACCTTCTGCCTTTGGTGTATTTGTGACAGTGACTTGAAGTGTGTCCTTTAACCAGTGCCTGCACAGGCTGCTGGCCTGTCCCAGCGTGGAGATCTGGTTGCTGCCTCCGGGGGCTGCAGTGCTGGCCAAAGCAGTTTTCTCAGGACAAATAAGTGCCTAAACCAGAAAAATTACGAGTTTTACTCCTGAATGTCCTTCCTTCTGGGCAGAGTAAGGCCTCAAGAAAGGCTCAGCATTGCTTGATTTGTTTTTCCCCACCAGGTTTATCTTGAGACCTTTATCAAATCCGTTTTTGGGGGGTCTCATAGGATTGCAGATTTTCTTCATGCTGCAGACCAGAACCTCAGGACCTGGAATAAGAGCCAAAAGCCATGTCCTGCTGCTTGCCCACTGTCCTGCTTCCTCAAGTGGCCTTTTCTCTCCAGCCTCCTCCTTGTCCCCTTGCAGCTGCAGATCACAGGATCCCAGAATTATTTGGGTTGGAAGGGACCTTAAAACTCATCCAGTTCCAACCCCTGCCACATGCAGGGACACCTTCCACAAGACCAGGTTACCAGGCTATGATCCACATCTGCCTGGATGCTTCCCCCTCAACTTAGCCTCAGACCAAATCTCACACCAGTTCTACTGCTGCCATAAAATCCCCAGTGCAGGCAGGGTTTATTTGTGTCAGGAACTCAAACCATCAATACCTGGTCCCAGAAATAGCCAGTGCTTCCCTCCAGGCTGGCTGGGCATGGATTTGTGCCCAGGGCACAGCTTGGTGCCCAGCACATGGCTTGACATGTTAATTTGAGGTGTGATCAGCTGGATCCACCACCAAGCTCACGGGTGCCAGCTGGAGCACATCTGGCTGTGCTCTCCAGCTGTTGTCCCACTGTGGGCAGGACTCTGGTGGTGCCACCAGGCAGGAAAGGCAGCAGGAAGGGCACAGACATGTGATGAATTATTAAAAAAAGGTTCCACGATGCATTCACTGCTCAGGGCTGACCCCGCCAGATGTTTCCTCAGGGCACTGAAAACACACTTGGTGCCGGGTGTGGGGTGAAGCCACATTCCAAGGTGATGAAGGCTCCCTGTCTCCGTCTGGACCCCAGCCCTCCGTGCTGTGGCTGTGCTCTGCAGGCAAGAGCAGTTCCAGGGGCTTTTCCAGAGCCCTTCTCACTGTGTGGATCACACGGAAGGCAGCAGCGCTGCCGGGCCATTGCAGGAATTTTTATCTCGCTTGGTTTTCTACTTTTGATAATATATAATTATGCTTTAAAAAACCCCAAAGCAGCCTTTGCTGTGTCTGTGTCTCATGCTGGGGGTGAAAATAAGTGTGGAGGGGTCTTTCTTCCCACTCTTGGCTCCTGCAGCCCCAGGATGAGTTGTCTGTTGGAATTTCCAGTGGGAGGGTGAAGAAGGAACCTGGGCAACAGAATCTGAGGGAATGGCATGAAATGTGTCAGGGAAGGTTAAGGTTGGGTGTGTTAGAAAAAGGTTCAGCCAGCATGAAACTGTCCCACAGGCCAGTGAGAAAAGAAACAGACAATTTTGAGAAAGTAAAGAATACTTTTGTGCACAGGAGTCAGGTGTAACCAAGGACTTTGATTTCTCAGAGCACACCCACAATGCAGAGGTGCTCCGTGAGCTGACACCTCTGACCTCGGAGGAGATGGTTGTGGAAATCCTGGATAGATCAAGGAGTGGCAAAAGAGAGGGAGGAATCTGGGGACAGAGGGGGGATGAGGACTGGGGTAGGGATGAGGATGTTTGTGTGAGGGCTGTGCTCCCACGGCTTTGCTCCCTGATGGTGAGCATGGGTCACTGGAGAGCCGTGCTCCCCTTCACCTTCTCCTCGGGAGCAGTGCGGAATCAGGTGGGACAATATGGATTGTCCGTCCTTAGAGGCTTCCAGCCTGTGTGAGAGCCCTGCTGCACCCAGGGTCCAAGTCCTGGCCTGCCCCAGCACTGAGCCACAGGCCTTCACCTGTAAAAATAACCTGCATTTAATCAGAGTTAAACAGAATGGGTTGGCTTGGGAGGCACCTTAAAGCTCATCTCATTCCAACCCCCTGCCATGGGCGGGGACACCTTCCACCACTCCAGGTTGCTCCAAGCCCCATCCAACCTGGCCTTGGACACTTCCAGGGATGGAGCAGTCACAGCTTCTCTGGGCACCCTGTGCCAGGGCCTCACCATCCTCACAGGGAAGGATTTCTTCCCAATATCCAACATAAACCTGCTCTTTGGTGAATTCTAAAGCCCTGTTTGAAGTAGGAGGACTCCAGCAGCACATCACAGCTCCAGACACCCCTCCCCACCCTTCCCATCTTTTGGGGGATGGGACTGAAGATGCCCCAATAACCTGGCGCACATCCAGATTTCTCCCAGTGCCGCCAGACTGGGGAAATCATGCTGGGGAGGAGTTTCTCCCCAAAACTCCTCGTTTCTTTGCCACCAGAGGGAGATGCTGCTCAAGGTCCAGACCCTGCGTGCACATCCAGTGCCTGTGTTACGGAATCACAGAACCATTTAGGTTGGAAAAGCCCTTTAAGCTCATTGAGTCCAACCATTCCCCCAGCACTGCCAAGGACACCACTAACCCCTGTCCCCACCTGCCACATCCACACGGCTTTTAAATCCCTCCAGGGGTGGTGACTGGAGAGGAGAGGGACGTGCAGGACTGAAGCTGCTGTGGCACTGCACTGGGAGCCAGTGGGAATGACATGGGGAGCTCTGGGATGCTGGAGGTGGAGTGCACAGCGAGTGCCTGGAGGAATGAGACCATGGCTGTGGCATCTCATTTTACGTCTCAGGCATCACCGGGCCACGGGGAATGTTTGAAAATCACTGTCAGGGTCTTGCCCTCTTCAGGGAAAGAGTCACTGATCTGTAAATATCCCATGGTGCCTTCAGGTCCAAAGGTGTGTGTGCGAGGGGAGATGCCCCAGGTCACACTGGATGCAGGATGGGACCCTGGGGGTTTGGTACAACTGGTTCCAGCTGTCCCCACCATGGTGCTGAGTCCTGATTTTGGCACTGTGTCCTTGGAGCTGTGTCCTGGTGAGTGACCTGGTCACCCTCCACTCTGGCCTGTCCTCACATCAACCCATGGGGTGCAGAAATCTCACAAATCCCAGGTCACTGCTCCGTGTGGAGCAATGTGGAGGCCTGGGCCAGTCCAAAGCCAGGATGGAAAACTGCAGCTGGCAGAGGGGCAATGGACCAACTCCTCCAGGGAACCTGCTGGTGTATCTTCCAAATGCCCCAAATGCTTGAGGAGACCTGGCCAGACCCTCTGCTCCTGCAGCATCTCCCATGAAGCTCTTTTTAGATGAGGAATGCCATCCTGAGCTGGACCAGGATTGCCCAGCTTTTGGGGGTGCTCATCACCAACATTTGGGGTTCAGCCACCCACAAGAAGGACTGGAGTGAGGGGATATCTCCGTCCCACTGCAGTCGGACAGATTGTCCAGTGCTTTTGCCTGCTCTCAAATAGAAAATCTCTGCTCATTTGCCTCCAGTAAACCTTTTCTTTTCCATTTTGTTTCTTGAGGAAACCCCCTCCCTCCCTTTAGAGAGGTGGAGGGTCATGCCCCAGCCCAGGAGAGCTCAATGCCACAAGTGAGAGGAGCTCTCCAGGGAAACATGGGAGCAGGAACTGAGCATGAATTTTGACAATGCAGGGAGTGACCCACGGGCTCCCCACGAGAACTGGCCGTGCCACTCGCTGGTGATCTGGAAAAAGGAGCAAACAGGCAGGCACATAGGCTACGTCCCTAAGAAATTAAACAATACCCAGGTGAGTGCCTGGGCTTGGGAACGTGGCTGTCCTGACCGCTGGCACCGTCTCCTTGTTTTGTTGTTTTTAATGGGTCACTCTTGTCCCTCTTTCAGGGAGAAAGAAAGCAGGATGGAGTTGTACCAACAGGGCTCGAGGGTGGCAGCAGCCCTGCCCCAGCCCTGCTGGGATCTCACCTTCTAGCAGCCCGATTTCTGAGCACTGTCTGTGGGTGCCAGGTTTTGGGCTGAGTGGAAAACATTCCCTCCAGTTCCAAGATGATGTAACACCCCCTCCCCCCTGCCCCCCAAAACTAGCCCAAGAAAGATTTCCCCAGGAAAAACCCACATCTTTTCTCTCCCAACAACATTGAAACACAATACTTGGACATTAGAGAAAATAGAATTTTTCACCCTGGGGCTGTTGTTATTTGTTTGTTTTTTCCGAGCTGAAACTTTGGATATTTTTCCCCCTTTAATTAAATTTGGTTTGCTGCAAATCCCTTTCTGGTGCCTTCAGTGTTCCTGTAAAAGGCAGGGCCCAGGCTGCAGCTCTGTGCCCATGGCTCCAAGGCTAAACAATACCACGGAGGGGGGGAGCAGAGGCTAAGCCCAGCTAATCAGGACTTGCCCAATAGGACTGAGTGCTTAATGAGGACCTAGGGACTGTGCTTCCCGGGCTGGATTTGTCTGGAGGAAAATGCCTTGTGCTCTCAACACCAGGTTGGAGATGGCTCAGTTCCCTCAAATGTGCCGGAGCAGTGTTTTCTCCCTCCTGTGAATCCATCCTCACTGGACACAGGATGGTTCTGTGAGGGATCTGTGGGGATCCAGGGGTGCTGGAGGAGCTGAACAAGATCCTAGAAGCAAAAGGATCCAGTGCTTGTTTTGCTTGAAGGGAGATCTTTCAAATCAAAACACTGTTCATACCTTCATTTTCCTAAGCAAAGCCACTAAAGGGCCCTGCCCGCTCCCCTAATGTCCTTGGAGCTCCCTGAGGAGCTTTGGGGGGATTTTAGGGATTGACTTTAATAAATAACAGCAAATATTCCACTGTTTTGCCCTGGAGACCTGTTTGGATTGTTTCTGTCCCCACTGCTACACCCTAGACTGAGCTGGGGTGTGGGTTTGGGAAGGGGGTGGGATAGGGAAGGCATCTCATGCCTCAGGCCTTTCCCTGGTTAATGAGGGAGATTTGGGGCTCAACACTGGGACTTTGGGCTGCAGAGCAAGGTGTCAGGGTGTGCACAGGGGCGTGGGTGCTGGGACACAGGTGGGTGCTGGGTGCATGGAGTGGTGGGTGGGAGCCCAGATGTGCATGGTAGGTGGGTGCAGAGGTGGGTGGGAGCTCAGATGTGCATGGTAGGTGGGTGCAGAGGTGGGTGGGAGCTCAGATGTGCATGGTAGGTGGGTGCAGAGGTGGGTGGGAGCTCAGATGTGCATGGTAGGTGGGTGCAGAGGTGGGAGGCTGCCTGCACACGAACAGTCGGTGGGTGCAGATGCAGGTGGGCATCCATACATGCACAGTAGGTGGGTTCAAGCGTGGGTGGGTGTCCAGATGTGCACGTTACCGGGGTGCAGATGTGAGGTGGGTGCCGAGGCCAGTGGGTGCCTCCACCCGCTGTGGAGGGCCAGGGTGTGCAGACCGGAGCCAGGTTCTCTCTCTGGTGCCAGGCTGGGTCCTGGGTCCAGGTTCGGTGCTGGGTCCAGGGCTGTGCCAGGCTGGGGCAGGGGCTGGATCCAAGTCCGGGGTTGGGGCTTGGTCCAGGGCAGGGTCCGTGCCCGTGTCCGTAGCCGGTGCCAGGTCTCGGCTCTCGGTCTGGGTCCACATCTGAGCTTTCCGTCCCGGGCTAGGTCCAGGTCCCGGCTCTTGGACCGGTGCCAGTGCTGTGCCGGTGCCGGTGCCGGGTCCGTGTCCAGGGCTGGGGTGAGGTCTGGTGCCAGTACTGGGCCAGGTCCTGGTCCGGGTCCGTGTCCGTGCCCGTGCCCAGCTCCGGTCCAGCTCCGGGGCGGGGTCGGGTGCTGGGTCCCGGTTTGGGTCTGGCTCCGTAGACGGGTCCCGGTGCGGGCGGGGTCGGTGCCGGGTCCAGTTCCGGTGCCGGTCCCGGTGCGGGTCGGGGCGGTGCCAGTGCCGGTGCCGGTGTCGGTGCCTGTCCCAGTGCGGGTC
>VYXC01002878.1:34636-87150 GCA_013397175.1 Platysteira castanea
TTTTTTTTTAAGTGGAAAAAGCAATAAAATCCCCAAACATCACAAAAACACGCCGTGGAGTTTGCTGTCCCCGAGCTGGGGCTGCCTGCGCTGGTTGCTCAATGCCGGTGGTAGCAGGATGGGAACGCTTGGCAAGATCCCCCTGTCTCCCCACAAGCTGTGGAGCAATTTCCAGCTGGGATTTTTACCAGCCTGCAGCTCTGGAGCAGTGGCAGCCGTGTCTGTGTGAAACGCAGCTCATCTGCATCAGCGTTCGATGGGCACAGGGTTTTTTTGGGGGTGGTTGTGTTTGAGGCTGGGTGCTTGTGGAGTGTTGGAAGGTTGGCTGGGAGCCATTGGAAAGGGAAAATCTGGTGACTTGCTGCCACTGTGGGGCTGGATGGGATGAAGGCACGTTTGATGTTGGATGTCTGTGCACTGGATTTTGCTGTGGCCCCAGCTCAAGGGTGCTTTGGTCATGGAGGTGCAGTTTTGGGGCATCCTGTGGAGTGGATGCTCTGCCCCATTCCTACAAAGCCTCCTACTTTGCTGCTGCTGAGGATCATTCTTTGGAATTAAATGCAGTTTAGTCACTGGCCATCTCTCTGGTTGCCAGTGACAGGACCTGAGGGAAGGGCTGGAGCTATGTCAGGGAAGGTTGAGCTTGGATATTAGGAAAAGGTTCTTCCCCCAGAGAGTGGCTGGGCACTGAACAGGCTCCCCAGGGAATGGTCACAGCCCTGGGCCTGACAGAGCTCAAGAAGGGTTTTGACAACGCTCTCAGGCACAGGGTGGGATTTTTGGGGTGTCCTGTGCAGAGCCAGGAGTTGGACTTAAGTGATCCTTTTGGGTCCTTCCAACTCAGGATATTCCATGATTCGATTCTGCTTCAGTAAACAAAGAGTGAGCCACACAGTTCTGGGTTTCAGGTGCCCTGATGTCTCATCCCAGGCTTTTTTTTCTCCTTCTGGATGTGCATCTGGGACCTTGTGGGAGACCAGTGCGAGGTTCAGTGTTTCTGCAAGTGAAGCTGGTGCTGGCACATCTCCCTGGATGATTTGCCTTTCCCACTGTGGTAGGAAAAAAAATGGGTCCAGAGGAATGAATTTGACAACTGATTTGCTTTTTCTCCCTTCTGTGTGTCTTTGACAGGTCACAGCCAAGACTGCCTTCCTGTTCATCTTACCTCAGTACAATGTTAGTGTGCCTACAGCAGGTGAGAGGTGCCTCTGCTCCATATATCCCAAGGGGAGGCTGGGTCTGGTCTGCCCCAAATCCTCACTGGCCTGGGCTCACCCTCTCCTGATCAACTGCCCAGGCCCTTGTCTGGTACTAAAGGAGATGTTAAAAATAGGATACTCTGGGAAGAAGCAAAGTTTGAGTGGCTCAGAGCACTCTGGTCATGTCTGCCAGCCCTCATGCTGCCAGCGTTGGGAAGAAGTGCTTTCCAGGGAGTTTGGGGGCTTCCTCTCTTTCTGCCATGGCCAGGCAACTCAGTGCTCCCTGCAGGCTGAGGATCCTGCTCCAAGCCTGCTCAGGCAGGATCCAACTGTGTGACTGCCTGCCTGGAGCAGCTTCTTGTCCCCCTTTGAGGAGCAGGAGGGATTTACCTCTTTGCTAAGCAGCAGGGGCTGTGCATGTCATCCCTGTCCTGCTAATTTTTGGGGAGGGCACCTGGAGAGGAGGGTGTGGAGATGCACGGGGTGCACAGCATCCCTGCTCCAGGCAGGTTCAGATTCACAGCGAGTAATTCCAGGAGGCTCTGAGCTGGTGCAGCTCAAAACCAAAGGGACCCGAAGAGGTGTCCCAGCTCCCAGCCAGGAGGCTCAGCCCCTGCTCCTGTTTTATCTGCTGGTTGCTGCCTTCCTGGCTCAGAGCCCCTGTGGATCTGGCAGGGATCTGGGCACTGGCGTGGAGACAGCAGGAGGTGGTTTGGGTAAAGCCCTGGGCTCGGGATGAGCCAAACGCCTGGGGCACAGAGCCTGGCCTGGTGGCAGAGAACTGCAGTTAATTGGGAGCGTTTGAGCAATCATCCACAGAAAGAGCGGGGTGTTGGGATTAGCGGAGCTGCAGTGAGGCAGGCGCGCGGAAGATAAAAGCTCTGCCCTTAAAAGCTCTGAACGTTACGGCTGAAGGAATCACCCAGCCTCCAGATTCAATTGTGGTCCCTGCTCCCCTGTGGCACAGTCCAGGCAACTTCCGCTGCTGTTTTTTAAGGGATTTATTCTTTCCTGATACCAGAAGTCCCAGCGGGCACAGAAACACCTCCCCAGGACCAGGTATGGGGGTATCAATGTAGGGCATGAGCTAGTGGGGAGAGATACCTTAGTGCAGCAGCTTACTGGGAGGAATCTAAATTTTTCCAAGGCTTTTCCACATCCCCCACGGCTCCTGCTAGAGCTTCTGAGGTGCCCTGGAGAGAGGAGGCAGAGCACATAAATGATACTGTTTTCTTTGGCCTTGCAGTTCTATCTTTTACCTTGCTCTGGGATACAGGCACCATTTTTACCTCTGGGTCTGCACAGCACTGGGGGCTCCTAAGGACAGGGCGTTTTCGTATCCTTGTGCCAGGTGTTTTCATAAATCCCATTGAGATCTTAGAAATCTGGAATGAAGCTTTGTTTAGGGTAAAAAGGGCTGGTGACAGAGCATTCTCTTCCCAGCACTGATCTCAGCAGAGGACGGATAGGATCAGGGTGAGGGGGAGCAGCAGCCGGGGGTGGGCTGAGCTTCATGTGAGGATACTTCCTGCAGCATTCCCAACTCTGCTTCTTCCCATAAGCTTTGGGGCTGCAAATAGTCACCTAAATGCAGATGATGTCTGGAGTATTTTGGGTGCCGTTGGGTCTCCTGTTGCTCCAGAAGAGCACAGCCTCCCGTGGGTGCTATTTCTCATTCACCAGCCCTGTGCTGCTGCCTCAGATCTCTGAATAGCACAAGGCATCTGCATTTAGGCAGCTGAATCCTGCTCCAGCAATTTCCAGGGAGGAGTGGAAGATCATGAAGGAGTGTTGAATCATAACTGAGGGGGTGGAAATCCTATCCCAAGCCCTGATGTTCCTAGTGGGGCATCCCTAATCCCGTCACCTGTTTCAGCCTCCCAGGTCTTCATCCCTCCAGGTGATAAATTCCCATCTCCACAGCTGAGCTGTCCCCATGGCAGGGGGAAGCTTTAAGTGTCCCCAGTGTCCCCTCCCTCGAGGTGTGTAAGTGTTAGAGGGGAAACCACCCACCTCTGCCAGGAGCTAACCCCAAAGAGAGCCCTTTTTCCCAGCCACTGGCATAATCACAACCTCTCTCTGGTGCCCCCATCCAAGCTGCTCCCCACCAAGCCCTTTCCTGGAATCCTTTGGGCCGTGGGGCTCTGACCCACCCTTTGGTCTCTTTGCAGATGGGGAGCTGGTCCAGTATCACTATGGGCTGAAGGATCTGGTCACCATCCTCTTCTACATCTTCATTGCCATCATCCTGCACGCGGTGGTGCAGGAGTACGCCCTGGACGTGAGCGCCATTCCCTGTCTTGTGTCCTCCAAGTACCTCAAGTCCCTCAAATCCCTTGGAGGGATGTGGTCCTGCTGCAGTTAAATGCTGTTCTGGGGGTGGGCTGGTGGTTAAGGTGGTGATGAGCGAGCCTTCATCCCTAGAGGCTGCTTGGGATGAGGATGAGGAGAGAGAGAGAGCTGATGATGGCTCATGTTTTCTTGTTCTTTCTCTCTCCCTCTGCTCCTTCCCAGAAAATCAACAGGCGTCTGCATCTCTCCAAGGTCAAACACAGCAAGTTCAATGAGTCAGGGCAGCTGGTTGCCTTCCACCTCACCTCTGTCATCTGGTGCCTGTACGTCGTGGTGACGGTAAGGCACGGGGCTGGCCGGGATTTGGGTTCCCAGGGGGAATTGTGGGTTCTGGAGCACAAAATCCCACTGGCAGCAGGGTCCCCAGCCAGCTCCTGGACCAAAACAGGCACATTTCAGTCAGTTTAGCTTTCAGCTGTGATGCAGCTTTGCAGCCAATGAGTGAGGGCGTTTTTGGGAGATCCTTCTCCTGTATTGTACAAGGCACAGGCAAATGGGCTGTGAAATATTTTTGGAGCTGGGCCCCAGAAATCCTGTCTGGCCCCGTCATCTCCGTCCTCTGCTCTAGGACCTGTTGACTTTCTTAGCTTCTCATTTTCCCCCTTATTTACATTCAGTGCCTTGAGGTTTTGGGGTCCCTTTTGTGGGGTCATGGGGCTAATGGGCAGAATTTTGCGACAACTCCTTGTGGTTCCTTCCTTGGCAAGCTGATGGTGAGGGGATCTTTGAAAACAGGGAAACCATGCCGTTCCTTGGGTATGTGTCAACCCAAAGAATTCAGAGGGAAAACTGTCATTTTGGGGAGGAAGGGGGAGGGAAGAGCAGGTGGCCTGGGAGAGAACTGACTATTTTGACAGTGTGAAGTGATGATGGTTCACTGCCTGCAGCCGTTGGGGTCCAGCCGCTGTCCCCAGTGGCTCTGGGGATGGATCCTTGGGGACAGATCCCTTCCTCACTGCCTGAAGGGTCCTGCCAGTCCCCCTTAGGGAATCACTTTTCCCTTCAAGGCCAGCATTTCTAGAGATTTGCTGGCACTGCCTCTGCCCAGTAGGGCTCTGAGGAGGGAAACTCCAGCTCAAAACAGTTGATGCTGCTGCTTTTGGGCTTCCCTTGCCCAGTGCCAGACCCATCCCTCAGCAGCTGCAGGCTGGAGCCTCCTGTGCATTGCTGTGATGTGCTCCCCAAACACCCCAGTGTGCAGAGCAGCTCACCCTTGTGCTTCCCTGGCTTTCCCCAACCAAAAAAAAAGGGCTTGGGGCAGATAGGGAATGGATGATGGTGACTGGGCAGGACAAAATTCCCATGCCAGCATCTCCTTGCAAAGCCCAGGGCAGCATCCGTGTGGCAGGAGCGAGAAGGGAGTCCCATCCTGTAAGGCAAGAGGTGGAAAATGAAACTATCCAATTTGCATCCTGCTGTTTTTGTTGGTGTTTTCTGTTCCCCTTTCTCTTCAGAAGCACTTGTGGTTGCTGAAGTGCTGCTGGGGTTGGAAATGCCAGTGGGGAGGAAGCCTCTGGACCCTGCACACAGCTGCTTGAGCCGTGCTACAGGAATCTGACCCCTACACCTCCAGAGCATTCCAAACCCCAAAATATCCTCTCCTGAACTTGGGACCCTCTGTGCAACTGAGCAAGCAGCCTTCAGTCCCCAAAAACAAGGGGCCTGTTGAAATATTAGAGGGGTGCTAGAGAGCCACAGATGCAGAGCTCAGCCCTGGCCCTCACAGGGAATGTTTTTATCTGCAGGCCATGATGGGACTTGGGTGTCATCCCCAGTTCCTCATTTCACTGTTCCTTCGCCCCACCCTCTCAGAACCTGTTTTGTTTTGCTGAAGCCTTGCCTCTCTTCTCTTTTTCAGGAAGGATACATTTCAAACCCCCGGAGTCTGTGGGAAAACTACCCGCATGTTTATCTGCCGTAAGCACTTGTGAGGGCATTTTGTTCTGGGGCTGGCCACTTCCTTCCTCTCCATGGTTTTGCCTGCTGGGAGTGGGGTGCTGACAGCACGGCACCCTCTGCATGCACCCTGCTGCAAGGATGCTGCAGTGAGACCGTGGGGAATGGGGGTTGTCTCATTTGTGAGCCTGGGGAGGGCGTTCCGGAGGGTTTCATGAGGAAGGCCCTGTGGGCTTGGTTACTCATCCTGGCTGTTTCCTGCAGCACCTTGGGAAAGCCTCTTTGCTGTTCATTTTTCACAGCAGAAATATAGTGGGGGGTGATCCTCCCTTCTTGAGTTTTTACAAAGATGAGGTTTTCTGAGAGCACAAAGACCACAGTGTAAGTATCTGGATAAACTCCATGTGCGGCTCTCTCAGCTCAACAAATAATTTCAGCCCTGAAATGATTTCTCCCAAATCCCATGGCTCCAAAACAGTGAAGGGATTGCCCAGTGCTGCCCTGGCACTCGGATTCTTGGGGTCCTGCCATGGCCTGGGCTCGCTCACGCTGCTCTGCCCTGCATTTCAGGTACCAGGTGAAGTTTTTCTACCTGTGCCAGCTGGCGTACTGGCTGCACGCCCTGCCCGAGCTCTACTTCCAGAAAGTCCGCAAGGTGAGAGCCAGGTGGAGGTTTTGGGAGAGGGAGCTCTGGGAGAGGGCGGGTGGAAAGGGCTGAGAGGTTGATTTGGCTTGTCTGCCCCTGCCAGGAGGAGATCCCACGGCAGCTGCGCTGCATCGCGCTCTACCTGCTGCACATCGCCGGCGCCTACCTGCTCAAGTGAGTCACCTGCCCCAGCACCCCCTCCCGCACCAGGGATGGGGCTGGGCAGCTCCTTTTGCACTGGGAGTCACCTGGGAATCCTCAGCGGGGTGAGGGGCTTAGAGGGAATAAATGGGATTGTTCCAGTGGAGAGCTACTTTTTACCTAGGCAGGTGTATAGGACAAGGGGGATGGTTTTAAACTAAAAGAGAGATTTGGATACTGGGAAGGTATTCTTGCCTGTGAGGGTGGTGAGGCACTTGGCACAGGTTGCCCAGAGGGTTTCCCATCCCTGGAAATGTTTAAGACCGGGCTGGATGGCGATTGGAGCAACCTGGGATAGAGGAAGATGTCCAGGGCAGGGGGTTGGAATGAGAGGATCTTTAAGGTCCCTTCTCACCCAAACCATTCTGTGATAAAAAGCAGAGCAGCCTTGCCAGCCATAGGGTTTTGTGTTGACTGCATTTCAGCTCTGCTACTGATGGTTTGGGGGCAGGAATTCCCTCCTTTGCAGTCCTACCCCCAGTGCTGCAGAGAGGTCTGGCTTTGGGCTGGCGCTGCAGCTTGTGAACAGCAATGCAGAGGCTGTAGCTGGATTTGAAGGTTGAAGGATGAAGGTTGACCAGCCCAGTGATGCTTTTTTCTTCCTCTTCCCTCCCAGCTTAACCCGCTTGGGGCTGATCCTCTTGCTGTTGCAGTACTTGGCCGAGTTCTTCTTCCACATGGCGCGGCTGGTTTACTTCACGGACGAGAACAACGAGAAGCTGTAAGCAGGGGAGCTGCCTGGGGCTCCCGTCTTCCTCCGGAGCCCGGGAGACCCTGGATTTCTCTCTCATCTGCTGGGTCAGCCCTGGGGCTGCTCCTGCCCACACCTCTGCTTGCCCTCCTGCAGGTTTAACGTCTGGGCCGTCGTGTTCGTGGTCACCAGGCTCTTCACCCTCACCTTGTACATCCTGGTCATCGGCTTCGGGCTGCCGCGGGTGGAGAGCCAGGCCCTGGACCCCGAGAGAGGGAACTTCTTCAGCTTCCTCTTCAACAATATTCTCTTCAGGTAGGAATGTCTCCTGCGTCTTCCTTGGCTGTGTTATCCCAGTGTGGATTTTGCTGAATTTGGAAATCATGGAATCCCAGAATGGTTTGGGTTAGAAGGGACCTTAAAGATCATCTCGTTCCAACCCCTGCCGGGGGCATGGATACCATCACCAGACCAGGTTGCTCCAAGCTCCATCCAAATGGGATCCAGGCAGCGGGGATCTCATCTTGGTTCCATTTAGGGAAGGTCTTAGTGAGCTGAAGGGGCTATGAAGGAAGCAAGGAGGGGTTTAAAGGCTACACAGGGCCACAAAGGAGGGGAAAAACCAGGAAATAAAGTGTTTTTCAAGTGAAGTTATAAAGTGCAAGCCTATCTTGGAGAAAGGCTTGCAGGCTTTCCCTGTTGTACCTGTAAGTGCATTTACACAGGTGTGGTCAAGGAAAAGGCATTTCCCCTTCTGCTTGGACATGGTTTGCTACCCGTTGATGTGGGAAGCAGAGGCCACCCCGGCCACCCTAATGACCAGGCCTAGCAAATTCTGAGCTGAACCCACAGCTGCTGCAAGGGTGAGAAAGGCTCCCAGTCTTGAATGCAAGGCATGAGGAGCCCATCCCACCCTTGCAGCAGCTGTGGGTTCAGCTCAGAATTTGCTAGGCCTGGTCATTCCCACGCTTTTTCAAGCCAAGGACTGCTGGCACACCTGAGGGTTTGAGGAACTTTCTTAGCTCCCTTCCACGTTTTAGATGTACAGATCATCCGTGCATCACACCTTGACTGTGCCATGTTGTGGTTTGGGCAGTGCTGGTTGAGATGATCCTGTTCATCCCTTCCTGCCCTAAAGGTGAAAGACTCAATGAGCACCTGAGGGCTTTATGGTGTGGAGGAAAAGGAAAGTGGCTGCCCTGGGCTCGGGGGTGTCAGAAAGGAGAGATGGTGGCTGGAGGGACGGCACCTGCCACGCGGGGGGACCTCGGCCACCAGCCCTGGTGAGGGGGGACGGCTGGTCTGGGGGTGGCCTCGCTGCTGTGTTCTCAGCCTGCCTCTTCTCCGCCCCTGGCAGAATGAGTGTGCTGCTGTTGGTGTGCCTCTTCCAGGCCTCGGTGATGTGGCGCTTCATCCACTTCCAGCTGCGGCGCTGGAGGGAGTACTGGAACGAGCAGAGCAGTCGGAAACGAGCCGCCGCCGCCGGCACCAAGCAGCAAACCAAGCTGCTCAAGAGGGACTCGGGTGAGTGCTGCAGGGGTGGCACCGTGGAGGCATCAGTGCTGTGGTTCAGTGTTAGTTTGAGACTCGGGGTCACCACTTGTGTCTGGGGAGACACAATAAAGACGCTCTTGCACCTGCCAGGTTTAGCAGAAAGGAGGAAAAATGGATGGATTTATTTACATTATCTTATTTTTATACACGTCCCAACTTCACAAGGGATTGGAGAGCATGTCACTTCCTTCTTAATCCCACTGGAGAAGAAAGGTGCTCNTGATGTCGTGGGGGTCTCCCCATGTCTGCAGGCCAGTCCTGAGAGGAAGAAGGGTTTGGCTTGTGCAAGGGACCCAGTTTCTTTGGCCATAGATTTACAGAATGGTTTAGGTTGGANATCCCCCAGCAGCCTGCTGCCCGTGCAGGGTGTCCCCAGCAGTGTCCTGATGTCGTGGGGGTCTCCCCATGTCTGCAGGCCAGTCCTGAGAGGAAGAAGGGTTTGGCTTGTGCAAGGGACCCAGTTTCTTTGGCCATAGATTTACAGAATGGTTTAGGTTGGAAAAGACCTCTGAGATTGTGGAGTCCAGCCTTTGACAAGTCACCACTGTGGCAACCCAGTGAAAGCACTGAGTGCCACGTCCAGTTGTTCCTTGAACACCTCCAGGAGTGGTGACTCCAAACCTCCCCGAGCAGCCCATTCCAATATTTAATCACTCTTTCGGGTGAGGAAGTTGCTTCTAATGTCCAATCTGAACCTCCCTCATGGCAGCTTGAGGCAGTTTCCTCTTCTGTCCCTGTTTCCTGGGAGCAGAGCCTGACCTGGCTGCCCACTCCTGTCAGGGAGGTGAGGCGAGCAAGAAGGTCCCTCCTGAGCCTCCTTTTCTCCAGGCTAAACACCCCCAGCTCCCTCAGATTACCCTCTAGAGCCCTCACAGCTGTGCTGCCCTCTGTTGCCATCCCCAGGTTACCATGAAAACGGAGTGGTGAAAGCGGAGAACGGAACCTCACCTCGCACCAAGAAGCTCAAGTCTCCGTAGAAGCCGAGGGTTGTCTCCTGGGGAGGAGGGCGAGATACCAGGACTGAGCAGCCCCTCCTCCTGCTCCTCACGAGCGGCGTCTTGAAAGGCTCGGAATCATCTTCCCAAGGTGTCTCTCGCTCTCCTCCCTTCCTTTCTTGCTCTCGTGAACCGTTTGCAATAAAACCAAAAAGGCCCCTTTCCCCTTCTCCCATCCCCCTCATAGGAACCTTTTCCAGCCCTCCTGGTTTTGCCTTCTTCTGTTTGGTCGTAAACCAATTCTTTTTTTTTTTTTTTCTTTTTCTATTTTAGCGTTGGGTTATTTTGGTTAATGGTTACAGATGTATCATAGATGGTTCCAAACAATCCTTTTTTCTCCTACAGCATGTTCCTCCCCTCTCTTCATGGTGCTTCCCTGAGCCCCTGGGACAGGGCCACAACAGCTTGAAGGCACCAAACGTGTGTTATGGGATCAGGTTCCTGGGGGAATGTGCTGGGGCTGTGAGATCTGAGGCTCAGGGGTGCTCTCAGGTGAGATGGGCACACCTGGCCAGCGCTCACCAGGATGGTGATGCTGCAAAGAGACACCAGGGTCTGATGGAGGAAGCTCGACCCTGTTTTGTCTCCTGGTGGACCTCTGGTTAACTGGGCTTTTCTGAACCTTGGTTTTGAGAATTTTGGAGAGCTGGGCAGCAGAGAGGGGAGAGGACTTCCCTCTTCATATGGAAGGTCCACCTCCCAGCCTTGGCTTGCCCCAGCTGGGTTTCTCTTGGCTGCCCTGTGGTTGTTCTTGGGCCTCCCAGCGCCAAGAGCTGAGCCCAGGGCTCTGCAGCTCTCAGTGTTTTGTTATGGGGCAGCAGCATCCTCAGGTCCACATGAATCCTTGAGTCCTGCCCCGCTCTGAGCGCTGGCCTGGCTCCTGTCAGCCGAGGCCCTTTGCCAGCTTGTCTGTGCCTCGTGGACCTGGCATTCTTGTGGCTCGTGCCCACATCCAGGTGACAAACTGGTTGCTGCAAAGGGTTTGCAAAGGGTTCTGTGCCCCTCGTGCTGTCACCTCAGCCATCCTCGTCCCTTCCGTACCAGTCCAGCCGTGCCATCGGCAGCCACCAGCTTCACTCTTTGTTTCCAAAGGATACAGTGCTTGTATCCACCCAAGGTGCTATCAAATCCAGGGTTTCTTCCAAAAATCCTAGCCCCTTCATCCCTTTCTGAGCTGTGAACAAGATGACAGGGAAGGAAGGGGAAGGAGGCTGGGGCTGCAAGGAGCAGCTTGCATTTTAGGAAAAGCCTGGCTTGTGACGCGTAGCTGTTGGCAGATGGAGTTGTCTCAAATCTACCTCAGAGGCCATCTGTTGCTGCAGACCACTTTCCCCTCTTGCTCCTGCCTGCTGCCACCTCCACGTGCTGGCAGGAGATTTTGTGGAAAGCCACATCCCACCGGCTTGATCCCTCGCCGACTGCCGGGGAGCAGCATCTGCTTGGGGTTTCGTGGGTCAGTGCCATCTCACTGGGCTTCTTTTCGGGGTGCCACACTTCAGGCTGGGTTTGGCAGGCGAGCAGTAGTGGCACCTCTGTCCCCACACTGTCCTCCGGGGCGGTTCCTGAGCTGGGCTTTGCTGTTGGTGCCTCTTGTGCAGCAAAGTCGGCCGTAGCTTTAGTTCTGCTTCGCCACGGCAGGAACGGGGCACTCGTGGTGTGTTCCCTTGGCTGGGTGAGGAGAGGGACACAGAGCTGGGGGGAGCTGGGCTGGTCTTTGTGTGCAGTCCAGGGTTGATCCTTGCCGTGCCCCCTGCTCAGCCCTTCGGGCAGCTGAACTCTGGCTCTCTCCGAGTGCAATTCCAGTTTGAGGCTGGTGCCGTTGTCCTTTGCGCCAGTCGTGTTTTGAGGAGTGGGTGACAGTTGATTTTCTGCCCCTCTGAGTTGAGTTGGGTTTTTTTCCCGTTTATCTGGGTGTCTTTTGTCCTGTCCTCCCCCTCGTTGAGGAGGCTCTGGAGGGAGAAAATGTGCAGGGATTTGAGGACAGTTGGTCAAATTGCAGTTGTCCCTCAATCCCCACAATGTTTTAGTGTCAGGTGAGAGATACTGGCAGGAGAGGGCTTTCCCTTTTCCAGGGGAGCTGGGGAAGGAGGCTGGAGCAGAGCCCTTGGTGGTACCTTGCCATTGCTCCTTGTAGCCTGTGCTGGGAGGATAAATCACTTTTGGCTCAGAGGCAGCGACAGGACCTGCGGTGTGGCGTGATTGGGGGGAAAGAGCTTTATGTTGGGGAGGACATGGAAAAGGTCTAGTGTGAGAGGTTTTTCCTTTCTCCTGCCCCTTCCCAACCCCTGCCATCCCCTGCCAGTGCCCTCCAGGAGTGACTGCTGGCTGCCACCTCCCCAGAGCCTCGGCCAGGCCTTTCCGCAGTGCCGGTGCCTCGCAGCAGCCGAGCTGCTGGCTCTAACAGGTGACACACAGAGCCCCCCAAAAACCTGGCTGCTGAATGATTCCTCCTCCTGCCTGCTTGGCTTCAGGCAGCTTTTCCACTTGCACAATCCTGTCTCTTCCTACAGTAGCTGGTGATGCTTTGTATCCCAAGTGCCTTATGTTGTAGCCTCTCTGTGCACTGTAGCAGTAGCTGAACACTCTCCCTCGTTACTACGTATGTACAGCATATGCTACATTTACGTGTTTTTCATTTCCTTTTTGATAGAGCTACCAGGAAAAGGGACATTCATTTTTGAAGCATTTCCATGTGTTCTTTCATGGTTTTGGTTTTTTAAACCTGTAGATGATGGGGCTTTTTTTTTTTTGCCCTCCCCCATATTTAGTCCTCAGAAATCCCCATCCTTCTGTTAGACCCAAACCTGGCAGGTTGGGTTTTTTTGAGCTGAGTCTTTGCTGTGAGGCGATATCCGCTGTCATCCTGGAGGTTTGCAATTCCCTCTCCATCAGAGGGGCTGCCATGGGCTGCTCCTATATCTATGTTGTAGTGCAAGCACAATCCCTGGGCTTCAAGCCCGCAGTAACTGCTCCTGTGTCCATGTCATTTCTCAGCAGATCCAGCCTTCGTTTCAGCCCAAAGAGCTTTTTCATGGAGCATTTCCATTGCAAGCCCTTAGTGGTCAGTCTGTCCTTGGCCGCTCTGCCTATGAAATGCCACGAGCTCACTTCCCTTTAGTGGATGCTCTTCTCATGCCCTGTCTTGTCAAGCCCTGTGTCATCTGCAGAAAACATCATGGAATTGTTGGGTGAGGTTGGAAAACACCTCGAAACTCATCAAAGTCCAGCTTTTAATCCAACACCAAGGTCCAACCCCAAACAGGAGCTCTTGTCCACCACAGTGCAGGTGGTGATGGAGATTATCCAGAATTTCCAGTGGGACACGATCCCTTGCACCCTTCCCATCAGCTTGAGGCTGCTTTAGTAGTCTGTGTCCACTATCCAACCTAAGGAGGTCAGGAATTGAGTAGCCTGTGGTTTTTGGGGTGAAGTGTAGTGTTTTCCTGTCCTAGCCTAGAAGAGCTGTGAAATACCAGCACTAGTTCTCTCTTCTTGTCTTAGGTAGTTGGAGAATGGGCTTGGGAAGAGAAAGGGGTGGAGGAAGAACAGATGTAGCATTTCACATACAGTTTTTGAGTGACTCTTACGTTATGGGGCATTACAGTCGCATTTTGTCTTCTCGTTGTTGTTTAGGTTTCCTTCTTCTTACTCATCGTGTTTGGGTTAGTAGTAGCCAAGTTCCAGTTCCCCTGTAGGTCCCCTTACCCTCAACTCACTGTTTTAGAAGGTATTTTTGGTAGGCTTCCTGGTAGGAGGGAAGAGTGGCCACTCTGGGATGTCTCTTCCTTTCCTCCAAGTGACTCTGGAAGCTTGGAGCCACCCTGCCTTTGCTGCAGTGCCTGGGGATTTACAGCAGCCTCAGGCTCTTGCCTTTGGTAGATGGACCCCAAATTGTGTCAACAGTGGATGGAGACCATGGGGTTTGATTTGCAGCCTTCCAGGAAACTTCACAGGGCATGAAAGGTTGATTTAGCAGGTTTCATGCCCAGCAGTGAAGTATGTTCCTCCTTCTCGGGGCTGCGTGTGGAGTTTGTCTGTGAGGAATGGCTGCTGGAAAAGCCAGGCAGAGGTGTGTAGTTTTTCCTCGAAAATGTTGAACTCGACTGATCAAACTTTAGCAGAGGAACTTGAGGAAAATTTCTGTTCTTCCATATTTATGCTTTAGTGCAAATTTCCTGATTTTGGAGGGGGTGGGGGGAATTAACAGTCTCTGGTATTTTTTCCCGTTTGTTTCATTCTTCTGTCACTTCAGTTTTTGTACGGATTTTGTTTGTTGTTGTTTGTTGTTCAGTGACTTTTGTGATAAACTCAGCAGAAGTATTTTTCTGAAATAAATAAATAAAAGGCATAGATTCTTCCAGTGCTGTTTCCACTGATGCTTTATTATTGCTAAGCTGTGCATGTGGCAGGGACACCTTCCACTATCCCAGGTTGCTCCAAGCCCCATCCAACCTGGCCTTGGATACTCCCAGGGATCCAGGGGCAGCCACAGCTTCTCTGGGCAACCTGTGCCAGGGCCTCCCCACCCTCAGCCTCTCCACCCTCACAGGGAAGAATTTTTTCCCCAATATTCAATCTAAATCTACTCTCTTTCCATTTAAGGCATCGCTTTCAGTTTAAAGCCATTGTCCCTTGTCCTGTCACCCCAAACCCTTGCAGCTGGGATTCATCTTCCCGCATTTCCCATGCCCACAGCACGGGCAGTTGCTCCAGAGTTCATTATTTGTGGCTGCTTTCATCAGAGGGAGTGGAGGATGAGGGTATTTGTAGGAGATGATTTATCTGATGTGGTTTAGGCGCATGTTTTTGGTGAGCTATATTGTGTGTTTTGTGCAGCTGGCCCCAGGCACACGACATCACTTGGCTGAGGGTTAGGTTATGGTTTTGTAGCCTGTGCAGAAAATAGTTTCTGACTTTGTACAGCTCCAGTAATTTCATCTCTAAGTTCTTGGTCTCTTGAAATCTGAGGTGGACCAGAGATCCCTGGAGGGATCCTTGGTCAGGGTGAGCAGCAGCACAAAACGGGCCCAGAAGGGAAGAGCAGTGACCTTTCCAAACAAGAAGAGACAGGAGGGAGCTGGCATGTGGAGACTCTCAGCTGTCTGAGGGGAAGTGGGAATGCACAGCACAAAAGCTGAGTAAAGCAGCATTTTGTTCCAAAGAGCTTTGTTCTCTGAGTGCATGACAGCTGCCTTTTGTAAGTGCTCCATGGCAACACCTGGCAGGTGTCACTGGGGGTGAGAAGGCTCCTGCCACGTTTCCTTCATGGGGAGATGAGTAATGTGGCTCTGAGAGGAGCATGAGTGTCATAACTCCATTGCTATGCCAACTGCCTGTGCTCCCTTTTCCTTGGAGACCTGTCTGGTGAGATGACAGGTGGGTAAGGTGGGTTTAGATGGGATTTCAGTCCTGAAACCATTCCCCCAACTTTTTGTTAAAAAATGCAGAGCTGCTGCCAGCAGGTTTGTGCCCAGACCCCTGTTACCTCAGGTAACTGAACTCACCACCCTATTTTGAGTAGCTCCAGAATCACACTTTGTGCATTTCCACCCGACCCTTATTTTAATCCTTAGCTATTCCAGCCATTCTATTTAAAACAGACTTTTTAACACTTTAATAGCAACTATATCTTTATTGCAATTTTAATAACCATTTAAACTGGCAGTCTTCACTACTTGAAGGTGAAAGGCCCATGTGAGAGAAACCTGGAGTGGTTTTCACTGCTGGCTTCAGAGAGCTTTAGTTCTCTAAAGTACTGCACTAAAAGGTTGAGAAAACAACAGAAGAACCTGACTTTGGTTCTCAGATTTTTTTTTCTCCTGTAAGTTTCATTTCAACATCCAGCAATTGTGAGGTTGAGTTTGGTGGTGGCTAAAAGGGCAGGAAGAGGTTGGGAAGGAAAAAAGGTTAAAGTGGGGGTGGAATCAATTGGGTCTTTGAAAGATGGAGAGAGTGAAGCAATGGTAAAAACTAGAACATCCTTTTTGAAGTACAATGTCTTCAAGTCAGCTGAGAATTCAATTGCTGGTGCTGTCCTTCGGCTTCTGGGAAAAGATTACTGGGGAAGGCTAGAAGGAAGTCCCGGTAGTTTACCTTGTCTTCTCCACAGGAACAGTAGTCAATCAGCTGTGGGGACAAAAAACACAGCAAACACCATAAAGAGTTGGGAAAAGCTGCAAAAATGGGGTTGTTTTTAGGGGAAATTGCCCAGAGGTTCTCCCTGTGGGACACAGCAGGAGATCTTATTCCCCCATGTGGATTCCCCCATCCTGGTAGTCCCGAATCACAGGTAAACTTAGAATTATAAAACCACTAGGGATGGAAAAGACCTGCAAGTTCATCAAGTCCCACCTTTAGATCATCTAGTCCAACTATTTAAGGGTTTGACTTGATGATCTAAAGGTTGGACTCGATGATATAAAGGTACCAGTCCAACCTTGAATGCCTAGAGATGACACTGATCTATGCAAGAAGAGTTAAAATGTTTGAGTTAATCCTGATTTCCTTCTGGGCCTCACCAGAGTGGCAACAGAGCCACAAACAGACAAAGCATGGCCACAGACTGAGATGGGCCACAGGAAATCTTGCCGAAATCCCTGCCCAAAAATGGGGTGGGGGCAGTGTATGTGAACAGTTACTGTCCCCTGGTGTCACTTTGGTGTGTGCACATAGCATAAAGGGGAGACACAGATAATCGAGCTCGGTGACAGCCCCACTAATGAACCAGTCCTGGTGTCCCGTGCCTGACCCTGCATTGTGTTACAGAGCCACAGCCTTTGTGTGCTTCAGGGGAAGAAAGAAGGCTTTTGTTTCTTTAATTGCATAACTCATCTCCTTCTGACACCCAGCGAGGTGGAAAAGGTCTAATATCACAATTCCTTGAAAGGAGTCTTCTTCCCCTTGTCGCCTGGAGACAGATTCACTGGGGTTTGCCCTGTGACTGACAGCTGTGCTCCTCTCCAAGCAGTGAACTCTCTGCCATATGTTTAATTTATAGCCCTGCCACGCTTCAGGGCTCTGGGAACACTGGGATTAAGATTTCAGGAGAGAAGATGGATGTTTTTACTGTACAGGTCCTAGGTTGGGGCTCAAATGTGGGAGTTTAACATCAATTGTCACAGGTTCTTCACATAATTTTGGAAATGTTACTTCTCTCCCATTCTCAGAGTGGAGCAGGGACTGTCACCACTCTGTAAATTCCTCAGGGCAGAGTGAGCTCTGATGAACTCTGGTACAGCAAAGCCCTGGGTGCTGGTCAGGGCCTTTGTTGTTGTTATATTTTGAGACACAAATCCCCTGCCCGTGCACCTTTCTTACCATGGTTGTGATGCTCACAGTTGGCTGCTCTAGAAAAGTTTTTATTTTAGCAAGGGAAATACTCCCTCTGGATTTTAGATTTCTCTAAAATCTGAGTCCCCCTTTATTGGCCACTATCACATGATGCTGAGGAAACATCCTTGCCAGTCGTGCTCCTGAAAGGATCCTCCTCCATCCTCACTGCAGGAATTTTCCCCCCAGTTTTCCTCACATTTTCTGCTTTGCAGACTGTGATCTCCATGTGCTGTTTGTTCATAGTGCCCAGCAAGTGTTAGCCAAGGGGTTATGATTCTAATTATTATTATTGTTGTTGTTGTTATATTTTGGGGGACAATACTTAGTTCTTAAATCTTCAATTCAGTTGCTGTTAAATCCAGAATGTCTCTAAGCTTTCCTAAGGCACATTCCCTGAACACCTCAGTGTCACCTCTACTCAATCCCAGCTGTGCTTAAGCCATCACAGACACTCCAAGCTCTGCAGGAGCCTGTCCCTGATCTCCATCGCGATCCCTGATCTCTATCATCATACACAACCTCTTCTACTCATCCAAGACCTGAACCAGAAGGAATTTTCACACACAGCAGTGCAGCCAAACACAGGGGGCAACCTGGATAACATTTCTTTCCTTTCCTTAGAGGACAGCAATTATTATCTCCTCTAAGACACAGGCTCAGAAGTTGCCCTTTTCTTGAAGTTGCTCCCCTTTGTAGGCTAGAGCAGCTGGTTAGGGTTGGTTTTTAGAGGAGATCTTTTGGAAGAGCTAAAAGGAGGGGAATTCCACATGCACAGCACCCCTTCCATCTGACCTTTTTAAGAAGAATGGTGTTGGTCGGCACATGGAACCTGTCGCAAACGTTTAAAAATCTTGTTTTATCCAGGAAACCAGAGCCCTCCGTGTCAAAATGATGAAACGCCTCATGAAACTTCCTGGTGTTGAAGGGCTCGTGGTGGAGCTTCAGCTCTTTCTGAACCTCCACAATTAAATCATCCAGGTCCTTCTTGGGGAAGCCACTGCAGAAGGAAGGAATAACAGGATTTCATGTAAAAACTCATTCTGGCAGACTTGCTGTGATGCTTGTGTGAACAAGGAGCATTTCCTTGTGTGCTCCATGGTGTCAGAAACCGTGGGAAACTTGACTTTCAACCAGAGCCATGATATAAGTGCCTCCAAACCATGTTCTGAGGTGACAGGGTTGTTACTGGGTCACACAAACTGGGTCCAGACAGCTAAAAAGGAGGATGTGGTCTAGGCTCTGATGAGCTGATAAGCAAAGAAGGAACAAATGCCCAAAAAAAGACTCCCCCCACCACCTGCTGAGCCTGCAACCATCCAGCAGCTCAAGTTGGCAGCATCTGTTACAGTGAACTGATGCCTTTTGGGAAAAGATGTTTCCCCCATCCCTGGAAGTGTTTAAGATCAGGTTGGACAGGGCAGTCTGGTGTAAGGTGTTCCTGCTCATGGCAGAGGTTGGAATGAGATGATCTTTAAGGTCCTTCCAACCCAAGCCATTTTGTGATTCTATGATTTGGCTGAAAGTCCAAACGCTTCTTGAACTCAGGCTTGGTGCTGTGACCACTTCTCTGTCTCTGCTGCTGAGCCAGAGCTGCCCCACGAGGTTTTGGGGCCAGCAGCAGCCACAACATTTTACTGTACACACTTCACACCCTCTGTATGTGCCAAACGCAGCCTCTTGGAGCTGAACCACCAGCAGAGCAGGAGGCTGGAGCCCAGGGAGGCTGCTGAAAATGCCCTTAGCTGTCAGCCCTAAGTCTTACTCAGCCCTACCACCCCATTCTCTGCAGCCTACCTGCTGGCAGTCTCCACTACCACCTGCCGTGGGCGGAAATGGTCCCTTATGGATTGCAGTGTTGCTGCAGGGAAACTCTCTGCATTCCTCTCCAAATAATTCAGCACATACTCATCAGCGTCAGTGATAACAAACCTGTGGCCAAACACTGGGGAAGAAGCATTAAAGAAGTAGTGTTACTTGTGTTTTAGCATGGGTTACAGTGATGTCTTCATCCAGGAGGGAGCAGGATTCCTCTCCTGTGGCTGGGCTCAGCTTTGAGCCAGCTCTACTACTTGCTTCACTTCTTGAAGTAAGAATAATTTCACTGATTCAAGGGTTCACACATTGAGAGTAACGAAGTTGTATCAATGTACACAAGCTGCTGATCTGGAAACTAAAATGTGATGAGACCCAGAAGCAGCAGACCTTTCAACTGAAGGAAGGGATATGCACTATTCATGCTATAAATGACATGTCAGAGCAGAGAATTGTAAGCCCAGGCTGGATTTTACCTTCAATTGTAGAACCGATGGTGAAGTCAGAGGGCTCATAGTATATGGGATTCTCTGGAGTAGACCCTGGCTTGGTAACTTTGGTCCTTTTTAAGTATTTGCCTCCAGGGATGCCAGAGTTCCTGACTGGGGGTTCATAGATGCCAATCGTGTCATCAGAGAGGAAATAAGAGAGGATGAAACGACGATTTTTGTCCTCAGGCACTGGTGATTCCTAGAGGAAAGGCAGTGGGTTTGGAACAGAGCATTTGAACCAGGTTTTCCTTTCCTGGGGTGCTTAGGAGTACCTAGTAACGCACTCATAAGCACCCAGAGCCCAGAGCTTTTTTTTATAGCTGACTAAACAAAGCACTCGGTGTGCTGACATAACGTAACAAAGCCCTAGACAGCACTAAGGATCTGAATTTCAAAGGTTACTTGCTTTACTCAAGCCACTGAAGCAGTGGGCTGAAGTGAACTTCATCTGGGCTGAAGTTACCAAGTATATCCAGTGTTTCCACAGCCTGAGTAAACTGAGAGAAAGGAATATCCTACATGGAATGATTCATCCCAGAGTGGCTGTAAAATTCAGATTTAAAATGACATTTTTCATTATGCTGAGTGCCTGAGAGAGGCTGGTGCTGCTTCAGCTCTTAGTCACAGGAAGTCACTCCCCTGACACACCAGTGGGTTTACTTGCTTGGTTTAGAGTTAAGTGGATCTTAACTCCTCAGCTGTGACCTTTAGGCAACTCCTGCACAATAGGGAATAGAAACCAGCCCTTATTCACCCGGAGTGCTTGGAGAGGGCAGGCACCAGGCAGCACAGGAAATGCCATCGCTGCTGCTGGACGTGCCAGAGGCTCCTTGCATAAACCAGCTGGGAAGTTGGTGCAAAGGCCAGGGCCTGGGTGCTGTTGTGGGTGGAAAACACCATTTTTGTGGATTTTCCAGCTTCTACACCGGCACTTGGCTGCCCTGCTAGGACAGCTCCTTGCTGGCTGCTGCATCCAGGACCGGGCTGGAGAAGGACAGGTGCTGGAGCCAGCAGCAGAGACATCAAGCTCTGGCTGGTGGCAGTGGTGGCAGGCAGGCAGAGGCACAGTGCCCAGTGCAGGCTGCTTCAGCCAGGGCCATCTGTCACGTAGCAGCAGCAGAGGGAGTTTTTCCATAAATGGCTGTGGGTTTGTAGCAGGTCTGGTTCGTACTTTCTGGCCTTGTTTTTTTTTTCTAGTTTTGTGAGCTGCCAGTTGTCACAGCAAGCACACAATAACCCCACGGCATCCCCCCAGGGACACTCGTGTTGGCTCGGGGAGCTCTCTTTTCCCACTGGCACAAAGGAGAGTTTGCCAACAGCCTTGTCTGGGCAGGCTGCTCCTCCCATCCTCCTGGCACTATTCCACCAAGGAAAGCACTTACCAGGGCCACCTGGTATCGCAGGACCTTGAGGTTATTCTCCAGCATCTTAATGATATCTTTCCGTGGAGGCTTTGGAAAAAGACTGAGGCAGTTCTGGAGAGAGTCCTCAGGGATGCCAAAACCATTATAGGGAGGAATTACCTGCATCCAGAGGAGATATCAACCATGAACAGCTGCAACTAAGAACAAGACAAAGATTACAAGAGCGCTTATCAAAACCCATCAGATTTGGGAGGTTTAGCTGGAACTAGAATATAAATTCAGAAAGCCAAGTAATTTCTCTGAATAAAGAGGTTATGGCTATATTAAAGAATCATAGAATGGTTTGGGTTAAGAAGGACCTTCAAACCATCTAGTTCCAACTAAACCTTCCCATGCACAGGAACTCAGCCACCAAATGGTTACACTGGTAACCTAATCCCCATCTTGTCTGTGGTCTAAGCCACAACTCCAAACCGTTCCTGGGCTCCGTTTGAGAAGTAACACAGGAAGGGCTGTGACCATCTCCAGTAGGCAGTTTGGACTTGGCAACACTGTTTCGGACAGTGAGGGAGAGTTCTGTAGCATAAGAGCAGCCATTCTTATACTGATTATGGCCATTCTTGCCCTGTCTTTTTCAAACTACTTTTTTCTTTAAGCTGAACTTGTTTCCTACAGGTTCTTACTAAGCTGAACCTCTTCTTTACTCTAAGAGTTTACACCAACTGCTTCCTTTCCTCCCTTCATTTGAGAAATTGTTTGCAGTACCTGTGGAGCTTTTTCAGTTGGTTTCTTATTTACATCCACTGGCTGGAACTCTGTGATGCCATATTTTTCACGATAGAAGTCCTGCGTGAACTTGTCACAATCATAGATCAAGAAGGTGCGTCCAAGGAGGGTGATACTTTTGCCAACAGCAAAATCTTTAGGTGAGTACCACTCTTGTACCTCGTGGTCAGTGATCTCCAGCACACAGCTTGGGAAGTTCTCTAAGGACAAGGGAGCAGAAGGGAAAATAAATTAATCAGGGAGCTGTTAACATTTCCTAGTGAAAAGGGATATAAAAGCAAGGAGTACAAATAGCTCCGGGGAGATGTTGGCACTGCTGTTCTGCCACTGCTTCCCAAACGATTAAGAATTTAGTGGTCATTTAAAGAACTTTTTTTTGACCAGGAAATGACACTTGAGCACAGACGGATATGAGAAACTAAACTTACTGTTCTTGTCTGCAAAGATTTTGGGTATGCGCTGGCGTCTCATCAGTACCGGGAATGGGTCTCTCCCATCATTTCTCCTGTGGACTTCCCGAACCTCCACTGTGTCATCTGCCAAGAAGTAATGGATGACACAAGGATGGTGATCACCAAAGGCACAGTTGGTGTCATCCCATATGGCATAGAAGCGAAGCACCTGGGGTGGAGAAAAAAGAAACAGACAAATATGGATCAGAACAATCTTTTATTGCCACAGAAATCAAACTCATCACACTGAGATGCTCAAGAGTTCCCCAAGGTTCAGCTCCTGAAGAGGCAGGAGAGACACAGGGAGAATTTAGTCAGAGCAAGGGGCATTTGTGTTCGTCTGAAATTGTCTGCTCTAGCACCTGGCATCAATATTTTGGGGTAGGAGAGGAGTGGATGCAGCAAGACCATCCCTAATAGAACTGCATCTGGCTGCTAAATTCCAGAGGCAGGTGGCTTATCTCATCCCAGGAGAGAGCAAGAGAGTAATGGATGACATTGAGCACAGGCTCTGCAATCCAAAGTGGAGCTGTTTACAAGGCACAAAGCCCAGAAAAAAAAACATAAAAGGCTTTGTTTCTCACTAAAGCCAAGAAAGGAGCAAGTCTGGACTCTGTTCAGTAGACTGAGACGATTTAGAATGAGTGAGGTTGCAGACACTCACAAGACCTGGGTTTCAATAGCACATATTCACTGTAATCACAGGATCTTTTAGGCTGGAAGATCACTGAGTCCAACCTCTGACTGACCCCCACCTTGTCACCCAGCCCAGAGCACTGAGTGCCACATCCAGTCATTCCTTGGACACCTCCAGGGATGGGGACGCCACCACCTCCCCGGGCATCCCCTTCAAATGTCTAATCACCATTTCTGTGAAGAAATTCTCCCTAATTCAACCTAAACCTCCCCTTGCACAACTTGAGGCCATTTCCAGTCCTTTTGCTGATTGCCTGGGAGAAGATACTGACCCCCACTCAGCTGCCCTGTCCTGTCAGGGAGTTGTGCAGAGCCTGAAGGTCCCCCCTGAGCCTCCTTTTCTCCAGGATGAGCCCCTTTCCCAGCTCCCTCAGCTGCTCCTGTAGCTTCAGCCCCTTCCCCAGCTCTGTTCTCTTCCCTGGACACGCTCCAGCCCCTCAGGGTCTTTCCTAAAGTGAAGGGCCCAGACCAGGACACAGGACTGATGGTGCCTCACCAGTATGATGTGGGTAGTTATACAATAATTTGGGTAATCCCCAGCTCTCTCACCTTCGTGTCATAGGTCAGAAACTGCCTGAAGGGGTCAGGACCTGTGGGCACGCTGGGTTTTTGCACAGGCGTCCGACGCTGTTCTGTGTAAGGATCCGAAACCATTTCCTCTGGAGGGTTCACTTCAATTCCTTGGCTCTCCAGGAACACCTAGGAAGGTCATCTGAGGTGTTAGTGCTGCCAGGAGTTCTGAAGGTAAGAGGTGACTAGAGGTTACAAGTGGGCTGAGATGAGTGAGGTCAGAATGCTGCGAGTTCATTCCTCACAGAGAACTCTACTGCAACAGCAAAATACAGCAGATGATAAATCTATTTGTTTAAGCTGCTTCTTAGCTTTGCTTACCCTTTAATTAATCAGAGTAGTCCTGTCCTCAACATCCTATCTCAGATTTCACTTGAGCACAGTTTTCCTTGGCCTTAGGGCTTTAAATGGAAGACAACTGTCAGTTGGTCTCTTTTATGTAAATGAGAAAGATTAAACTGGTGTATAAACACAGATGTAGCCAGCCTGAATTTGCAAGAACTTAGGGCTGTGTCAGACAGTAAGTTAGTGTCACCCACACTAGGCACATCAAGACCCTTCAGGCACGAGGATATGTGTCAGTGGCAGCTTCATTCCATCTTTCAGGAGTCCTTTTCCCACAGAAAAGTGCAATCTGCTTGTTTATAAAGGGAATTTTTGCTTACCTTGGATGGTGAACAAAATCCAGGGTGTTACTCGTGGACTTGTGTCACTCAAAACAATCTCTGAAGCCAAGGCACTTGTTCCCTTTTTAGCTTTGGGAAGTGGCCCATGAAAACATTCAGCCCAGGGAGCACCTATGCAAACATCTCCCACAGGAATATGAGGTCCCTCTGGAGACTCACAAGGCAGGTTCACACTTTCAGACTCACTATTTTCTGGTCTGGAAGGTGTCAATAACTGATAAAGAGACTACTGGCCTTGAGATATAGACCCACATAGCTCATTCCATGTTTTCCATCAATATTAACACGAAGACCAACTCTTCATTTGATGTGAACTGACTTTAACAGTCACCCAGTTCCAGCAGAGCTGGCCCCAAAGCCACATTTATACCAATAAATGCTTGGGAACATTCCTAGGGACTGAGGCCATCTGGAAAGGAAAAGCCTGGATCTAAATGCTCCCAGCCTCCAGGACAGGTTGACTGCATGTAACTCACCTGCTGGGAATGGTTCCCTGGCCTGGAAAAATAGGAGCTGACCAGGGCTGAGATTATACTGGGGAAAATCTATCAGGATACCAGTGTACTGAGGATGCTTATTTCTTGTTATTGGATCGTTATTATCTCATTTACTGGCACTAAAATAGCCAGAAATAGAAAAGCAGGCAATGAGTAAGCTCTCAGAAAGGTCAATTCATACCATGATTCTCAGCCCATGGATCATTGCTTGGCTGTGGATGTATGCAGTTACTGCTTGTATTCCCTTCCACTGTTCTTAACAGAGGAATATTAAATCAGAAAAGAGTCAGGATCACTAATTTCCCTCTCATGTATGGACAATGTTTCATCTCGATTCTCAGCAGTTAAACTGCCCAGACATGAACTTAGAATTTGTATCATAAAGAGAAGTCCTGAGGACAAAGGATGGACTCCCAGCAGTCCTGGAGCAAAAATACAGAGCAGTTAACCTGCCCTCAGCAAAAGTCATACCCTGAACTCCCCGGTGGCCTGAAGAAAGAAAACCACACAAAAAGCAAAAATGAAAGAGTGCAAATACCCAAATGAAAGCTACAGCTGCAAACTGCTGCACTCTAACAGGTCATTAAAATCCTGTAATTCCCAGGAGTCTTTCTGTCCGTGTTCTCCCTGCAACACACCTTGGTGAAGGAGTCACAGTTGACCAGGCGGTAGGTCCTGCCGTACATGGTGAGGTCGATGCCCAGGTTCAGATCCTTCCAGTGGTAATAATCCCCCTGCTCATTCTTGGGCACCCGGTGGCGTCTCATGAGTTTGCCTTGAACCAGACCCGAGTTCTTCACCTTAGGCTCGATGACACACATGCTGTCATCTTCCAGGTAGTAGTAGATGCCCACTTGGCGGATCCGGTAATGCTCCTCTGCAGAGATAGCAACTTCCTCCTGGAAGTAGGCATCGAACTTCAAAACCTGCCCAAGGGAAAATATAGCAAAGGGAGAGAGAAAGAAATAAATTGAACACCATGATTAGTCTATCAAGGACAAAAATTTATTTGTAATTTGCTTTGGTGGTGTAAAATTACTGGATTAGATTCTACAAAATTTTCAAAGACAACTGTGGCCTAATCTGTGAGTGACAGCAGAGGCACCAGAAGGGCTTTTATTAAGAGGTGCCTTTTGCAAACTTGGTGTGCATGAGACAAGTGTAAAAATACAGCCTTTCCCCTACTTGTTGATCACCTGCTGTTTCACCTACCACCAGGTGCTTGGCTGCTGACAGTAATCTACTTTACTGACACACACAGCTCTTTATTTGTCAGCTTTACAGCCCTGAGCAAGGGAAGTCATCCACAGATTTTAGCACAGTGTTCAACCACATCTGAGGATTTTAAAATCTGAATAGGTCATTATTTTAAGGCCAGGCTGGAGGGGCTCTGTGCAACCTGGTCTAGTGGAAGGTGTCCCTGCAAGACAGGAAGGCTGGAACAAGATGATCTTTAAGGTCCCTTCCAACCCAAACCATTCCAGGATCTGAAGTCACATCTATCTATTCAGCACTGAGAGCAAAAGCTAATTTGTACTGGGGAAACAAGGGAACTAATCAGCCAGTCCCTCTGCTTGGCAGAAGTAGGAGGAATATTCCCTCCAAGATCATTCAATGCCCCTAAGAAGGTGTAGGTGGCCAATCAGGCCTTGCATACCCAGCCTACATCAGCCCAGAGGCCTGGATAATTAAGGGATGATTAAGCCAGCAAGTTCCTACCAGTCAGCAAAAGTGCCCCACAAGGGACTGAGACATCCCCGGCAGCACTGGGGCCCCTGCTGCTCCTGTGGCTTGAAGGAAGGGGCAGAGAAAGACCTGACAGATTAAACAGCAACATCTACATTACTCTGGAGGAACAGCCTCAGTAATTAACAGAGCACATCTGTTCCCCAGCCTGTGTGACAGCCGGGCTGAGGGCTGGCTGGCTGCAGACTGCTCTGGCAGGGCTGGGAGCATGCAGAGCCTGCACATGCTGAGCTCCCGAGCCCTGCAGCTCCTGCTGTAGCACCTGCTCCATCCACGGCTGCGGGTTGCAGCCTGGGAGATTGGTACCCTGAAAACCAAGGGTCAGCTCAGGACTGCTCCGAGCAGACACAGAGCCACCTCCCAGTCTGATACGATCACCAAGATGTAACATGGGAAGCACTAATGGAGCAGTTCAGGCTGTGACACGCCATGGTGACCAACACAAGCATAAATAGATAGACCACGGTCAAACAGGCTGCGAGGGTTCCCACTGCAGACTGACTCTTCCAGTTAAAGCTCAGTTACAACCTCAATATAGTTTTGGAAACACAAAACACCAGGCTGTGGCTTGCAGAGCAATGCTTATAAACTGGAGCTTTCCAGAGCTAATCAAATCTCTTTTCCAAAGCCTTCTGGAAATGCTCAAGTGTAACTTGCAGGGAATGTCTTACATTGTTTACGTACTATAATCCTCCTCCCGAGTAAAGAAAGCCTCTTTCAGTCTGAGATTCAGCTGTCTCTGACTAAGGGCTCTGGCATCTGAAAACTGCTGTACGCAGTCCCGTGAACCCTGGAGCTGACTGCTTATGTCTCCGAATTTGGCCAGCGACATTCCTGGAACCAGCTTCTTTATACCTTTTTGTCATAAGCCACGAACGCTGGAGTGAAGCTGGAAGGTGCAGACCTCCTGACTTGCCCATAGGTCAGTGTGGATCCCTTGGTGCATAAATCATCTAATTCATCTTGAGAGAGCTGATTTGCAAAGAGTGTGTCCCCGCCAACCCCCTCTCTTGGCAGCCGGGAAAAGGCATATCCATTTTTGAAGTCCAGTGTCTGGGACCGATGAAAAGATGTTTTCTGTTGGAAGGAAATCCAGCTATCAAAATACTGCATTAATTTAATAGATACAGCTACTGCAAGCACAAATAAAATCCAGTAAGAGAGTGCAATATCAAGAATGTCTCCCCCCACACACATCCCCAGCATTTTATTATAAACTACTGCAGCAGTAGTTTATAAAATCAGATTTTGCACTTAGACCGAGGAAGTGGAAAAAACAGTGTGTGGTGGATGTACAAAGCACGAGAGAGATCCTCGTGCTGCCACAGACTCCGGAAGAACTTAAATCACTGAATTTCCTGACTGCCACCATATTCAGTGCCTAGAACATTGTGTCAGCATTTTATCTGCCCTGGTATTTATCTCACCAGCTCTTTGTTCCCTACCCTATTTGTCAGCAGTACAGAGCACCATGGGACCTCAGTTACTGCCTTATGGTGCTCCCTTTACTGTTGTGCACCCTCTGGGTAGTCCATTGTTATTTATTTTCTTAACCCTCCCCTGGCCACGATACAGGATTTTCTTTGCTGGGTTAAATCAAAGCATGTCATGCTCACAAAACTGCAATTATGAAATACACAAAAGCACATCAGTTGTTTTATCACCTCTCTACAGAGTCATAGAATCATACAACAGTTTGGGTTGGAAGGGACATTAAAGATTATCTTGTTCCATCCAGTGCCATGGGCAGGGACACTTTCCCCTATTCCAGGTTGCTCCAAGCCCCTTCCAACCTGGCCTGGGACACTTGCAGGGATGAAGCAGCCACAACTTCTCAGGGCAACCTGTGCCAGGCCTCACCACTCTCTTTGTAAAAAACTTCTTCCTTATATCTAACCTAAATTAAGCCTCTGAGTTTAAAACCATCATCCCTTGTCCTGTTGCTACAGGCCCTGCTAAAAAGTTTGTCCCATCTTTCATGGAATTCCTTTAGGCACTGGAAGGGGCTCTGAGGTCTCCCCGGAGCCTTCTCTTCTCCAGGTGAACGCCCCCAGCTCTCCCAGCCTGGCTCCAGAGCAGAGGGGCTCCAGCCCTTGGAGCATCTCCATGGCCTCCTCTGGATTTGCTCCAGTAGCAAAATCCATGTCCTTCTGCTGTTGGATCCCAGGGCTGGAGGCAGCTCTGCAGGTGGGGTCTCACCTGAGTGGGGCAGAGGGGCAGAATCCCCCCTCCCCTGCTGCCCACACTGGGGGCTCAGCCCCGGGCACGGGGGTGTTTCTGGGTACCAGCCTCTCATCCATCAGCAGCCCCAACTCCTTCTCCCAGGGCTGCACTCAGTCAGAGCCGTGAACAGGGCCTGATCTCTGTCAGCCAGTCCTGTTCTTCAGTACTGAGGAGCAGGGTCAGACTTGAGTGACATCAAACTACTCCACTTGCTGCATGCTCCACCACACGTGGTACCTCACCTGCACTCTGAGAGCCTGCCTGGTCCCACTGGGCTTTCAACACTTAATGCTCCACAGAAAGCAGGGGAAATTATGAGTCCCTGATAATAAAACCTCTTGGGTTTTGCCAAGTAAAACAGAGTTGTATGCATTTCTAGTGCTTAGAGAACAAGCTTCAGCTCCTTTTCCAGCCCCAGACTTGCGGTCAGTCCAACCTCAGGCATGCAAACAGCTTCTTCTCCACCCCGTCCCTTGCTCCTCATGGTTAAGCCTCTAATCTTATTTACACCTCCAAGGCCCCACTTGAATTCCACATAATTCCCTGTTTTCTCTTTAAACTGCTACTATAGATTTGCAAGGGAGAGAGCAATGAGGAAAACAGGTGAAAATAAGATTTGTCTGAGGACATGTGAGCAGAACATCAAATAAACTGCCATAGAACTGCTACTTCCTTCTGTTAAATAAATACCAAGGGAAAGCTGTGGGAAAAATATTCAAGGAAAACCAGGAAGTTTGTCTTTAATTTGGGCAGTATCAGTGTTTGTCAGAAGTGTACAGGCTTTTAAGAGCCCACATTTGCCTAAAGAAAGCACCTCATAGATTCATAAAGCTCCTGAGTGGATAAGCTCTCCCAAAGTGAGCCTGGACGACAGATAACATCTTACAGGATCAGGTGACCAATGCAAATTTAAAAGGGAAAGCCCAGAATGTAAACTCCTAATCTCAGTTGCTGCCAGTATTTATCTGAAGAAATTCCACTGACTTAAATCCTTCTTTTTGCCTGTAACACTTCACACGAACACCATTCCCTCTCTGTGTTCCCCTGTCCCGTGAGCACTAAGCAGTAACAACACTTTATTTGAACACGGAGGTTTCCTTCAGAATTTCTCAGTATTCATTTGGAAACCAAGTGGTGTGATACCCATTTGACAGACTGGAAAATTGCAGATTTCCAAGATGTTATAAATGATTTCAAGGAAATATTATCTGATAATAATTCTGAGATAATTCTTATTACTGGATGTGTATTTGTTATGAGTAATTTACTCTATATACTATTGGAGAACTCAGTTGTCACTGATTTAGGCCAGGCTGGATGGGCTTGGAGCAACCTGGTGTGTGGAAGGTGGCCCTGCTCATGCCAGAGGGTTGGAACAAGATGATCTTTAAGATCCCTTCCAACCCAAACCATTCCATGATTTTATGACAAGTAATTTTTATGTATGCAGCTGAAGGCAGCCAGGAATGGTTTCTGTTAAAGATGCTCTCCAGGGAGGCTGTAAATCCCTGGTGTGCCCAAACCAGGCATGAAACAACCCCTTTTCTGGCTTTTTGTGGGATTTTTTTAGTATATCAGAGAAATAAATGGAAGCATCAGTTCTCTGTGGCACCAGTTCCTAAAGAGGACATTGGGAGGATTTGGGGTTACCAGGTCCTTAGAGCCTGGACCACTGGATGAGGAAAAGGAGAGGTTGCTTCCTCATTTAGGTACCAGGTGCAGAGGATAAGGAGGAGACTGCTTCTTCCTTGGAACCTGGGAGCAGCTGAGAGTGTGTCACTTCCTGGGGATGACCCTGGAAGCTGTGGTGGTACCAGTTCTGTAGTGGGATACCAGTTCTCCCATCAGGTTACCAGGTTCCAGACCTGGACTGTCAAGGATTCAGTTCTCCAGGCAACACCAGGAGAGCAGTTTTGGAAGTATCAGAGCTTTGGAGGAAGGGGTATCAGGAAGGTGTTGATTGTAATGAGACTGGTGACTTCAAGGTGGTTCTATCTAATAGATAAATTATGTCCAGGAAATAATTAAATTGGGATGATTTGGGGGATTAATTCCTAGTGGAGGAATGCTGGAGGTTTGGATGATGTTGGTTCTCCTCTGTATATCCAGTTGAGGAGGTGTCAGGTGAATTTAAGGAACTTGGTTCAGGACAGTATCAGAATGAGTAGAAGGTTCAGAACACTTTGCTTTGGGAAAACTCAGACGATTCAGAGAAACAGCAGTTTTCCTGAGGGAATCAGGTTTTGGGGCTGTTAAGTGAGTTTGGGGATTTCCCTTGGGGTATCTCATGAACTGGTAGGGGAATTATTGGATGGATTCAGGGGAACTCGATATCCAAAGGGGTGAGTTGGCAGATAGTAGTTCTGCAGTTATGGAAAAAGCTTTTGGAATTTCAAACAAGGCTCACAAATGAGGGGTAGAAGGGGTGTGTGTGTCTCTCTCCAAAGCTATCAGGACAAATTCAGGGTTGTAAGATGGGTTCATGATGCAATGGATTCCTTGGGGAGAAGACTAAAAGCACCAAGTCCCTTTGAAAGTTGGTTCAGGGATACTTCGTCCCTTGGGAACAGATTCAATAACACTGGAAGAATTTGGGGAGTACCAGGTCTGCTGTGGGTGGGATCAGGGGACACCAGATGGGTACAGTGTTCAGATCCCTCAGAAGTGAGTCCAGCAGGTATTTGGTGGCTTTGGGAAACACCAAGTCCATGGGGGAGAGTTAAGTGGATATTAAATCTGCTGGGGGGCATCAAATGAGTTTACAGAGTACAAGTTTTTTTGGGGGTCATGTCCAGGGTACCAGGGTCTGGTGAGTTTGAGGTTCCCAGGACATGGGTTCAAAGGTCATCCAGTTGTCTCAGTGATATTTGGTGAATTCATGAAGTACCAGGCATCTTGGGGGAGTTAGAGGATGGTCTGAGGGAACACGAGGTTCCCTTGTGGGGGGGTTCACGAGGTAACATGTTCCCCGGAGGGGAACTGTCTCACTCTCTACTTTGCTCTTGTGAAACCCCACCTGCAGTGCTGCATCCAGGTCTGGATCCAAAACACAAGAAATTCATGGATCTGTTGGAGCAAGTCCAGAGGAAACCACGGAGATGCTCTGAGAGCTGGAGCATCTCTGCTCTGGAGCCAGGCTGGGACAGCTGGGGGTGTTCACCTGGAGAAGGCTCTGGAGAGACCTCAGAGCCCCTTCCAGTGCCTGAAGGGGCTCCAGGAGAGCTGGAGAGGGACTTGGGACAAGGGATGGAGGGACAGGACAAGGGGGAATGGCTTAAACTGCCAGAGGGCAGGGATAGATGGGATATTGGGAAAGAATTGTTGGCTGTGAGGGTGGGGAGGCCCTGGCACAGGGTGCCCAGAGAAGCTGTGGCTGCCCCTGGATCCCTGGAAGTGTCCAAGGCCAGGTTGGACAGGGCTTGGAGCAACCTGGGATAGTGGAAGGTGTCCCTGCCCATGGCAGAGGATTGCATCGAGGTGGTATTTTAGGCCCCCTTACCCAAACCATTCCATGATTCTATGAATATTGTCGAGTTTAGGGGTCCCAAGTCTCCCGTGGATTTAGAGGAAGGTCTGAGGGAGTACGAGATTCCCAGAGACTGTCTTCAGAGGGTACCAGCTACCAGGTGAGGGGCGTGCAGAGGCCTATTCTGAGGGCGTCTCTAAGGGGACACCCGCTAGGCCAGCCCACCTTGATCCGGAGGGACTCCCGTGGGAAGGGGGTACAGCGGGGGTACAGCGGGGGTACAGTGGGCGGGCGCGCTCACCGTGGGGTCCTTGATGGCGCAGCCAGGGAGGAAGGGCAGCCCCGGTCCGGGGCCGATCCCGGGCCCTGTCCCTGTCCCCGGCCGTGTCTGCGGCCCCGGCCCCAGCTCCGGCCCCGGCTCCGGCCCCGGCCCCGGCCCCGAGCTCATGGCGGCGGCGCTCCAGGCCCGGCCCCGCCGACGCGTCTCCACGGCAACCGCCCGCGCGCTCAGTGCGCATGCGCGGGGCCCTTGGCGCCTCTCTCTGTGCGCCTGCGCAGTGAGCGCCGTGGGGCGCGCGGCGGCAGCGGGGCGGGCTCTGAGGGGCCGGGCCGCCCCCCCCACCCCTGTGAGGGGAGTCCGGCCCCCCCGCGTGAAAAACAGACGTGGAAAGCGTTAATCTTGCTTTATTAAGGATTTTCTCCTCACAGCCCCTCATAGTCTACTCGTATCCCACTCACAGCCTTTCATATCCCCCTTAGAGCCCCCTCATAGCTCCTCCTGTGTCCCTCGCAGCCTCTCATAACCCTCTCACATTAAAATAGCTTGGCCTCCAAAAAGGATGGTGGCATCTGGGCTGCTTCTTTTTGGGGAGTTGTCCCTGCCCTGTGCAGTGCCATAATGAGGGGTAGCTGTGAAGGCACAAATCCATACCTGGAGTGATTGAAATGCTTTAACAAGTGGTTGTGCTGGTTTATGATGTATATATACATGTATACGAATGTATATATTTGTGAAATAGTGTATTTTTCATATGTAGCGCTGATATAATTTCTCTCTTTCAAACGTAGTTTTTATTTCTGGAGGAAGGGGAAAAAAGAAGCATCAGGGATACCATCAAGGGAAAGGTGATTGTGCAAAAGTCGCTCCCAAATGTAAGAGAGAAAACATAACTAAATCCATCACCATGGAAAACAGAAGTTGTTTGTGGCCTGGAAAAGTTGTGGATTCCCCAAAAGAAGTGTATTCCCCATCCCTGGAAGTGTTCAGGGCCAGGTTGGACAGGATGTGGGAGAAATGTGGTCTAGTGGAAGGTGTCCCTGCCCATGGTACGGGGTTGGAACAAGATGAACCTGAATGTCCCTTTCAACCCAAACCTTCTAGGATTCTATAAAAAAAAATATTTTTTTGTGCGTCTTTGCTTTGCTCTTTTTATCAGCAGTACACCAGCCAAGCCAGGCTGTGATCCAAGGGCAGGCAGCAGATCCGAGGGTTTTGTAAGCAGAAGTTAAGCAGGGAGAAATGCAGCCAGACCGTCTGTCTGAGCACGGTGTGGGAGAGAGAAGAAAGCCAGACGGTGGGAGATAAAGGATGAGGCTGATGAGCTTAGAAAGGAAAATAATGGACTGAAGGCCAAGCAGGGCTGGAAGAGCTGGATCTGGAAGACAGCAGAGCTGCTGGTGNAGAATTGTTGGCTGTGAGGGTGGGGAGGCCCTGGCACAGGGTGCCCAGAGAAGCTGTGGCTGCCCCTGGATCCCTGGAAGTGTCCAAGGCCAGGTTGGACAGGGCTTGGAGCAACCTGGGATAGTGGAAGGTGTCCCTGCCCATGGCAGAGGATTGCATCGAGGTGGTATTTTAGGCCCCCTTACCCAAACCATTCCATGATTCTATGAATATTGTCGAGTTTAGGGGTCCCAAGTCTCCCGTGGATTTAGAGGAAGGTCTGAGGGAGTACGAGATTCCCAGAGACTGTCTTCAGAGGGTACCAGCTACCAGGTGAGGGGCGTGCAGAGGCCTATTCTGAGGGCGTCTCTAAGGGGACACCCGCTAGGCCAGCCCACCTTGATCCGGAGGGACTCCCGTGGGAAGGGGGTACAGCGGGGGTACAGCGGGGGTACAGTGGGCGGGCGCGCTCACCGTGGGGTCCTTGATGGCGCAGCCAGGGAGGAAGGGCAGCCCCGGTCCGGGGCCGATCCCGGGCCCTGTCCCTGTCCCCGGCCGTGTCTGCGGCCCCGGCCCCAGCTCCGGCCCCGGCTCCGGCCCCGGCCCCGGCCCCGAGCTCATGGCGGCGGCGCTCCAGGCCCGGCCCCGCCGACGCGTCTCCACGGCAACCGCCCGCGCGCTCAGTGCGCATGCGCGGGGCCCTTGGCGCCTCTCTCTGTGCGCCTGCGCAGTGAGCGCCGTGGGGCGCGNAGCTCTGATATAATTTCTCTCTTTCAAACGTAGTTTTTATTTCTGGAGGAAGGGGAAAAAAGAAGCATCAGGGATACCATCAAGGGACAGGTGATTGTGCAAAAGTCACTCCCAAATGTAAGAGAGAAAACATAACTAAATCCATCACCATGGAAAACAGAAGTTGTTTGTGGCCTGGAAAAGTTGTGGATTCCCCAAAAGAAGTGTATTCCCCATCCCTGGAAGTGTTCAGGGCCAGGTTGGACAGGATGTGGGAGAAATGTGGTCTAGTGGAAGGTGTCCCTGCCCATGGCAGGGAGTTGGAACAAGATGAACCTGAATGTCCCTTTCAACCCAAACCTTCTAGGATTCTATGAAAAAAAAAAGTTTTTTGTGCGTCTTTGCTTTGCTCTTTTTATCAGCAGTACACCAGCCAAGCCAGGCTGTGATCCAAGGGCAGGCAGCAGATCCGAGGGTTTTGTAAGCAGAAGTTAAGCAGGGAGAAATGCAGCCAGACCGTCTGTCTGAGCACGGTGTGGGAGAGAGAAGAAAGCCAGACGGTGGGAGATAAAGGATGAGGCTGATGAGCTTAGAAAGGAAAATAATGGACTGAAGGCCAAGCAGGGCTGGAAGAGCTGGATCTGGAAGACAGCAGAGCTGCTGGTGTGAGGGCTGACTGAGACCCAGGTGCAGGTCTTTGATCAAGCCCTTGCTCTGGTTTTTCAAGCTGCAATATCCAGGCAGCATTTAACAGGGAGTAGGGCCTGTCTCAGAGAAGGAAATTTGCCTCTCTGTGCCAAGGATCATCCCCGAGAAGAGTAACAGCAAATTTGTGACAAGGCTGTGTGGCAGAGTGCCTGGTGCACAGCCTCTAAAGATAACAGGCTGGGAGAGCTGGCGATGTTCAGCCTGGAGAAGGCTCCGGGAAGTCCTTGAAGCCCCTTCCAGCGGCTAAAGGGTCTCAGAGAGAGCCAAAAAGGGATTATTTACAAGGGTATGCCGTGACAGGACAAGGGGCAGTGGTTTTAAACTGCCAGAGGGCAGGGTTAGATGGGATATTGGGAAGGAATTCTTCCCTGTGAGGGTGGTGAGGCCCTGGCACAGGCTGCCCAGAGAAGCTGTGTCTGCGCCATCCCTGGAAATGTCCAAGGGCAGGATGAGCAACCTGGTTTAAAGGAAGGTATCCCCGCCCATGGCACGGGTTTGGAACGAAATGGTCTTTAATGTCCCTTCCAACCCAAACCATTCTGGGATTCCACAGAAGGAAGTAGAAGAAAAGCCACAGCAGAAGCCGGTACTTGGGATAGTGACTGTACAGCAGGAGAGAGGAGAAATCAGGAATAAGGAATTGAAGTGGAATTAAGAAGATCTGGATTAAGCTGCATCCTTGACAACTTCTGTACAGCCAAGTCTGACTTGCCAAGGTCAAGATGAGCCTTTTTAGTTTCCCACATCCCTGCCATCTACTCCTGAAAGGGAAAAGGAATTCTTAATCGGGCTCTGCTTTCGTGGCACTGGAGGACACAGATGGAGACAACTCGCCCTCTGGTGGGTAAAGATACAACCTGCAGAAGCCTTGCTCTGTGTGTTATATTAAGAAATAATAATTAAAATTCTTGGTTATTGGAAGGAAAAACAGAAGATATTCTAGAGGTTTTAAGTGCTGAAATTCAGGAAAAATTGATGAATTATGTATGTGATCACACACAATCCTCCCAGAAATGGTTAATGAGTTGAGGGATCACAAAATCTACAAAACACTGTGATGGAGAAATCCCTGAAACTGGGATTCCTAAATCTGGGAAGTTGGTGTTCTGGGGTGTCCTCTGAAGTGTGTGTAGAGAACACCAGTGTGGGGACTGGGCATGACAAGTCAGAGGCCTGGGTGCATTGCAGGGCTATGATCCTGTTGGGATCAGGAGGGCATGGTGGGATGGCTCCCATGACCCGAGTGTTGCAATGGAGGGATACAGGCAAGCCAAGAAGGTGAGGAGACGGAGCTGCCCTTTAGTGAGAGAACAGCTGGAGTGCCTGGAATTCTGCATGGATGATGAGCCAACAGAGAGCTTATAGGGAAGGGTTCAAGAGATAACCAATATGGGTGACACCGTACTGGGCACCTGCCTCTTTGCAGGCCCTGGTCCTCATGAAGGACTTCAGCAACCTTCATACCTGCTGGAAGGACAACACAAGAGGGATGGAGCACCTCTACTAAAAGGAAAGACCAAAAGAATTGGGATTGTTCATCCTGGAGAAGAGAAGGCTTTGGGGGAACCTAATTGCAGCCTTCCAGTACCTGAAGGGAGCCACCATGAAAGATGGAGAGGGACTATTTAACAAAAACATGTAGTGACAGGGCAAAGGGTAATGGCTTCAAAGTGAAGCCAGAGAGCAGATTTAGATTGGATATTAGGAAGAAATTATTTACTGTGAGAGTGGTGAGGCCATAGCACTGGTTGTCCAGAGAAGCTGTGGATGCCCTGTCTGAGGAAACATTCAAGGTCAAGTTGGATGGAGCCCTGAGAAACCTGGTCCTAGTGGAAGGTGTCCCTGGCCATGCCAGGGTGGATGATCTTTAAGGTTCCTTCCAACCTGAACCCTTCTATGGTTCGATCATCTGCAGTCCAGGAGGTTTCTGGAATGGAGTGCTGGTAACTCCCTCCTACAAGAGATGGAGGAGCCAACAAGGAGAGGTGCTTTGCTGGACATCAGACTCACCAGCCACGGTTCACCGGGGATGTGGGGGTCAAAGGCAGACTTGGCTGGTGGAGTTCAGGATCCTGAAGGAAGGGAGAAGGGTCAACATCAAACACCTCTAGACTTTAGACCTTGGCCTCTTCAAAGGAACACACCTCCTTGGTAGAGTGCCCTGGGATAAGGAGGCCTGGGAGGAGTCATCTCCAAGCTCAAGAACAGTCCCTTCCAATGAGCAGGAAGCTGGGCAAAAATGCCAGCAGGCCTGCATGGATAAACAGGGAGCTCCTGGAAAAACTCAAACACAGAAGCAGCAGAGAGAAGGTGAAAGCAAGGACACAGATAGAAAGGAATACAGAGAGAATATTTAAGTGTGCAGGGATGAGGACAGGCAAAGTCCAACTGGAATCTGTTCGGGAATGTCAAAGACAACCAGAAGGGTTTCTAAAGGGTGACAAAAGGGAGAGGAGAGAAAATGTTGTGGGCCCATTGCTCAGCAAGATGTGGGAGCTGGCTACAGAGACCATGGAAAAGCCTCCTTCACCTCAGTCTTTAGCAAGACCAGCCTTCAGGAATCCCTGGTCTCTGAGACCAGGGGGAAGGGCTAAGGCAAGGAATATGTACCTTAGTGGAAGAGGATCAGGTTAGGGAATATTTAAAGGATTTTATAGATGTCTATTAAACCCTGAAGGGAGAGTGCAAAGAGGACAGGGCGAGGCTCTGTGCCAGGTCCCAGTGCCAGGACCAGTGGCCATGGGCACACACTGGAACACGGGAGGTTCCTCTGAACATCAGGAAACATGTTTTTGCTGTGAGGGTGGCCAAGCACTGGCACAGCTGCCCAGAGAGAGAAAAGGGTCTTCACCCTCAGAGCTATTGAAAATCCATCTGGACATGGACCTGAACAACCAGCTCTGGGGGGCTCTGCTTGAGCTGAGGGTTGGACCAAGCGGCCCTCAGAGATCTTTTCCAAACTCAACCCTTCTGTGACTGTGGATGATGAACTAAGATTTCTCTAAACAGTGCCAGGGCAGCCATTCTGCACTTCCCTTGTGGAAAGGGAATGAAATCCAATAGGTACTGTGAAACCTGGAAAGTGCTTTGAGATGCACAGATAAAACCACATCCTATTGTTCATTATTGTAATTATTATCACTCTAATATATCCTCTCTGTAATTATTATCCCCTTTCCTTTCTAAGGACTCATAGCCTGTAGTTGTGCATTTGGAAATTTCACACCACACAAATTGTTTAGCTTTCACAGATTTTTTTTTTCCACTAAAGTTTTTAAATAAAGATCAGTACAGTACAAAGCTTAAAATATTGTCAATGTTTACAACAATACAAAGTCAGCAGATGGGAGTTGGGAAGGGGATGGTTAATAAGGAACACTCATACCCTTCCCTGTTTCCCAAAGGAAAAAAATACAAACTCTTTTGTACTTCTGTTTAGTAACAAACAGTGCTTAAAAATAACCTTGTCAGTAAAAGATGTAAATTGCAAGGCACATGAGGAACCCGTCCTTGCCTCGTTACACAAATTAGGCATAAATACAAATTGAAGGCACCTGTCTCCATCCTCCCGTCCTGCTCCATACACTGAGCAAATCCTGTCAGTGGGAATTGGCTGTTAAGCGCAACCATGGACCAGCAGACAGCAGAGAGGCTGCCCCTGATCTTCAGATTCCTTCAGGATTAAGCCCAAAAAGGAATAGCACAAGGCACATTGGAATGAATTCTTAGGAGTTGTCATGGTTTGCAAGATCTTCAGGAATACTGCCTCAGGACCAGAGATTCCTGAGGGAGAGGACTGTGACCTCGGTCCCTTTGGGATCTCAGGTGTGCTCAACCTTTGGTGGTCAGCTCTTCACCAAGCCTGGCCACGGGTACATCCTTCCCAGCCATGCCTCCTTAGAACACTGGGATGGAGGAGACCTGCTCCAAGCAGTGAGCCCAAGAAGGTCCTGGGGAGCTCAGACAAGCTGAGCATTTATCACAGCGGCACTTTGGCTCTTTCTAGATCCAGCCCTGGTCTCCTCAGGATCACTGGCAAGGCTTGGCTTCCACAGCCACTTCCCAGCTGAGGTCCAGCAGACTGCAGCATGTGGAGTCTGCCTAGGAAGGCAGCCAGGTGCATAAGGCACAAGGATGAAGTCTGGGGATGAAGGGAAGAAAGAAGCTGGTTGGAGGAAGAGGAGGAGGATGGAGACAGGGATGAAGGAAGCTCCAGTGTTGGCGAGCCCCTTGTGACACAAGGGTGCATCCTCACAGCAGCAGCGATCAGTGTGGGAGGTCCCCGCTCACTCCACCCATCATCGTGACCAGGAGGTCGGCTCCAGGTGGGAGTGCAGGCCCATGCAGAGACAGGAGCGGCTTCACCTGAGGGGAAATGTGGGAGTGCGCAAAAACACCTCCACTGTCACACCACTGCTCCAGAGAAGTGTCACTTCTGCTCAGCCAGGGAGGAGATTTGATCAAAAGTACCTTGGAAGAGCCGTGTGGGCTCCTCTCCCTGTCCCTGAACGAGACGGCATTGCCATACTCACCCTCCTTCGACAAGGGCGGGGCATGTCATCTGTTTTCAAACCCTCAGAGAAGGGGACACCTGGGTGATCCCTTCCTTTGGTACCAGTATAGCAGCAGAGCAGGTTTGCTATTATCAGCCATGCCCAATCCTTCTCCATTTTATCCCAGAAATGAGCTCCAGACCAGCCTGATTTCCCTCTGCTTCCGCACAGGAACCCACTGATACCGTCCAGCCAGTTCCACACCCAGTGCCTTATTCTGCCTTACCTATGCCAAAACCAAGGCAAACTAGGGTGTGAGAAAAAGCTGCTCCCACTAGAAGCCTTTCCTCAAACTGGGAGGAGACCCACAACAAAGCCAGGGGCCATGGAGGGAGTAATCCAGTGCAGCTGAGTGAGTTGAGCAGCCAGCTGCCATGCAAGGAGGAACCGCTGCTGGCCTCCGCTTCAGCCCTTCCCTGCAGGCAGCCACGTTGTCCAAGTGAGCTGGCTCAGAGATAAAACTAGCCGAAAATTACTGACATTTTTTCAGTAGGACTGGTTTCCTGATGGTCCCTCTCCCGGCACTGGCTGGCTCCATGGTGAGATGAGCTTCTGTGCATGGGAAGGGGTTCGGTGAGGTGGAAGTGGGACCATTCCGGCTTGGCATCTCCCCTGAGACAGATTTTCTGCTACATCAGCATGGCTGTACCATCAAAAACACCCTAAGAAATGAAGTGATTAATTTCTAAGCTGGACTGGATGTAAACCAGGAGGCCAGGACTGATAAGAAAGGGTGGACTTGATGACCTCCTGAAGGCTTTCCTATGATTTCTTCTCCTACACTCCAAACTTGCTTCCTTTTCCCTTTGTATTTAATTTTCTATAGTGCCATGAGTTCCAAATTTACCCACAAAACACAGGACCAGCAAAGTACCTATTTATAGCTCTGTATTCCACCACCTATTAACAAATCTGTTGTCTGGCCCGCCTTGCTCCTCCAGCACGACAGCACTGTTTCCTTCAGGTTAATCTTAACCCAGCTAGGAGGCTCTGGAGATATAAAATCCCAAGGCAAAGCCTTTCTGGATAACAAACCCCATGCACGCGCATGGAACATGAACACACACACACACCTCAAGAGCTGAAACACAGATGAAGTGCAGAAATCAGTGCTTGTCCTCACCAACCCCATCCCCGACCGTACACTCTGCCTGCTCAGAACCAGCAATCACAATTCATTTGCCTGCCCTTGGGTTCAGTGAGATAAATCCAAGGCTGGGATAGATCCCATGGATTCCTTGGTTTCAGCAAGGATTTAAACCTCCTTGGTGGCTCCATATTCAATATTCCCCCCAGGCAAGCACAGAACAGACTCCTCTAGTGAGAGACACAGTAACCCAGCCATTGTTACCTTGGACAGGAGTGACCCATGGACATTAAGTGACCCTGACCATTATCTTTGCTACTCCACACAGGAATCACCAATCGCCAAGGACAAACCCATCCCGAGGTTGTGCACGACCCTTATGCTGTCACTGTGCTCCTGGCTTTTGCTGTTCCACCTTCACCTGATAAAAACATGCCAGAGTCACAACCCCACTGGTCGCAGAAAAACAACCCTGCAGCTTCAAGGTCAGCTTTCCCACAAGGCTCACAAAGGACATAAAGCACCATTAAGAGAGGAATAAAGACTCCTTCCCCTTCATACCCTTTTAGCTGTGACCACAGTAGTGCTGTTAGAGGAGCAGAGCCTTTCCTGTATCAAACAGATCACATCCAAGTTATTCCACACTTCATGGACATTGCTAGAGGTTGGTCAGACTCCCTAGACAGATGACACAGACTCATTTTGTCCCAGAGGACCCCAGGTCAAGCCTGGATCTCCAAAGATGTTTTCTCAAAGCCACCTAAGCGACCTGGCATTGACACACTTGATACGGGGAGCGTAGAGAGAACCTCTGGCTGGAACAGGAAAAGGCTTCTACCAGCCACTGTGCCACACGTGCCCTCACACCCAAACCCTAAAAACACAGACTTCCCAAAACCTTCCTACTGCCTTTGATAGGAACAGTTCTCCCACAGATATGGCAAAACCCAGAGAGGTCATCACATCCAGCTGTGGTCCTCATGGTGTTGTGAGCCCTGGCACACCCTTCTACAGTCCCACAGCCTCCAGGCTGCCCTTCCTGACCTTCAGCGAGGTCTCACCCACAGCTCTACCAGAGTGAACAAGGAACCTCTGCCTATTCCAGCATCCTTGGTTCAGTGACTTGTTCTGGCTTAAAACACTCCATGTCCCCCCTGGATGGCAAAAGGCAATCCCTGCTGTGAAAATGCATCCAGCATGACATGTCCAGCCCTCCATCTGAATCCAGGGTCCTGGTTAGTCACGGCGTGTTAGGCAAGTAAGACAGTCATGTCTCTAGTATGTTATGCCCCCTTTTCTTGATTTTCTCTGGTGATGTCAAGCCCGTCACATCCGTGACTCTCAGGAGTCCTTTTTAGCCAGGCTGGCCTTGATCCTGCGTCGCAGGATGTAAGCTGTGATGGCACTACAGGCCACCAAGCCAAAAAAAGAGATGCAGGAGAGATAAACGGTGAAAGGCCCGTGTCTCTTCAGGAAAATCTCCTGCCTGTTCTTGTAATCCAAAAGAATGGCCTCCAGCTGTGACAGGGTGCAGATGGCCAGGAAGGTGTGGAAGATCTGGTGGGCATGGCCAACGATATCGCAGGAGCCAGGGAAGTATTTCTCAGGGACAGGGCAGGAAAAGAAATAAGCACTGATAAGGAAAAACAGTATCTGGTACGTGTGGTACCAAGCAGCATCTTCCTCACAGCCCCCCAGGTGACACACAACCACCCGGTGAGCCACGGGACTGATATCCAGGATGAAAGCCAGCCCTGCTGGGATCACCTGGCACATCTTCCTCATGATGGGGTAAGGCCGTCGGTACCGGTATTTGGCGTAGCAGCAGCCGGCACAGGACAACCAGCCACAGAAAGCTGCTGCTGGCAGGAAGAAAAGCCAGAACTTGTCGTACCAGGCTTGGTCAGAGCTGTAGTAGAAATGAGCCAGGGCACTGCCATACTGGTAGATGCTGACTCCAACATAGTCCACGAAGTAGAAGGTGTAGTGGTACAGCTCCGACTTGGACTGCAGCAGGTGGGCCAAGAGGCTGCAGGTCAGGTAGGTGACAGAGGACAGGACAAAGATGAGCAACGGCAAGGACCACGCGTCCACGGGCAACTGCTCGGCCTCCACAAACGTCTTGAACCTCAGCAGCACGGCCAGGGCCGCCAGGAGGTGAGTCCACACGTTGACCACCTCGTTGTGCTTCTGGAAGAGGCTGAGGAAGTAGTAGCGCCAGTCCTGGCCGGTGGGGCGGTACCCGCTGTGGATGTAGGGCTCCCGGAAGAGCTGCGGCACCTCGCACTCCTTCACCGTGCAGGGCATCTTGGGGAAGCCGTCCTCCAGCAGCCGGGGCAGCCGGCTGAGGTGCTGCCCGCTGAGGGACAGTGTGCTGAGCCGCTCCAGGATGGCTGTCATCCTGCTGCCTTCAGCCCCCCACCAGGGAACGTCGTCTTCCTGCCCTGTGGGGATGGCAGAAAGAGGAAATGTTAATGGTGGCGCACTGGGGAGAAGAGCATGCTGCCATTCCCAATGGGATTAACCATGGCACCAGCAAGATACCTTAAAGCACCTTCCAGTGCCTGAAGAGGCTCCAAGAGAGCTGGAGAGGGACTTGGGACAAGGGCCTGGAAGGACAGGACAGGACAAGGGGAAATGGCTTCCCACTGCCAGAGGGCAGGGACAGATGGGATATTGGGAAGGAATTCTTCCCTGTGAGGGTAGGGAGGCCCTGGCACAGGTTGCCCAGAGAAGCTGTGGCTGCCCCATCACCAGAACTGTTCAGGCTGGACAGGGCTTGGAGCAACCTGGGATAGCGGAAGGTGTCCCTGCTCAGGGGACTGCAGGGGGTTGGCATTAGATGATCTTTAAGGTCTCTTTCAACCTGAACCATTTCATGATTCTATGAATATTGTCTAGTTTAGAGGTACCAGATCTCCTGGAGAGTTAGAGAAGGGTCTGAGGGAGTACCAGATTCCCAGGGGTATCTGTTCCCTGACCTAAATTCAGCACAGAGGAGGATGGTAGAGCCCTGTCCCTGCAGCTCAGCCTGCATCAGATGGGCACAGCAATGTCACAAGCCTGCCCTTCCTCTGCACTTCCTCAGGCACTCAGCTTGGAGCATGTTCAGGAGCCATGAGCTGCCAACAAGGGGATGCAGGAAGCAGTTAGTTGGCAAGAAAACATCTGATAATTTATGAAGGTGATTTTTCATCCCTTAACCCAGAACAAAATGCTCAGGGACAAAACTGGGATGTAAATTACTCATCTACGGGATAACTAGCCTGTCTGCACGTGAGTTAAGAGGGTCCCAACCAAATCATGGAGGTTGCAAAGAAACTCAAGCTTCCCTGTCATACAACTTGCCCATGGGTTACTGTAGTGAGTATGGCAGAGGAAGAAGTGGAGAAATCCACAGAAACCTGTAGCCCTCATCCCTCCACAAGCAGGAAGCATCAGGGCTGAGAGGGAATGAAGAAATGAGAGGCTTTGCATCCAAGCTGGCTGCAGTTCAGGTACAGCATCAGAGCTCTGGGAGCATCCACTGTTGAGGGAGAGAGATGTCCCTGGATGCTCAGAGCAGCCAAACCCAGTGCTGGGCACTCCTCTGCCTGCTCTGCTCTGCTCCTTGGTAACCTCCAGACTTGCTAAGCTCCGGCTGGCAAGATTCAGATTCAGGGCACAGCAGGATCCCAATGTGTGGAGAACAACTCCTTGCATTAAATTAATTCCCAATACCCTCTGTTTCCCAATAACCTAGATACTTCTCTTCCCTGCTGGTGTTTGTGTCACACAAAATAGAAGAGAATTCATCACAAATGCCCGTATTTGAACTGAAAATGGTGCTGGTGGGGCCCCACCAGACTATGCAGGGCTGCAGTTACTCCTGTGAAACCAACACACACAGGTTTGCAGGAGCAGAATTTGTCTCCTAAGCTTATATGCACACAACTGGAGCTGCAGGGGATGGAGGTGGCAGAAAAAAAGTAAACACATATAAGTGTTTTGCCTGAGTGTGGAAAACAGTGAATTTTTCTCCTGTTACATGAGATCCCAGCTGTGTCCAGAGGTGAGACAGAAATAATTTGTGTGGGCACCTGGTCTGATGAAGGTGTCCCTGCCCGTGGCAAGGGGCTGGAACTAGAGAAGCTTTAAAATCCTTTCCAACCCAAACCAGTCTGCGATTCTATGGTGGGAGACCCCTGCTAGAGGACAGGATAGTGTTAAACACCATGAGAGAGTTTCTGAAAGCAGGGAGGTGGGACCTGGCAGTCCCAGGGTGAGACAGCACAAAAAGCAAAGTCAAACAGGTAGCAAGTCTCACTTCCTGTAGAAACGCAAAACATCTGATAAGAGACAAAATATTTTCATGTTGCTTCCGTATTCTAGCAGAGGGGAGCTGTCATAATAAAGTTTCATTTTCCAGAAAAGTCTTTCTGCCCTACACTGCCAAGGCTTTCTCCCTTAGCATCCCTCAAGGCTGGGTTTTGTTACCATCTGCCACAGGGGAATTTGTCTGCTGCATTTGATGGAGCTGCCTTAGTCACAGAAGGCAAAATGGTCCCTGGAAATGCTGTTTTAGTTTCACAGATGTGTAATGCTGAAGAGAGCACACTTGCTGGGGAGTTAATGTTGTGCACACTCATAAAGACCTGGTTTCTCTCCTGAGGGTCTGCAGGGTCCTGATCTGTGATGGGACACGCAGTTCATTCAGCAGCTTGTGTACCCCTGTGGAGTTACATGCCAAAATTTAGGGAGGCGAGGCAAATTTTGATTTTGGTGAACTCCTATGAGGGCACGGCGTGAACAGGAGGCAATACTCACTCTGCCCTGTTCCCATGTACAGCCAGACTATTCTGGCTCCTTGTAGCTAACAGAGTTCCTTCATAAATCATGGAATTGTGGAGTGGTTTGGGATGGAAGGGATGTTGGAGTGGTTTGCGGTGGAAGAGATGTTAAAGATCATCTCATTCCATCTCTGCCACGGGCAGGGACATCTTCCACTAGCCCAGGTTGCTCCAAGCCCCATCTAACCTGGCCTGGAACGCTTCCAGAGACGGAGCAGCCACAGCTTCTCTGGGAACCTGTGCCAAGACCTCACCGACCTACATGGAAGATTTTTTTCCTTCCCATGGCAGAGGGGTTAGAAAAAAATCATCTTTCCGACCCAGGCCATTCTGGGATTCTATGATTCAGTGATGATGATGGTGAGGCAGGAGAAGAAAGGACATGCTGAAGTTCCTTACATCTTGGAGAACACAGACTAGTGCCAGAGTGGATGGCAGGACATTGAGAACTGAAATCCAGCTCCAAGAGGGCACAGACCCATAGAGAGCAGAGTCAGTGCTCACTGCTGCAGAGAAACCTGCTGAAAACTGCCCATAAAGAGCAAAGGCAGCACATGGGAAGGTGGCAATTGACCCTGGGAATAGGAATGCATGGGAATGCAGTCCGTGGCCTGCCTGCTTTGCATGCTGACAAGGGTGTGAGAGAGACCGGCAGCTTCTGTCCCAGGCACAGCCTGGCTCCGGCTTGCACCGCTGGTGCTCATGCCAGGATTTTGCCACCGCCTCTCATCCCCAGAGCTCAGTGCATGCAGCGAGCATCGCCTCAGAGAGCCTGGGCACTGCACATCTCCCCGACAGCACAGATTATTCCAGACAGGCTTTCAGAGCTGGAAAATGCCAGTTTTTAACAGGCTGTGAGGGGCAGAGATTTTCAGAATAATAGTCTGAGATCACAAGAAACACATCTGATACTGGGCTGAACAGCACTAAATCAGGAACCTGGTAGCCTGCTTACTTCAAACCTTGTGATATGAGCGAGTGAGAACAAGTTGGCAGCTTCCAGCGATCATGTGATGGGACAAAGTGACAAGCAATTAACGTTAGAAAAGAGAGAGAAAGAGGGAAAAAAATAAAACACAACAACAAAAAACCACCAACCCAGAAACCCAAGGTCAGCACTGGCTGTTTCACTTTCACAGAGCTCCTATTCTTTTCCCTTCACGGGGGCGTAGGAGCAGCTGAAAGCCACATTCATCGGCGGGGCGTCTCGTTGAGATTCCGTCCTCACCCCCCATCTCCGGGGGATTCAGTTATTTTGGCTGCTCCCAATTAACAGCAACCAAGTATCGTTTGTTCAGGGAGGGAGCTGCAAGGCGAGAAGGAGGGCGTGGATGATGGCCAGGCTGGATCATTACATCCACAATAAAAACTCCCGGCACAGGAGGAGAACGATCCTGTTCCAATTTTTCTCTCCCTTTTGAAGAGGGTAATTGGAAACCCGAGCTTTTTCCCAGCTCTTTTGCTTTTTGGTCACAGTCTGATGGAAGGGTTTGAATGAGAAAATTTCCTACAGAGTACGGTCAATTTTCCCACCGGTCCGTCCCCCGAGTTCACTGTCTGGGATTGAGGCTGGACCAACGTGATAGATTTGGTTGCAGACTGGCATTCAGGCATCAGAGGTTTACACAGGCTTCCAAAAAGGCAGTAATTCCTGGTAAACAAAGCAGGGAGGACCAGGGGTACTCAGCTTTGGGGAAGTCTTTAATAAATGCATGGCATTTAAAACAGAAAAAAAAAGAAGTGGTTGTGGACAGCATGAAAATAACAGCAGTGGCCAACAGCCTGGTTTGGAGAGCTGCAGGTGATTAATTCCTGAATTCCTCTCTTCTGGCAGTTGAGCAAAAGTCCCTGGGGGGACTCCAGGTCATTCTGAAGCTTGGGGTTTTATTGTGACTCCTTCCTACAGGGGTTAACTTTGGTGTCACAGCTCCCACAGCGCCAGGATGGCAGGGAGCAGTTTGACGCTGGGAGAGGCTGCACCCGGCTCAGATGCACTGGATAAGCCCCATCCCAAATCCTGCTGGCTGTCTGAAGGCTGGCCCTCCCCGAGCACAAATGTCTCCAACTAAACCTTTGTGAAGGGCTGGTGAAAACTTTGAAAAATCATCCTGGGAGCACAGTGCCAGCTCCTCCATCCCATTCTGCCCAGTGTTTTGGAAGGGTCCCTCCAGAGATGACAAAATAAGAGACCACGGACTGGCTCAAGCAGCAGCTCCTGTGCAGTCCTGGCATTACCTGCTTCCTTCTCCTGCCATTGGAGAAGGACATTTAGGTGCCAACATTCCTCCAGACTGCAGCAGGAATGCACAGAGCTCAGATCCCTTCTGTAGGGAGTTACTGGGATTTACTTGGGATTTACAACTGGCACAGGTTGCCCAGAGAAGCTGTGGCTCCTCCCTCCCTGGAAGAATTCACGGCCAGGTTGGACAGCGCTTGGAGCAACCTGGGATAGGGGAAGATGTCCCTGCCCATGTCAGGGAGGTGGAACTGGATAAGCTTTAATGTCCCTCCCAACCCAAACCACTCCATGATTCCGTGATTGGATGGTTTGTGCCAGGGACCAGCCCTACCAGGGCAGGCAGCAGGGTGTGAAGGACTGATCTGCACTCCAGACTCAAAGAAGTGGAAATCCCCACACCCAGAGAGGGGCCAGGTGCCTGGGGCTTCTGTAAACTGGGCTTACACTTCCCCATCTATGAAATGGGGACACCAACCCTCATCTGCCTGATGGAAACGAGATATTGTGCTCCAAATGCACTGGGCAGTGCTGGGACTACTTAACAGTGCATTGCACAGAAGATTCTATTTCCCTCAAGGCACTTAGGTACCCTGTTAGATCTACACCAGCCCAATTCCTATCACTCCTCCAACAGGGACCTGCACAGGCTGGGATGCTCTGGAAGGTAAAAGGTGATGCCACGTGATTTACTGAAGGGCACAACTTAAAACAACCTGACCTGTTAAGAAAAAAGGTCTAAATAACCTTGTGGAAAATTTCAAATAAAAGAAGATGGCTCAAATTCTCCCTTTCTTTATACACACACACACACACAGAGAGCGTGCAGCCCAAGCAGGGTTTGTCCAAGCTTGTATCCCTCAGGAAACGAATGTCCCGTGATGCTGGGAGACGAGCCACGAAAGCCAGCGGGAGGTGGCAGGATCCCCCACGGAAGCCATGGCAGTGTCAGCTCCCCTGCAATTCCTGGCCTGGAAGCGAACTGGGCCAGCAGCCAGCCCAGCCGTGCTGAGCAGCAAGTGCCTCTTGACATGGGCTCAGCGTTGCCCGAGCTTTGGGATGGGGCCAGGGGATGAGAGCAGCGGAGCCAGCACAGGGAACGCTGTGCTCGGAGGGCACAGAGCAAAACAAAGCTGCTGGCAAATGCTGTCTCCCTGCAGCAAAACATCCCAACAATGGGGGCACCCCGAGGCCCTGTGGTGTTTGGGGGAGCAAAGCAGGGGAATGGAACCCCAAAGTTAGGAAACCAAAGGTTGAATGAGGCTGGTGGCTTTATTGTGAGAGTCCCAGCACCACGTGCAGGGAGGGTTGATTTTCACAACATCAGGTGCTCGGAGATCAGCTGGGCTGGCTTGGCCATTTCTGTGCTGCTGCACCCCTCAAACGGGTGGCCACACACAAACTGTTGGCCAGGAACAACTCCTGGACTGTGCTATCTCCCAAGCCATGTTAGGGAACGGCGCATTTCTGGTTTGCTGTGATAGCACAGCTGCAGTTTCCTCATGCCTAACCCGGGTTAAAGCTTGGTGGTGGTGCTGATAACACAGCCAATAATTCCTGGAAAAAAACAAAAAGAAACCCACCTGCAGCACCAGTTAATATTCACTAATTCTACTCACAGACCCTGGCTGAGAATTCCCTCCTCTGGAAAATCCACTCCCCCTGTATCAAAAATTGCTCAAGGGCGAGGTAATATTCCCCAGCTTTTCTTCCTGATCTCACTAATCCTTTGCTGTTTGTGCTTTCCTGATCTGCTCACCAGTTTCTTTTCCCACACACAACCAACACAGCACCTGATGCTTTGGGGCTGGATTTCAGGTGGCTGTGAAATCCCTGGATGAGTACACCAGCAATCAAACCAGACCAGGATACAGTCCCAAACTATGACCATCAGGTTGCTGAAGTGTCAGCACACTCCTGGGCATGGTTTTGGTCCTGCCACCCCCACCAGTCCCTGCCTGCTGTATTCAGCCACACAGGGATCACTGATGGATTGGGACTGACCGTTTCCAGAAACTGGAGTTGTGCCAGTGCAGTGCCTGGGGGTTTTCCTCCTGCACTGACTGAAAAAGGAGCCTGGATTTGTCACAGATGCATCCCACTTTCACCTCCTGAATTTCCTTCAGCACTCATCTTCCCTCAGTACAAATCTGCTGGAACTGGGGACTCCTGCTAGCACAGGGAGACCTCGACAAGCCAGCAAATCCCTCCCTGCTCAGATCCATCTGCTGATGGGACAACCCTGGAACCATCTGCCTGCAGGCAGAGTGACCAACCCAAACTGGCTGTGTGCTGTTTGGGTGCTCAAACTGTACCCAAAAGAACCTCGGGGCTGAGGCTGCTCAGCTTTGCTGTTGTCCACAAAAGCCTCTTGTACGTTATTTTTTTTTAAGGTTGCGGGTTTTAGAGCTTTGGTCACTCGAAAAAAATGTATATAAATCATGCAGAGCCCTGCGGCTGCTGTGGGCAGAGAGGAGGCTGCCAGGGACAGACTGCAGCCCTGTGCCAACCCTGTGGAGCCTCGAGCTCTCCTCATCCCTGCACTAAAAGTCTTTGTCCCCATCCGGGACCTTGTCCCATTTAATCCCATGGGCTCTCCCAGCCAGGTCCTAGGTTTGCAGTGACAGAAGTGATACCCGTCCTGGGGGCTACAAAGCCCCAAGGAAGAGTCAGATGACAGATTCCCCCCACAAAAGGAATGCAGGCTGTGCTGCATCCACATGTTTACAACCCTGCTCCATCCCAAGGATTTGGTGGGGCTTGGAGGGTGGGAAGCAGCTGGGAGCAAGCTTCCCCTTCCGACCTGGAAGTGTCCAAGGCCAGGTTGGATGGGATTTGGAGCAACCTGGTCTAGTGGAAAGTGCCCCTGCCCATGGAAGGGGGTTGGAACTGGATGATCTTTAATGCCCCTTCCAACCCAAACCATTCCATGATTCTGTGAAGGATGAAGCTCATAAGGCATGGCCACATCTGTACAGCTGCAGCCTTCAGCGGCCTCCCTGGGTATTTATTCTTCTGGAATTTATTAATGATTAATTGTTTATGCCATTAAAGAGCCACTGGTCTGACCCCAGGAACAAGGGCTACCCCGTAAACTGGCAGATAAAAAATTAAGCTGGTGCCTGACTCGAGACGTGCAAGTAGCTGCAAGCTCACGCACATGACCTGGCGGTGGCACCTCCCTTGTCCCCAGCCTCGCAGGCACGGCCTTCCCTCCCTGCCATCACTCCCTGCATCCACAGGGACACAGCCCTCTGCTCAGCCACAGGCTGCAGCTTCAGCGTCAACAAATAAAAGCAATTAATGCCCAGGAAACAGAAAATCCTGCAGGGTGCAGGGCTGTTAACCCACACCTTCCCCGGCTGCACGGGAGGAAATGTGCAACTGTGTGGTTTGGCCTGATGAGCCCCGAGTGGGTTTCTAGGAATTGTTTGCAGCACATGTCAGCACGGCACCTCAAGGCAGCAGCAAAGTCTGCTGCTAGAATTCAGAATTCATGGCTGGCTGTCCCCTCCCTGCCCTGGCAGCTGAAAAAAGCAGACTTCAGACCTGCTGGATTCATCCTTTCTCATGACCTTTTCATGACTTTGCTCTTTTTCAACGACTGCTGCCAGGGAAGCATCACACTCCTCCTCATCCTAATCCCCAGTGAGCAATCCTAGAATCCTAAAATGTTTGGGGTTGGACAGGACCTTAAAGCTCATCTTGTTCCAACCCCCGTGCCATGGGCAGCGACACCTTCCAGGTTGCTCCAAGCCGCATCCCACCCAAAAATCCCCCAACTAGTGATACATAAATCATTTCCCAGCTCTGAAGCCACGATCCCACAGCATGCCAGCATCCCACAACCTCTCCATCCCAGTAAAAACCTGTCAAAGGCACCTTGGCACAGCTACTGGGATGCTCCATACCCAACCCTGCTCATGCCAGAGAGGAATTGGTGTGACACCAAACAAACAACTGTTAAATGTTTACTCGAATTTATATATCTATATAGTTCTGCTGAAGAATATCAGAACGCTTTAAGACTGTCCACAATACTTCCCTCCCCTCCATCCCCCCTCCCCCCCCTCGAAAAAAAAAAGTGAGATGCTTGTGGTGTTTTCAGCCAGGAAAAAATCCAGATGGGATACAGGGGGAACATGACCCCGAGGTGTCCTGGAAGAGATCAGCAGGGAATAACCCTTCGGTGACCCTTTGGAGACACTCCCCAGCTCGTTGTCTGCGCAAGGAGCAGGCGGCAGCTCCAAGGCAAACACCGGGAGCTGGTTCTTCTCCCAGCTCACGGCTGAACTATGCATCTCCTTCCCGTGGCCTCCAGAGCTCCCCGGGTGTCAAAGTCATTCAAGGAAAATCCGCCCACAGCCACTTCAAACAAACACAGAGGAAAACCACTGCCCACCTCTCTCCTTCAGGAAGCCCTTGAGACACTGGTAACGGGGGAATTTAAGGCAAAATCCGTGTCTCCCTGCTCATCTCTCCCCTCCTTAAGCTCTTCCCCAGCACCCACCTGACCACTGGACCAACCCCGGCTTGATGCACCACAGTTGTGCGTGGCACAGAGAGCAAGATCCCGCATCCCCCCGCACCCCGGGGGTGTCTGTAGGCACCGCACACCGACCACCCCCGGCACCCACCGCTGCGTCCCGCTGCCCCCGCGGGGAAGGATGCTCCCGGCGCGGCGGGGATCCAGGAGCGGCGGTACCCACGCGGGGCCGCCGGAGCGCACCGGGAGCTCGCTGGGGACCCTCGGCGGGATGTCCCGGGGGGAGAGAAGGGGACCGCGGGGAGGGGATCGCCCGCACTCACCGTCTGCACTCACCGCCCGCAGCGTCCGCTCTCGGTGCCCGCGCTCAGTGCCTGCTCTCCATCTCCCGCACTCAATGTCCACACTCGCCTCCCGCATTCAGTGGCCGTACTCACCTCCCGCACTCAGTGGCCGCTCTCCCCTCCGGCACTCACCGCTCTCAGTGTCCCCTCAGGTGTCCCCTCAGGTGTCCCCTCAGGTGTCCCCTCTGGTGTCCGCTCTCTCCTCGCCTCTCCCGCTGCCGCCGCCG